>SJYQ01006322.1:444836-458047 GCA_006410935.1 Redunca redunca
CAAAATATTCTCAAAAAATGTTAATATGCCTCACTATGATTATGTATTTTTTTCCATTGTATTTCTTCGATTTTTGTTTTATGTACCTTTGTTTCTTTGTTGTTAGGTGTCTAATGGTTTGTGATGTCTATCTTCTTTGTGAATTGTACCTTTTATCATTAAAAATGTTCATCTTTAAAAAATAAAAAAAAAATAAAAAAAAAAAAAACATTCTGCGTGGGGACATCAGACCCTTGTTTATAAACCAGTGGCACAGAAGCCCCTGTTTTCAAGGCAGTTTTTATCTCTAGACTCTTCTTAAGGACTACTAAAGGTTCTTCCCTACTTTAAACTGAAACTTACTTCCCTATCCATAGCTGAAATAACTACCTATCCATCTTCGCTCTGCCCTTGGGAGCAGCAGCGTTAGGCTGCTGAGTGGGAAGGGACTTCTGTGTGTAGTGTCAAGATGAAATACAGCCTGATGTAAAAATGCCCACTGCTGGGAGCCAGCTGAGGAACTCCACCCATGGCAAAGGTCATGAGGAAGGAGGCTTCGGCATACACAAAGGCATGACCACCTCAGGAAACCCCCTGTTCCCAAGCATCTACCCCAAAACCAGAGTCTGTTCTATGCTCTCAACTACACCTCTGACTTTACGGGGGGCTCTCCCCCATAACCATTTCTCTCGGAAGAGGAGTTAATGTGCAGCTTCAAAGCAATAAAAATTCCTGGGCGTGACAAGAGTGTTTCAGCTTATGGACTCCTCTGAAGGTTACTTAGCCCACCTGTATAGGTTTGTCCGGCCACGTGTGATTGTTTACAGCCTCCCAACCTGGGAGGCATGAGATGTTTTAGACTTACTAAAGGCAAATTCTTTTGGGGAGTTGGAAATTATTAGTATAGTGGGTTGGTTAGGAATTATATTGGTGAAGGGTTTTTCATTTGTTGTGTCAATAATTGCTGCTAATTCCCTGTCCTGGGTGTGACAAGGGTGTCTTAGGTCAAACCTCTCTGCTGACAGACTAGCTTGTGTGACAGGATTATCTATACTCCTGCCACTACACACAGGATTGTCTACTACCTCTCAACCATAAACAGCACAGAGAGTTTTGGAGTATTTTAAAGTCTTAATTAGCATAGGGCTTTTCTCATTGTCGAGTCAATGATTGCCGCCAGGCCTCCATATCCTTAGGCACCTGGGAATATATTAATCAATGTATTTGGAATATAGAAAAAGAAATATAGTAGTTTCTAAGGCTAGCAATACTAGACTTCTTGAGTTAACGAATTTTCTCTTTTGTAATAGATCACTGTACTTTGTTATGAATCACTGTGTCCTTGCTATGTAAAAATGTAATTTTATCACTATCTTAAGACTAAATAGATCTTAAGGGGAACATTGGTGAAGGGATTTTCACTTGTTGGGTTGATGTTTGCTGCTAAATCTCCATGTTCCCTGCCCTTATAATGAATATAACTTGCATATAGGAGAAATAAGTATTAACCTTTAAGCATATAGGAGAAATAAGTATTAACCTTTAAGATTAATCATGTTAACCTTGGGTAAAATAAATTCCTTTCTTGATTGTAACTCACTACACCCTCACCCTATAGGAATGTAACTTTATTTGGAGGGTGGTACCTCCAAATAAAACACCCTTGGAAGAAATAAGTTTTTTTGGTTATCAGAAAGAAAGGATCATAAAATGTCAGCAGGTCTCATGGCCAGAAGATGATGTAAAATCCCTAAGACCCTTTTTTTATACATTTATGTGAAGCACCTGATTTTGATAAAGGTCAGGACTGCTGACCCCCATGTGACTCTGTATTCATCCCTATATGTAACAAAAGGTACATAAACAAACCCAAAAATAAAGAAATCGGATCAGTTTCTGGAAAGACTGATTCCCCCATGTCGTTTCTTTCTTGCTCCCGTTTTTCTGGCTGAATTCCCATCTGGAGCATGGATGCTATTCCATGTAAACCAAGTTATTCAGCCTCTTTTTCTCCACTAATTTTCCTACTACACTATCCGTTTCTAATCTCTCTATATATCTGTGATTAAATATGTATTTTTCCAGAGACGCCGACGCCATCCTCACCTTCGAATTCCCTGGATCTACCGGGGCTGGACCCCGGCAGGGTGAACCTTCCACAGCACGTGGGCAGAGCAGCATGGAGATACCATCATCATCATTATATGGTCGGCTCTGAATTTCTTTCTCCAAGCCTGGGGCTGCCCCCTCCCACGTGACTTGGGTGGAAATATTCCCAGAATCTTACCTCCCCTGCCACATAAATAAGCACATAAGCAAAACTGGTTAGTAAAAACATCCTGTCAATCTGGATTCCAGGGTTCAGATATCAGGGAGGGAGATATCACAGGTAGGGAGAGCCTCGCCCTCTCTGGGACTGGAAGCTGGTCTGAGGATGCGCTGTGCAGCCCACATCTGAATGCAGCCCAGCAGGAACCCACCCCCATTGTTTGAAACTCTGGATGCACTCAAATACGCCTTCATCCTTTGGGCTTTCTGGGTAAATTAAACAAAAATTCCCCTTTTAACTTAGTTTAAGCTAGTCGTTTCAGCCACCTTCAACCAAAAGAATTTTGGCAAATATATCCAAAAGGGATGAATTTCACTTTGTCCACAAGTTTTCCGAGCATCAACTCTAACTGGAAATGAAAGTCTAGAATGGTGTTCAGGGGTAGAGTAAGGAAAGCACAGAAAAACTAGGAGCTGAGTGAGTGGCTCAGCAGAAAATCAGAAAGGTGAAAACTGAAAAATTGTATCCTGGACCTACCTTAATTTATGCCAAAACCTCCCTGCATGATAGGATTTCCAGAGTGTTAGAGCTTCCCTGGTGGCTTAGATGGTATAGAATTTGCCTGCCATGTGGGAGACTCGGGTTTGATCCCTGGTTGGGAAGTTCCCCTAGAGAAGGGAATGGCTGCCTACTCCAGTATTCTTACCTAAAGAATCGCATGGACAGAGGAGCCTGGAGGGCTACAGTCCATGGGGTCACAAAGAGTCGGACACGACTGAGCAACTAACACTTTCACTTTCAAGAGGAGCCATTATGCAAAAAAAAAGAAATAGAAAAAAGGATCCAGTGTTAGTGATCTCAAAATCCCTTTATAAATTATAAAGGCTTTCATTACAGAACTGGAGATGAGGTGTTAATAACTCTGGCAAGCTCAAGTGAAAAGAGGATGAGAACTGCTAAAATATTAGGAAAAGGATTACATCAAAGTACCTGGGCAGGGTGGTCCAGTGGTTAAGACTCCCTGCTTCCACAGCAGTGGGCATGGATTCCATCCCTCATTGGGGAATAAGATCCCACATACCCCATGGCAAGGCCAAAAGATTTATTTTTTAAAAAAAGTGCCTGGGTATTGGAGGAGATGCCAGTGACAGTTCCCATCCACCTTGTGTATTTCCTGAGAACAGGCCTGCCAGCCCAGCCCAACTCTCTGGAGCAGGCAAAGAGGACCCCTTCCTGCAGCTTATCTCTGCAACAGAATCTATTTCTGGCTAACATCTTAATGTTTGTTTTAAAGGCCCATTAAGATTTCCAGAGAGGTTTCCAGGACAAATGTCATATCCCCAAATATTTCACTTTCGAGCCCCAGAACACTGCAGTATACTATTTCATAAAGATAATACTATCCATTGACAATGATTATATCTAAACTATACACAACTAAAAATATAAAGTTTCACCCAGAGGCAGTGTCTCACCTAGTGCTATCTGCCTCATTATTGCTTTATCCTTCCCCCATCCCCCCCGCCTTTTGCATATTTTGCTGTGTGTCTTTCATCAGTACAGCTAGAGAGTAAGCTACAAAATATATGCTGGGAATAAACTGCCTTCTATCTCTCAGATAACTTCTATTGCCTTTCTCACCTTCTGTGCTGAAAAGTCACTTCTACAAATATTCTCCATGAAGGGTAGCGAAGAATTGAAATGACATTTCACTAACTGTGAATCAGCATCTCTCCTCATTGGAAGAGCCTAAGCTTTTCAGAAATAGGATCTGAGAGCTGCCACATGAGGGAAAACGTAAGACGTTAAGAAATGGCAGTCAGAGTGTGGGGAATACCAGTGACATCCTCCCTCCACCAACTGATCTGCCTCTGAGAGTTTTAGGGGGGTTTCAAATGGAGAAAGCCCTTGGACAAATCTGAATATAATATGACCTTGTTAATTCTAAAAAAAAAAAAAAGTATACTCAGGCAGTTGAGAGGATTTCCAGAGCCATCAGCCCAGTATCTATCCTCCTGAAGATTCTACACTAGAAAGTAGTTTAAGCCAATCTGTTAAAACAAAAAGAATTGTGGGTTGTGGTATTGTCTTTGAATGAATAAAGTGAAAGTGAAGTCACTAGTCGTGTCTGACTCTTTGCTACCCCATGGACTGTAGCCTATCAGGCTCCTCCGTCCACGGGATTTTCCAGGCAAGAGCGCTGGAGTGGATTGCTATTTCCTTCTCCAGGGGATATTCCCCACCCAGGGATTGAACCCGGGTCTCCTGTATTGCAGGCAGACGCTTTACCATCTGAGCCACCAGGGACGGGAGAGCCTGGTGGGTTGCCGTCTGTGGGGTCGCACAGAGTCAGACATGACTGAAGTGACTTAGCAGCAGCAGCACCAGGGAAGCCTAATGAATAGAGGGGATGGTTCCAATAATAACTGAGGACCACCAGGCTGCCAGCACCATGCAGACAATAGGGAAGCTGCAGGCAGGAGCCAGGACGGGTCCCTCTCCCCACATAGCATACACCCTTGCAGCAGTAACCTTCAGACATTAAACACACTTCCAGGGTGCCGTAGGAACATAAACCTAGATAAAGAGATCACAAAGGCTTCTCTGAGAAATTAATAATTGAGCAAATCTTGAAGGACTAGGGATTAACTGGCTGAGGGGGAGTAGGAGGGCATTCCTAATAGAAGAAAAAGCCATGTATAGGCCCTAAGGGGGAGGAGGCACTGGTCATTCAAGAAAATGAGACTAAAGCGTGGAGTGGAGGAAGCATGGGGTCAGGGGGTTAGGATACGGTGAGGTAACATGGCTTTGAAGGTTAAGTGAAAGATTTTCTTCTTAACATTCCCAAACTAAAGTTTCTCTTAAACCGGTTCTACCTATAGATTCCTCCACCTCAATCAATGGCAATTCTACCTTTTAGTTGCCTGACATCATTTGTGACTCCTCTTTCTTTCATACCCTAAGTTGAATTTATCAGCAAAATTTATACATCCTATTTGCAAAATATATCCTTTACCACTTCTCATCATTTTTACTGTACCATTCTGGCCCAAGCCAGCATCTCCTCTCTCTTAGATTATTGCAGTAGCCATGAAAACAGTCTTCCTACTTTTCCCTTTACCTGCTAAGAGCGATCCTTTTAAGCCAGGAGTTTGAAAGGCTCCCTATCTCAGAGTGAAAAGTGAAGTCCATAGTGTTTTCTATGAGCCCGACATGGTCTAGTTTTCTGTTAGGTCTCTGACTTCTCCCCATCACTCTCATTCTCACTCTGCAGGCCCCAGACTCAATACCCCAGCTTTCCTGGAAGGGCACACATGCTTTCCTGCATGGTCTTTGCACCTGATAATCCCCCTGTACATATTCTGTTTCTTCAAATACCCATGTGGCTCACACTCTCACCTACTTCGAGTTTTCTTTTCAAATGCTTTCCCCTCAATGAGGCTTTCCCCTATCCTTTCCCTTTCTTTTACCTAGTTTATATTTATCCCTAATACATCATAGAAAATACTTGTACTTACTTTGTTACACACACACACACACACACACACATGCCAGAATACAAACTCCATGAGGACAGGAGTGTCTGTCAGTTCACTGTGAAATCCAAGGGTCCTGGAATATTTGCTGGAGACAGAGTGAGCACTCAATAAATATTTGCTAAATGAAGGTCTTTATCCAAAGAGCAATAGCATGCCACAGAAAAGCTTTCAAACATGAACAGCCATGATCAGATAGAACTTTTTAATTATTAAATATCTCAAGCTGCCCTAGAAAAAATATTGGAAGAGGAGATGAGGGTGGGGTGGGGAAAGGGAGATGCCTGGAAGAGAACTAGGTCTTCAGTTCTAAGAAGAGTCATTATAGTGAACTGAAGAAGAGGGGCTTACCAGCCTGGGTAATGACTCAGTGTGGTAGCCTGTCTCCAAAATGCCCCCGACTCCTTCACTCAGGAATGCACATCACCCAGTATTCACATCTCTGTGTTGTCACCTCCCATGCTCGAGGGGGGCTGGCTCTGAGAGACCAATTATGACAGAGTGATGCTGCCTGACTTCCAAGAACAAATTATAAAAGAAATTCCAACTTCTACCATGGTGTTTTGGCATACTCACTCTCAGAATTCTGAGCCACTGTGTAAGAAGTCTTGCTACCCCGAGGCCACCATGCTAGAGACCACACAGGGATGCCACAGGAAGAAGCCCCGAGACTACATAAAGAAAAAGATGCTCTACCAGCCTCATCTGCTCCAGGTCCCAGACATTCGAGGGGTCCTAACTGACACCCTCAACCCTGAGAACAGAAACGTGCTGTCTCACCATGTCATGTCTAAATTTCTGACCCTCACAATCAAAACAGAAATGTAAGCCACCACACCTGGAATAGTGTGCTAAGCAGCAGGAAATAACCAGAAAACACAGCGAAGAGGACTCCTTGGACAGTGAGATTTCACCAGGCAGGCACAAGTTTAGCTTGAAGGACCGAATACCTCAAGTCGCCTTCTGTATTTGAAAGCTTATGAAGGATGAGTAAAACAGATTAATAAAAGAGAAATGCAGCTGGTTCCAGGTAGCTTTTAAATTGTAAAAAATTTACCTGCCTGATTTTATCCCTATTTTTATTGCACCTATGCCCCTCAATAGAATGGGAAAGACTAGAGATCTCTTCAAGAAAATTAGAGATACCAAAGGAATATTTCATGCAAAGATGGACACAATAAAGGACAGAAAGGGTATGGACCTAACAGAAGCAGAAGATATTAAGAAGAGGTGGCAAGAATACACAAAAGAACTATACAAAAAAGATCTTCATGACCCAGATAACCACGATGGTGTGATCACTCCCCTAGAACCCAACATCCTGGAATGTGAAGTCAAGTGGGCCATAGGAAGCATCACTCTGAACAAAGCTAGCGGAGGTGATGGAATTTCAGTTGAGCTATTTCAAACCCCAAAAGATAATGCTGTGAAAGTGCGGCACTTAACATGCCAGCAAATTTGGAAAACTCAGCAGTGCCCACAGGACTGGAAAAGGTCAGTTTTCATTCCAATCCCTAAGAAAGGCAATGCCAAAGAATGTTCAAACTACCACACAATTGCACTCATCTCACACACTAGTAAAGTAATGCTCAAAATTCTCCAAGCCAGGTTTCAAAAGTACATGATATATGAACTTCCAGATGTTCAAGCTGGATTTAGAAAAGGCAGAGGAACCAGAGATCAAATACCAACATCCATTGGATCATTGAGAAAGCGAGAGAGTTCCAGAAAAGCATCTACTTCTGCTTTATTGGTTATACCAAAGCCTTTGATGTGTGGATCACAACAAACTGAAAAATTCTTAAAGAGATGGGAATACCAGACTACTTGAACTGCTTCCTGAGAAATCTGCATGCAGGTCAAGAAGCAGTTAGAACTGTACATGGAATAACAGATTTGGTTCCAAATCTGGAAAGAAGTATGTCAAGGCTATATATTGTCACTCTGTTTATTTAATTTATATGCAGAGTACATCATGCAAAATGCCGGGCTTGATGAAGCACAGCTGGAATCAAGACTGTCGAGAGTAATATCAATACCTCAGATATGCAGATGACACCACCCCTATGGCAGAAAGCAGAGAAGAACTAAACAGCCTCTTGATGAACGTAAAAGGAGTGGAAAAGTTGACTTAAAGCTCAACATTCAGAAAACTAAGATCATGACATCCGGTCCCATCACTTCATGGCAAATAGATGGGGAAAGAGTGGAAACAGTGACATACTTAATTTTCTTGGGCTCCAAAATCACTGCAGATGGTGAATATAGCCATGAAATTAAAAGACACTTGCTCCTTGGAAGAAAAGCTATGACCAACCTTGACAACATATTCAAAAGCAGAGACGTTACTTTGCCAACAAAGTTCCATCTAGTCAAGGCCATGGTTTTTCCAGTAGTTATGTATGTAGGTAAGAGTTGAACTATAAAGAAAGCTAAGTGCCAAAGAATTGATGCTTTTGAACTGTGGTGTTGGAGAAGACTCTTGAGAGTCCCTTGGATAGCAAGGAGATCCAACCTGTCCATCCTAAAGGAAATCAGTCCTGAATATTCATTGGAAAGACTGATGCTGAAGCTGAAACTCCAATACTTTGGCCACCTGATGCAAAGAACTGACTCACTGGAGAAGACCCTGATGATGGGGAAGATTGGAGGCAGGAGGAGAAGGGGACGACAGAGGATGAGATGGTTGGAAGGCATCACCGACATGATGGACATGAGTTTGAGCAAGCTCCAGGATTTTGTGATGGACAGGGAGGCCTGGCATGCTACAGACCATGGGGTCACAGTTGAACATGACTGATCTGATGCCCTTCAAGAAGCTGACAATTAATTTGCTTGACTAACTGAGGTAATTGGACTACCATGACAGAGCTCCCCTTCCAACTCTCCAGAGAAATTTAGAGCATAAACTGGAATCAACACAATCTTCTCTCAAGGACAACAAGTAATTGTTTGCTCTGAGGTTCATCAAAGTACTAATTGGAAATGTTATTTCAGGAATATTTGATGCCTGAACTCTATGCTTTTCAATACAAATCAAAACATTAGGAAATTAAGTCCCCTCTTAAAATCATGAACAAACTATATGCAATATACAGTTTAAAGCAAAAGACAAAAATACTAGCAAATTTTCATCTAAGTGTGAAGACAGAAAGAAAGCAGAAGAGATCTGCAAGTTCTTATATCAAGTTATTGCATGGAATTCAAGCAAAGTCCCTCTAGAAGCACTAGTTCATATGACATTTTAGAAAGCCTATGTATCTAAATAAATCCTACCTGCAATAAACTTATGCAAGATTGTCATCCTGCCTCATGCTCTTAGTGTGTAAATTAAGAAATGTGTCAAATTTCTCAAAAGCCTAATCTTGAACTACATCAACTCCTCAAGGAACACTGATCAAATGCACACACAGCCCATATCTTGCTTAGATTACTATTGGCTCTCAGAGATTATTCTGAGTCTCTGACTACATAAGGGTGCTTGGGCTATTGGTGAAAGCCCAAGACAGAGATAGGGCAATATTAAGAGGTCAGTATCCCAAAAGATTCCCTGCCACATACAGAATAAAGTTCTATTTTCTTAGTAAGACACACAGAGCTGTCTTTGATCTCAGCTTTGCTTACATCTTCAACACAATTTCTTGCTCTAACTTCTCCAATCATCACCATGCTTACCCTGCCTTCTACCACACACACACACACACACACACACACAAACACACACACACACACACTCTTGCAGAGGACTGAACTAGTTGCACGTCCCTGGATGGACTGTCCTGTTTCAAATCTCTCCAACTTTGTTTACAGTCCTGCCTCTGTCTAGCATATCCTTTCTCCTTTTGTAAGACAGTTCAAACCTCACTTTTCTCTGAAACCCTACCTCTATTCTTCCCTCAAGGTATACTCTGGTCATTCTCTGCTTTGAACCCTCAGAAGGCCCCATATATCATTCTTTTTGTCTCCATACTCCTAGTAAACTGAGTTATTTGGGAAAGCAAATAACCTTATTTGATTATATCCATGTCAGAATCCCCTAAAACACCGGCCTGGTCTCATATACAGAAAGAATGGAAGGAAGATCAATAATCCCTCCAAATAAAAGGAAAAGATTTGTGAACTTTAACTTTCAGTGACAGTGCTATTTGGTCTTGTCCTTGCACATAATAAATCAATTTCATTTTCCTGTCACCAACATCACTTTTTAAATGAAGGCAATCTAAAGTGCTGCCACAAGTCACCCTCAAATCATAACATGACGTATTAGACATAATTTTGATTGACAAGTAAATAAAACCATGTCACAGAAATTTGGAACCACAGAAATATCCAGTCTATTTTATAAAAACTCCCACAAAACTGCAAAAGACATAATCCACAAAAGAGCAACTAACCACTGTGCATGAGTCTATTCATCATGCATGATGAACAACACAGAATTCTGCTCCTCTGGTTATAGGCACATACATCATATTTTATTGAGATAGCATCCCTGAATTATTAAGAATCTTTAAGGTGATCAGAACATCCGAAAGGAATTAGAAACCAAAACTGCGAGTCTGATGTGTAGGTAAAGACAGATCAGGATGCACAGTTAGTAAAGAGAAATGGATGACAAGGTTATTCACCTCTCTCTCTCTGGGAACAAAACCAACACTAAAAATAGCCCCGCGGGGTGAGGTAATACTCGCTTATGATTGGCTTTTATTTTCCATCCATTTTAGACAGTGACTATTATCCCAGCTCTGTGGGGATTCTAAAAATTTGAACATTTTTATAAAAGATTTACTCCTGAGTGGAAAATGCCATAAAATGATGAATCCCACAGAATTTTTCAAAGTAATAATATGATCATTCAAGTTTCACTCAATCTTTAAATACTGCGTATGACAGCCACCATATAAAAATTACAGTCCATATTATAATCTACTCAATTCTTTTTATAACAGGTCTCTTATTTTGATGGACACACAAACTTGAAGAAATGAATGAGGCCGGAAATAAAATTTTCCATTTATAACTCTTGGAGACATTTGTCATTTCAGAGAGCTTCTACCCCATAATGGCCAAATTAACTAGAGAATGAGCAAAAGCAGTAGCTGGGAATTATGGAACAGACCTTTAGGAAACAGAGCTCTTTCTGCCTGAGAAACTTCTCTTGTGCATGCATGCATGCACTCATTTGTGTCCACCTCTGCAACACCACGGACTGTAGGCTCCTCCATCCATGCCGTTTCCCAGACAAGAATACTGGAGTGGGTTGCCATTTCCTCCAGGGGATCTTCCCAACTTATGGGTCGAATACACATCTCCTGCACTGGCAGGCAGGTTTTTTACCACTAAGCCACCTGGGGAGCCAACTGTCTTTCCTTATTTAATTCTAAATAGTGGGCAATGGTGCCCTGAGGAAGGGAGGACAAGCAGTCAAATAAAACAAAAGCAGCACTCATCATTCTTAAAAAGCAGTCTGCTCTGGAATTCTCAGATCTATGCACTCGAAAGTAGGAAGAATGATTCGTCTCAATAGACTCATTACCCAGCTTTAAACAATATTCTGTCTTTTTCTTTTTCTGGATCAAATACCAGTAATCCTACCTTTCCATCCATAAATACTTAAGAATGTATCTCTACAGAGATGAACATATTAAAATAAAAATACTACCATTTTCACAAATACAATTCATAATTATTCCTCAATATCACCTAACTCCAATCCCCACTCAGTTTTCTCTGATCATCTCAGAAATGTCTTTTGGTATGATTTGCTTGAATCAGAATCCTGACAGAATTCACACATTGCATTTGGTTGCTATGTTCTGTAAGTCTCCTTAAATCTATAATATCTCCTCTTTTCTTTTTTTCATGACATTTATTCTAGAGATTCTATATTTAGCTGATTGTTCCATCACGGAGCAATCAGTGTAAGTTAAAATGATGCTTTACCTTTCATATTTCCTATAAACTGGTGGTTAGAGGTTTGCCTAGATTCAGATTCAAATTTAGGGGCAAGAGCACTTCAAAGGTCATGCTGTGAGTCACATTAAGAGGCACATAACATCTGTCTTTCCCACATTTGGTGATGCTGAGCTTGATCAGAGGCTCAGCTGTTGCCAGCCTGGACGTCCTATCATAAGGTGCCCCATTAACAATTCTAGTGACTGGCATTTTGCTTGCCTAGGTCCATTATTTCATGAGAAGTTGAATATGGGATTATCCAAAGCTTTCACTTCTCTGCTTTTATTTTCTACTATTCTGTTTAAAAAATAAAAAAATAGAAAAGCCCTTTCAGAAACAGAAAAATAACCCTAAACCCTACAAGCTATCCTGACACTCACAGCTAGACCTCAAGTTCCCCCTATTGCACATAAACAATCTCAGAGAACAGCAAGTCACCTTGTAACCTTGAAGAAATGAGACGAAAAACAAGACCACTTTATAATGTTGTTTTATCACAGGTAAAAACAAGGCCACTGTGCACATGACAAAAATACTAAACACGTTCCTTTTTGTAGATAATATGAGTAGCTTTACAGCTTTAGCCTGCTCTAGCGTGCCCTAGAGGATTTACTAAATTCCTTCACATTATTTTTTAGGATTTATAAAAATTTGCTTTTGTTCAGTCATTCAGTCACATCTGACTCTTTGTGACCCCATGGACTGCAGCATGACAGGTTTCTCTGTCCTTCACTATCTCCCAGAGTTTGCTCAAACTCATGTTCATTGAATCAATGATGCCATCCAACCATCTCATCCTCTGTCACCCCCTTTTCCTTCTTCCCTCAGTCTTTCCCAGCATCAGGGTCTTTTCTGATGAGTCGGCTCTTTGCATCAGGTGGCCAAAGTACTGGAACTTCAATTTCAACATCAAAATAATCTTAAAATTATCCTCCTTTCCAATCCACAGTTAATCACCCCCAGCATCATCTAACAATAGCCCTGATCCTGTAATAGGTCCTTTCTTACACCCTCTGAGATGCCCCACATCTCCTGTTTCCTTCTCTGCAACAAGTAATAAACCTTATTTGCTGAGCTCCAGGTATGTCCCTGGTGGTCTATCATTTGGAGTGAGAGACCGAGGGGTGGGAGGTGCAGGGGAAAGACATTTACCATCTATATGCTGATCATGAAATACAGTCTATACAGGAAATACAAGATACATTCAATTCTTCTCCTTTAATTATCATTCTTTTGAAGACTGAGTTGTGCTCTCAAAATTCTCCAAGCCAGGCTTCAACAGTACGTGAACCGTGAACTTCCAGATGTTCAAGCTGGTTTTAGAAAAGGCAAAGGAACCAGAGATCAAATTGCCAACATCCACTGGATCATGGAAAAAGCAAGAGAGTTCCAGAAAAACATCTATTTCTGCTTTATTGACTATGCCAAAGCCTTTGACTGTGTGGATCACAATAAACTGTGGAAAATTCTGA
>SJYQ01006322.1:458194-495915 GCA_006410935.1 Redunca redunca
ACAAGCTGGAATCAAGATTGCTGGGAGAAATATCAATAACCTCAGATATGCAGATGACACCACCCTTATGGAAGAAAGTGAAGAGGAACTAAAAAGCCTCTTGAAGAAAGTGAAAGAGGAGAGTGCAAAAGTTGGCTTAAAGCTCAACCAACATTCAGAAAACAAAGACCATGGCATCTGGTCCCATCACTTCATGGGAAATAGATGGGGAAACAGTGGAAACTGTGTCAGACTTATTTGGGGGGGCTCCAAAATCACTGCAGATGGTGACTGCAGCCATGAAATTAAAAGACGCTTACTCCTTGGANGTTCTTTGAAAGGAATGATGCTAAAGCTGAAACTCCAGGACTTTGGCCACCTCATGCAAAGAGTTGACTCATTGGAAAAGACTCTGATGCTGGGAGGGATTGGGGGCAGGAGGAGAAGGGGACGACTGAGGATGAGATGGCTGGATAGCATCACTGACTCGATGGACGCGAGTCTGAGTGAACTCCGGGAGTTGGTGATGGACAGGGAGGCCTGGCGTGCTGCAATTCATGGGGTTGCAAAGAGTCAGACACGACTGAGTGACTGAACTGAACTGAACTAAACCTACAAAAGTAACCGACATGGGATACAGTTTCCTTTTCAAAGTATCATTAATTGATGAATTTTTATTATTTTTATCTATAGCAGTCTTTTTTAAATGGTACTGTGGGTTTCTGGATGGGACATGGTCCATGATCTTGAAGTTCACGTCCTGTGTCAGGGGCCACTGTGGCACTGACACACGAAGCTCACCTCCATGGTGCTGCTGTCTTAGACTCTCCATCTCTCAGATCCTGGGGTCTACCATCCTGGTTCACCACTGGGGCACCATAGCCTCTGGTCTGCCCAGAGTGAGGCTCTCAGAACTGCCATCAAGTCTTCAGCTACATCCTGGCTGCCAGCAGAGGGCTTCTTTCTGCCCAAGTCAGATGTGATACCATGATCTACAGCAGTCATTTTTTAATGCTCAAATATTCCCATTTTGGGCCAGTAGGAGCCCCTTAAGATTGACTCTTGTGTCCTGTTATACGCATGACTCAAGAAATCTGTGATGGCTTGTACTTTCAGACACAGGTAGATGTCCTAGATTTATTTCCTGCCTAAGACAAATATATTGGTTTGAGTTCTCCAGAGAATAGTCAATAGGTGATAGGTAGGTAGATAGGTACATACATACATACATAGGGAGAAATTTACTATCAGGAATTGATTCAAGCAGTACAGAGGGTGAGAAGTCCAACATCTGCAGTCAGCAAGCTGGATACCCAGGAGAACCAATGGTATAGTTCTGGTCTGAGACCCAAAGCATGAGAGCTCGCAAAGCCAATGGTGTAAGTTACAACCTGAGCCCCAGTATAAAAGCAGAGAAAGACTGATGTCCCAGCTTGAAGACAGTCAGGCAGAAAGAGAAAGAATTCTCTTATTCAGCCTTTTTATCTGCTCAACCAACTGGATAAGGCCTCCCACATGGGGGAAGATAATCTACTTTCTCAGTCTACTGATTTCAATGTGAATTCTACCCAGAGACAGCCTCATAGTCACAGTCATACACAAGAATAATGTTTAAGCAAATATCTGGGCACCCCATGGCCCAGTCAAGCTGACACATAAAATCAACCAGCAGAACAATTCAGCCAGTTTTCCATAATCTTTACTTAAAGCAAAAACTCAGAGTGGTGATATCTTGTCTGGATGTAAGGTTTGTACTGCACTGATCGACAGTGCAGTCTCCATTTATGAAGACCACGAGGAGTTTCAGTATCTAAGAACACAGGGGCAAGGCAGAGTTTGGGGTGAAAGCCATGAAAAATTATTAAAGAAATAGAAAATCTGGCCAAAGAGGGAATACTGAGGAACTGGTCTTTAAAAAGAAAAAAAACTAAAGAAGGATTTTTATTACTCTCCTTAAACAAGGAAGATTTTCCCAAAGAGTGGTGTTGAACAATTTTATGTTATGAAATACTCTGCTAGAGAAAAGAAGATAAAATAAGGCATATTTGGCTACAGCTAGACAACATCAAAATCACTTGGTATCATAGGTCTAGAAGTGACCTTTTCAGGTCTCAAATCTAGCTCTAGATGATACAGAAATTTACTTAAATGCTAAGATCATTTGCCATCTAAAGGTACTTTTGGTAATGTAATACTCTATTATTTAATTCAAATAGATCCTCCATATCTCACTCCATGAAAGTAGATATGCCTCCCTGTGTTACTTGTTCAGTCATGTCCAACTCTTTGTGACTCCATGGACTATAGCCCACCAGGCTCCTTTGTCCATGGGATTTCCCAGGTAAGAATACTGGACTGGGTAGTCATTCCTTTCTCCAGTGGTTTTTCCCAATCCAGAGATCTAACCTGGGTCTCTTGCATTGAAGGCAGATTCTTTACTGCCTGAGCTACCAGGGAAGCCTGCTACTGCTGCTGCTAAGTTGCTTCAGTAGTGTCCAACTCTGTGCAACCCCATAGACGGCAGCCCACCAGGCTCTGCCGTCCCTGGGATTCTCCAGGCAAGAACACTGGAGTGGGTTGTTGTTTCCTTCTCCAATGCATGAAAGTGAAAAGTGAAAGTGAAGTCACTCAGTCATGTCCAACTCTTCATGACCCTATGGACCCTATGGACCCTATGGACCCTATGGATGGCTCCCAGAGGAGCCTACCAAGCTCCTCTGCCCATGGGATTTTCCAGGCAAGAGTACTGGAGTGGGTTGCCATTGCCTTCTCCAGGGAAACCTAAGCCTCCCTAATCCATTCCAAAAGGCTCTACTGCAAGGAGGTTTATGGCTACCTCTAAACAGAGAGAAAGATGGCTCTGGATGTGGCCATTACAGGGGAGGCAGGTCAGCAGCTCAAGACTACTCTGAAGGTGGAAATGGGCAATGAGCCCCTCAGGGGCTAAACAGCCTGAGAGGAGACCCTCCATGTTCTTCTTCTACAAAGCTTGGGTAAATCCTCCTTCATACAGCTTCTAGAGGCTGTTATTATTCCTAGCAGTGAGAACAAGAGCAAAATTAGCAGGCTTAGTAATTGTGGATACTGCTGGACACTCCACAAACCATAGATCAAACATGTCCCTGTTTAACCTCATCAAATTAAGCAGACTAGATGTAAATGCGAGGACAGTGCTTCTCATAGGAAGTAATTCTGGAGATTTTAGTCTTTCCAGAAAAGAAAGTTACTATTAGGTTGGGGCAAAAGTAATCAGCAGTTTTGCATTGTTGAAACTTGTCATTTGATATTGTAATATATTCTTAAATAAATGTGGTTGTGTTATATATCATTTTAATGTGCACTTCTCATTTTTTGTTTTTTGCTAATGACTTATTACTTGCTGTTGATTTTATATTTATTTTCCTATAAAAATAATGTTAGACAAAAAGGAAATTAGAGTGGTTTTTTTAATTCAAGTTCAAAATGGGTCATAAAGCAGCAGAGACAAGTTGCAACATCAACAATGCATTTGGCCCAGGAACTGCTAATGAATGTAAGGTGCAGCGGTAATTCAAGAAGTTTTGCAAAGGAGACAAGAGTCCTGAAGATAAGGAGCATAGTGGCCAGCCATTGAAAGTTGACAATGATCAACAAAGAGGATCATCTCATGGAAGCTAATCTTCTTAAAACTACATGAGAAGTTGCCAAAGAGCTCAATGCCGACCATTCTGCAGTCATTCAGCATTCAAAGCTAATTGTAAAGGTGGAAAAGTTCAATAAGTGGTACCTCATGAGCATACTGCAAATCAAAAAAATCATCGTTTTGAAGTATCCTCTCTTATTCTATGCAACAACAAACCATTTCTCCATCAGACTGTGACATGCAACAAAAAGTGGATTTTATATGACAGCCAGCAATGACTGGCTCAGTGGTTGGGCCAAGAAGAAGTTCCAAAGCACTTCCCAAAGCCAAACTTGTACCCAAAAAAGGTCATGGTCACTGTTTGGTGGTCTGCCGCCCATCTGATCCACTACAGCTTTCTGAATCCTGGTGAAACCATTCATCTGAGAAGTATGCTCAGCAAATCAGTGAGATGCACTGAAAACTACAATGCCTGCAGCCAGCATTGGTCAACAGAAAGGGCCAAATTCTTTTCCACAACCATGCCTGACTGCATGTAGCACAACCAACACTTCAAAAGTTGAATGAACTGGGCTATGAAGTTTTGCCTCATCCACCCTCTTCACCTGACCTCTTGCCAACCAACTACCACTTCTTCAAGCATCTTGACAGTGTTTTGCAGGGAAAATGCTTCCACAACCAGCAGGAGGCAGAAAATGCTTTCCAGAGTTCACTGAATTCTGAAGCATACATTTTTTACCCTACAGGAATAAACAAACTCATTTCTCGTTGGAAAAATGTGTTGATTGTAATGGCTTGTTTAATAAAGATGTGCTTGAGCCTAGTTATAATAATTTAAAATTCATAGTCTGAAACCAGTTACTTTTGTACCAACCTAATAACAGGACTTATTAATGAATTTTTATTTATTTTTTAGCAAATTTTTTAGGAATTTAAGACCATCATCATCTTTACCTTTAACTTTGGGCTTCCCTGGTGCCTCAGTCAGTAAAGAATCTGCCTGCATTGCAGGCAGATTTCAATCCCTGGGTCTGGAAGATCCCCTGGAGAGAAAAATGGCAACCCACTCCAGTAGTCTTGCCTGGAAACCCCATGGACAGTGGAACCTGGCAGGCTATAGTCCATGGGGTCACAAATGTTGGACATAACGTACTGACTGAACCACCACCAAAAACAGGACACTTAGAATAATTCCTCTCCTCTAATTTAATAGGCGGGCCTTGGCAGTTGGATGACTGAAGGAAAAAGTGCTGACAAGAGTAACTATTTAAAAGGAGGATTTCCTCAAGAAAGATTGACTCAAGGACAGCAGTATAACGGCTTTCATGAGCAAAGGGAGTAGCACAAGGGAATTTCACAAAGAACATGCAATGTGGTGGGAGAAATAACTCCAATAGCCTTAATAAAGCTATAAATATTTTTTCTCATACTCTTGTAAGCCCAGAAGCTACTTTCTATTTTTATACTTTTTTCCCTTTTTGACTGACAACTGACAAAAAAGGACAGCAAGGTAAAAACTGACTGCTTCACTATTAAATTGTTTAACTACACTTCCCAAAGCCCAGGTTAAATGGAAAAAATACCTATGCAGACAGTCTCTGACTTACAATGGTTTGACTTACAAAGTTTTCAGCTTTATGATGGCTTGGAAGAAGTACACATTCAGTAGACATGTGCTTCACATTTGGCAATTTTATCTTTTCCCAGGTTAGCAATACACAGTATGGTACTCTCTCCTGATGCTGGGGAGTGGCAGTTCCCAGTCAGCAATGTGATCCCAATCGATACAGTTACAACCATACTGTACCTCCACAACATTACTGGTTTTAACTTTCAATACAGTCTGAAATAAATTACATGAAGTATTCAAAATTTATTATAAAATAGGCTTTGTGTTAGATGATCTTGAACAACCATAGACTAATGTAAGTGTCCTGAGCATGTTTAAGGAAGGTTAGGCTAGGCTATGATATCCAGAAGGTTAGGTGTATTAAATGCATTTTCAACTTAAGAAAATTATAAATTTTCAATTTATAATGAGTTTATCAGGACGTAATCCCATTGTAAAACAAGGATGAACTGTATAGTCAGATTCTCTCTACGGTCATCTGTTCCTTCCATTCTGTTAATATAGAAGTCCAATAAGATTGGCCTGGTCAAATGCCTTCTCTTATGACATAACCAAAATGGTGTCAACTGGTGCTATTTCTCAGTGGGACTATGAGGCAGTACATTTAAGTGACCACAAATCTTTTGATAAGATGGTTATTCAGAGACTGATTCAAACTGCCTTATGACCCAGCAATCCCACTGCTGGGCGTACACACTGAGGAAACCAGAACTGAAAGAGACACATGTACCCCAATGTTCATTGCAGCATTGTTTATAGTAGCCAGGACATGGAAACAACCTAAATGTCCATCAGCAGATGAATGGATAAGAAAGCTGTGGTACATATACACAATGGAGTATTACTCAGCCATTAAAAAGAATACATTTGAATCAGTTCTAATGAGATGGATGAAACTGGAGCTGATTATACAGAGTGAAGTAAGCCAGAAAGAAAAACACCAATACAGCATACTGACACATATATATGGAATTTAGAAAGATGGGGATGATGACCCTGTATGCGAGACAGCAAAAGAGACACAGATGTGTAGAGCGGACTTTTGGACTCTGAGGGAGAGGGAGAGGGTGGGGTGATTTGGGAGAATGGCATTGAAACATGTATACTATCATGTAAGAAATGAATCGCCA
The DNA here is from genome assembly GCA_006410935.1 of Redunca redunca. Taxonomy (NCBI): domain Eukaryota; kingdom Metazoa; phylum Chordata; class Mammalia; order Artiodactyla; family Bovidae; genus Redunca; species Redunca redunca. The sequence goes on from SJYQ01006322.1 coordinate 464,556, forward strand.
GTCTATGTCTGATGCAGGATGCTTGGGGCTGGTGCACGGGGATGACCCAGAGAGATGTTATGGGGAGGGAGGTGGGAGGGGGGTTCATGTTTGGGAACGCATGTACACCCATGGTGGATTCATGTCAATGTATGGCAAAACCAATACAGTATTGTAAAGTAAAATAAAGTAAAAATAAAAATTAAAAAAAAAATAAGAAAAAGACAACAGCAAAATCAGAAAATTAGTCAAGATATTGAATTGCAAAAAAATTCACAAGAAATTTGAAATGTAATCTCCAAATAAAAATTATAATCTCCCAAAAAAAAAAATCTTGAGTTCAACCCTTGCATCCTCTCTCTCTATTCTTACCCTTTAGAAAATGTTTGACAAAGAGGAGAAAGCCCTGCAAGATGTTTCATGTTTTCAAGCACCTGTTTGTAGTGTGCTGAATGGTGTCTTACCTACCCCACAAAATAAAAAATATGTTCATACCCTAATCTCTAGAACTTTGAAAATCATATGACAAAAAGGGTGTTATCACCTTATGTGGCAAAAAAAAAAAAAAAAAAAAAAATGTGCTTAAGTAAAAGACGTTGAAAGTAGGACCTTTCTGGATTATCCAGATGGGTCCTAAATGCAGTCATAAGCAAACCAAGAAGAGGGCAACAGAGGATGAGATGGCTGGATGGCATCAACAACTCAATGGGCATGAGTTTAAGCATAGGATAAGGAAACCTGGCATACTGCAGTCCATGGGGTCACAAAGAGTCAGACACAACTTAGCAACTGAACAACAACAACAAATACACTTATAAAACAGAGGCAGAAGGAGTATAGGAACAGTTCCGCAAAGGAGAGACCCATGGGGAGGTGAAGGCAATGTGAAAGCAGAGAGAGAGATGGGGGGTGATGCAGCTACCAGCCAAAGAATGTCCAGACATGCTATCAGCCACCAGAAACAGAAGAGGTAAGGAATGACGTCTCCTCTACAGCCTCAGGAGGGAGCTTGGCCCTGCTGGAGGACTTCTGGCCTCCAGAACTGTGAGGAAACAAATTTACATTGTTTTAAACCATTGTGTCTGTGGTAATTTGTCACAGCAGTCACAGGAAATTAATACCAATTCACGTCCAATTCATGTTGTATTCTTTGGAAAAGCTCATGATGAAAGATTAGGCATATGCTATATGTTTCTACTAGGTAACCAAGACCTCCTACCATAACCAGTAGAATCAGAAATAAAACTAACCCAAAGCCAACAGACAAGCATGAGCCGTGGCTGTCCTGCTCAAGAATCTGAACTGAGACAGATAAACTATTGTAAGACCATGTTGACCATCACGGCTATAATGCCACAGCGATCAATTTGAGGCCAGAGTAGGTACCATGGCAAGCCAAAGACACTTGTAAGTTACAGGAAAGCTAAGATGATACTCTCAGTAATTTGGGAAAATGGAAAATCAAGAGCTGAGAAGACAAGAATAAAATACCAGAGATCTCACTTCATACTTCACAGAGAAACTAAATGCAATCAGATAAGAATATTTTCCCACCATCAAATTAATTCTAATTGAATCTGTGCCCACACAGTCTAGGGTTTTTCCCCCATTACAGAAAAGTTATCTATCCTCACTGTTTCCTTTATCTTGCCTCCAATTTTCTGCTCAACCCAATGCAAGGAGTATTTTCCTCTCATTGCGTCATTGATATAACTCTTATTAAAGTCGCCAAGCCCTCAGCTTACTTGACTTCTCAGCAGCATTTCACAGAGCGCCTACTTCTTGAAACAATTTAATTTTATGACACTGAGGTTTCCTCTTACTTTCTCCAGTCTCTTTGTTTCCCTTGCTGGCTTTTCCTCTACCAGAGCTCTCAATGCTGTCACACCTCCAGGATTCGGACTTTGACACTCTTCTGATCTCAATATTCTATTTCTAGTTAATCTTCTTCGATACCTTGGCTTTAAATAGTGTAAACAAATTCTGACAACTCAATTCTGCATCAGCAGCTTTTATCCAGCCACTTTCTTGACATCTCTCTATGGCTGTCTAAGGGCTTCCCCAGTGGCTCCGATGGTAAAGAGTCTGCCTGTAATGCAGGAGACCTGGGTTCAATCCCTGGGTCAGGAAGATCACCTGGAGAAGGCAATAGCTACCCACTCCAGTATTCTTGCCTGAAGAATTCCATGGACAGAGGAGCCTGGTGGGCATAGTCCGTGATACAACTGACTAACACGTTATGGCTGTCTGAAAACTATCTAACCCTTAACATGGCCAAAAGGATGTTTGATCCCTCAGACCACATCATCCTAGACAGATAGAGACTTATTCGTCTGCTTCTTTTCAACAAATAGCACCAACATCCACTGAGTTGCACAGGTCAAAAATCCTACAAGTCATTTGCAGTTCCTCTCCTTCCCTCCTATTCCATGTCTAATCCATCATAAAGTCCCAAGAGTTCTATCTCCAAAATTTATCCTGACCCTGACCACCCTTCAGCAATTCTTTACCACCACTTCATCATTATCTCACACTAAATTTCTGCAATAATCCTTTTTTAAGATTTTTTTATATGGACCATTAAAGTCTTTATGGAATTTGTTACAATATTACAGTTGAATTTATGCTCTTTGGACATGAGGCATGCAGGATCTTAGCTCCCTGACCAGGAATGGAACACACACACCCTGCATTGGACAGTGAAGTCTCAACCACTGCACCACCAGAGAAGTCCCAATAATCTTTTAACTATATTCAGTTCCACAAATAGCAGCAAGAGCAGTTACTATATTGCTTTTCACTCTTTGATGAATTTCCACTGCGTTCACATAAATACAGATTGCTTATCACAGTCTACAAGGCCCTGTACATCTGTCCTCTGCTTACTCTTTTGACGTTATAGCCTTACTTTCTCTCAACTATTTCACTTGAACCACACCCGCCTTAAGTCCATCCTTCACGCATTTCAAGTCGGTTTTATTTCAGAAACTGGGTACTCCTTGTTACTTTTAGTTGCAAGTGTCTTGCCCAGATCTTGAGGTGCCTGACTTCCTCTAATTCAAATGTCCCCTCCTCAGAAAGGCCATTCCTGACCACCTTAGCTGAAGAACCACCTCCTGCCCCACAACTGTCTATCACATTCCCCTGTTATTTTTCTCAGAACATTTATCAGTAAATGAAGGTATTCTGTTAATCTATTTCATGTTTAAACTGTCCCATTATCTTAACAAACTGTCCCATGATAACATCAGATCCTTGAAGCAATGGCTTTGAATTTCTTGCTCCTGTATCCCTACATACCTCGTGTATGGCAGGTACTTAGTATATATTTACTGACTCACTAACCAATTCTAGGACTCTCTGAGAATCCTTTAATTCCAATCTCCCTTAAACTTTGCTGTATATCATTTCCTGTCCTTCAGTATATGATGCTAATTGTTATATTCTTTTAATAATCTTCTTAAATATATGCCAGTCTGTCTCATCTCTATAGCCAAATATAATTGATAAAATTGCGGAAATGATGCTGCATCCTGGATTTGGACATCAATTAAAAATCTTTAATAGGAAAGCTGAAAGTGTGGGGTGCATAACAATGTTCAGCCTAGCGGCCCCTTTGCCTACGCTGACCTTTGTTTTCCTGTGGCAGGCTTAGAATATGACTTCTAGGACTTCTCCTGTAGTCCAGTGGATAAGAATCCACCTGACAAGGCAAGGGATATGAGTTCAATGCCTAGTCCAGGAAGATCTCACACACTGTGGAGCAACTAAGCCCATAAGCCATGACCCCTGAGTCCCTGCTCTAGAGCCAATGAGCCTCAACTACTGAAACCTGCATGCTCTAGAGCTCATGATCTGCAACAAGTATCCACCGCAACAAGAAGCCCACACCCCGCACCTGCAGAGAGTTACCCTCACTTGCTGCAACTAGAGGAAGCCTGCCCGCAGCAGTGAGGGTCCAGCGTACCTGAAAATCTCCAAAGCCTATCTTAGGAGCTAAGAACAATATCTCCATAGATTATGCCCTGCTTTCTACTGCTATACACTGCTCCCCAGGAGGAAAAATGAACCCTTAGAGGTGCATGATCTATCTCCTGTCTGGCCAACAACATGGAACATAAACCAGATGTAAGACTTTAATCATTAAACAAAAGGCAGCATGGAAACAGCTCCAGCCTCGCAGTCAGAGAGCTGAACTCCAGTTCTGGGCTACCCCTACTTATTCAATAAAGTTGGCAGGGAACTTATCTCTTTTCTAGGGCTTTTCTGGTGGCTCAGACAGTAAAGAATCTGCCTGCAGTGTCAGAGACATGGGTTCGATCCCTGGCTTGGGAAGATTCCCCTGGAGACGGGAATGGCTACCCACTCCAGTATTCTTGCCTGAAGAACTCCATGGATAGAGGAGTCTGGCAGGCTACAGTTCAGGGGGTCACAAAGAATTGGACACGACTGACTTTTATGCATTGGGGAAGGAAATGGCAACCCACTCCAGTGTTCTTGCCTGGAGAATCCCAGGGATGGGGGAGCCTGGTGGGCTGCCATCTACGGGGTCGCACAGAGTCGGACATGACCGAAGTGACTTAGCAGCAGCAGCAGAGCAACTGCCAACTTTCTCTATAAAATAAAGAGGCTGGACCAGTTGACCACAACACTTTTTATGATTATTATCCAATTGTATACCTACTTCTTTTATGTTAGTTCTATTTTAAAAGCTTTTTTTCTTCTCACTCTCCAAGAGAATCATGGCTTACAAAAGCAGCTGGCCAAGTTTCCCTTGCAACACACCTCTGATCACACAGACATGCATACAGCTCCCCCAGCAGAGACTCGTGTGATGGCTGATTTGCACCTTGCTGGTCACATGGCATGGCAAGTGGGCATTTTTTTGAGTTCTTGGATTGCCAGCATTCTATGCCTTTTAGCTCAAGGGTGGTTTTGTTTGTTTGGTTTGATGAAAAAACACATTTATTCAGGGGCTCAGTTATGAAGTGAAACTAAATTGTGTGCAATGAAATTCAAACTGTAGGCTATAAACCCACACACACTTATGCTATGCAAGCCAAGTTCTCCTGAGGTGAGGTGAAATGAGGATTGCAAATGCCAGGCTGAGTATATCTTCAGCAAAAAAAATACATGTTTGAACTGATTTTATGACTATTGTAGATTAAATTGCAGACCCCTGCAAGTCGATCTCTTGTATCAAGCCTTCCTGGGCTTCGTTTTCTTTGACCTCTTTCTGTATTTTTCCAGGCTTTCCATGAAATAGGGAGAGGGGCTTGTTAGGGAGTAAGATAGCTCATAGGTCATTTTCTGCCCACACTGAGACTTGAGGACAGTCTCTACTGAGTCCACACAGCTTAATTAATAATACCACTCTCTGAGGAAGAGAACCAGGGCTTTCTGGAGAAATGGCTGATTCTCGGACTGAGGCAGGAAATATACAAGATGAGACTGGAGATTCTTGTGGCACCAGAAGTAAGGAAGTGCTCAAAAAAAAAAAAAAAAAATTAAAAATGATCAGAGTATGTCAACAAGACCCAGGAGCCACACGAAAGAGTTTCCATTGCCAAAGCTGGAGCAATTTGAACAAAGAAATAAAGTAGTGATTTATGATCCCAAATATGAAATAATATCCATGAGTTCACATTGATGTGAATAAATGATTGAATAAATAAATAAGTGGGGAGAGCAGACAACCTCTCATGCAGAATTCCAAATACCTCCCCACTTTTTAGCTAATGGCTGCTTATAGTAGCTTCATTCCAAAAAGTATGGGAAAGGAGAAAAAAAGTCATTCTGCAATGGGGAAACCTGAAAAATACACACTACTGCAACCCGGTAGTCAAGGTTCCCACCAACAGCGGTAAGTCACAGTGATAGTGTGTAGTGAGAACGGCACTTAATCGCTATGGTCTTTTTTTGCCAAAACCCACATTCTTCCAAATACCTGACCTCTACTCCTCAACACTGCCAAGATCATCAAAAACAAGAAAAGTCTGAAAAGCTATCACAACCTAGAGGAGCCCAAGGGAGACGTGACAACTAAATGTCCCATAGTATCCTGGATGGGACCTGAGAGCAGAAAGACAACATAGGCGAAAGCAGGAAATTCAAATAAAGTATGGATATCAGTCTGAGATAATGTATCAATATTCATTCATTAACTAAGGTAAATACACTATACTAATGTAAAATGTTAATAATAGAGAAAATTGAATATGGGATATATGAGAAGTCTCTGCCAACTGCAATTTTTCTGCTTATTGAAAACAATTCTGAAATTAAGTGCTTATTTAGAAAAAACCTGCTGGTTCCAATTAAGTTCAAAAAATAAATGTATAACAATTTCTTCTTCAACAATAACTTCTTTCATATCTGCTATCCTGTTTACCAAGTACCCTGAGAGTTACTTTCTTGCTGTTTCCAACAATTCTTTTGCTCTCACTCTTTAGCATATAGCATTTCAAGAATGTGAATTTTTTCCTTAAGTGGAAATTTATCTCTCCTCTCCTTTATTGTTGATATCTGAAAACCATACAATTTGTTCTAGCACTAATGTGTTTCCATTAGTAACATCTGACAGCAATTTAGATGTGCAACATCTCTTTCAACACTAACTCTCTGGTGTTTCTCATAGCTATTTATAAAGATTCCTCCACTCTAGCTCCTGACTTTCCAGTTTGTTGCATCCCATAATAATTCAGACTCTTTCTTGGCTTTCCTTAACTATTATTAAGTGTTAGGCCTTCATTTCTTCAAATTGCCACAAGTAGAAAGGTCAGTCCTCAAAACAAACACAGCTTGTGTGGTTAAGGATTTCCCCTGCTGGAAAATGGTGCTAATAAAACCATCTTTTGGTGGGAATGGAGGGTAGGGAAAATTGGCATTTGTCTTGTCTTAATCATTCAATCCTTGATATTTAGCATATTTTTTGAAACCCATCTAGGACTAGTTTAAAATTATTCTCTACTACTTGCTAACTTTGGAGAAGAGTGATGATTAAGTTCATATCACAAACTATCATACAAAATTATATTTCAAAGAAAACATCTCCCTAAACCATACCTCTACAAGGATAAAATTTTCATACATATCACACATAAGCATGCATGAGCGTAAGAGAAGGTATGTGTTAATAAATACTGGCAAGTGTTCATTCAGTGTGAATTGAGCAGCAGGTCAAATTCCCATTTTCCTTCAAAATCTCCCATTGAGCCTGAAATAATACCACCTACTGAAATCTTTACCATTAGAATCATTTTTTTAGTTTAGATGATTTTCCCATCCTGGGATCCTCAATCCACTTGGGGTCCTAGAGCTTTTTAGTATCAAAATTCTCTTTATAATGAATACATTTATCAAAATGTAAATGCACAGGCTAAAACATCAAGTTTCTTTGTTCATGATTGTACTCACATCAACTAGAGTGCAGATATTAATACTTATATCAAGCTAAACATAAACTTTAATTAATAGGAAAATATAACCTTGGTTATACTTTTTTGTAGACAAAACTCTTTTTTAAAAAATGAGATAAGGAAAGAAAATTGTAAGAGAGACTATTGGTGATAGAAAGATTGGGAAACACTGAAATGTAGACTTTAAAGATGGACTTTGACCTTGAGAAAGCCCCTCTAAAAGTATAGAATTGGGGCAATGAAGCAAAGCCCTTTTGATATCCTCTATGCTTTTCCCATAAGCACTGATTTAACAGACTGGTGAGTTTCTACTCCAGCAAGGGCAAAGGAGGGACTGAATCCAAAACAGAACTCTTGTCCAATTCAAGCCCAAACATCTGGAAAGCCAATATGGCGATCCATCCAAACAGATGGAAAGGACATGGGGAGGAATGGAACACCAGAAGGCCCGGGTGAGGACAGCACAAAGACTGAAGGCCTTGTGGCTCCTGGCAAAAACACCTGGTACAGGAGGGCCGAAATAAAGTAAATTAGATAGGGAGGTGGCAGGAAGAAACCAAGTGCCAAATCGCTTAAGAAACAGTGAAAAAAGCTTCCCCATACATTCACAGAATCACTCCTAAACAAACTTGAACCTTCACAAACTTGGCTACGCTTCTGTTTTCTTTCAAAATGTCAATGATTTTGGTCAAATGAGTCTTACCATTCTATGCCTACCTCTTGCCTGGGAAAAACTCTGGAATCATACATTTAACCAAAATGCCCTACGAAGTCCACTGGGTTAGAATAAGAAGCATGGAATCCAGAATTATTACAAAAGTCCTCAACAGAGAAATCAAAAATTTTAGAATACAACTTTGTGGAGGCTTTATCCAGCTTTTGAATACTATCTGAATGCTAGGTTTTCTTCATATTCTTTTATTAAATTACTATAATTAATAATGTTCCATAGAAAATAGTTGCTTAATGCTCATGCCACAGCAAAGTAGGCTTTTTCTACTTTCTTCTTCTCAGAGTGCCTCCCTCACCCCCTTTACTACCTGTCAAGATTGAATTCATCTTTGGGTCCAACATGAATCCCACACAGGAAAGTACAGACAAAAGAAGAATGCTAGTCTTGGCTGGAAATCTCCTTTCTTCGTCTCATGTCTCAGAAAATGTGTGTACTACTGATTTGATATTTATAAATCAAATATTCTGCAAGAGCCCTTCATATGTGCACAGAACTGACAGATTTTTTTAGAAAATCATAGTGCATTTTCCCAAGGTTAAAGTTCTAGAATGAAACCTATACAATTTGGTGTACCCCAATGTTTCAAGGCTTCCCTGGTGGCTCAGAGGTTAAAGCGTCTGCCTCCAATGCAAGAGACCCGGGTTTGATCCCTGGGTCGGGAAGATCCCCCAGAGAAGGAAATGGTAACCCACTCCAGTATTCTTGCCTGGAGAATACCCTGGACAGAGAAGCCTGGTAGGCTACAGTCCATGGGGTTGCAAAGAGTCAGACACGACTGAGCGAATTCATTTCAGTGTTTTTAAACTTGACTTTGCAACCCTGCATATCAAGCAATCATGAATATCACACAAAAACACTTGTCTTCTAAAAAAAAAAAAAAAAACTTGTCTTCTGCAATGATTTTTAACTTGACTTTGGAACCCTGCCTACTACATGTGGTAAAAACTTGCATTTCATTGACATATATAGTTATAGATAAATAGATATATTAATAGATATAGTTATAAGTCTTGTATCATCAAACTCCAAGCCACACTAAAAATCTCCAATGCAAAGGGCTTCTCTAAAGCTGAAGTCAAGCACCAGGTCTTGTTCGCTGTTGTTATGCCCATTACCAAGCAAGTGCTAGGCACATAGCAGGAACTCACTGGGTGTAACTGCAGTAAAGCAAAGGAGACAGCAACGTAGAAAGTAAGTAACACATATCAAGGGTCTGTTATGTCTGATGCTGAGCTGGGAGCTTCACATAGATCAGCTTATTTAATCCTTGCAGCAAGGCATCCCCATTTATAGGAGGGAAAATAGACTCAGAAAGGTTAAGTAATTTTTCCAAAGCTCACATCACTAAGGACTATTGAAGTCACAATATTTGCTTTATATATTGGAGCTTTAGAATATTTCATTTGAAAAATGTTTCTGCCATTTTGAAAACATGAGTCTATATAGGAAATAATCTAGTTTAAGAAAAAGAAAGAACACTGAAATATTATTAAACTGGCTTCGATCAACCAAAGATCTATTTTAACTTTAATTAAAAATTAAAGTTATTATCTAATAAAAACATTCTGTGTAGCCTGTCCAAGAATTTTGAAAAATAAATCTCTGACATTCATTCTTTTAGAATTGCTTTAGGGTTTAAAAATAAATGTAGTATACTTACAAAATATATACATTATTCAAAAGTAAAACAAAAAATGAAGAAAATATTTTTTGTTTAGTGTGTGATGTGTTTACGAGCTGCTTCAGGGCTCAAGGAAAGCATTTAATTGAATGTCTAAAAATATTTTAATAACACTTCAACTCCAGTTGCATAATGGAGACCAAGGTATTCTTCCTCATTTGAAGTTTTAAATCCCCCCCAAGTAGATAAAAACAAGTTTTAATTTTGAAAATTTCATCTAAAACTATCATTACAGAAAAGAAAAAGGATGCTTTATTTTATGGCTAAAGAGTATATTGTAAAAGAACTAGTGGCTATATTTTTGGTCACACTTATAAGGCAGTATAAGGTCTAGAATCCGATGTTATTTATTACTTTATTCACTTATACAATAAATATCTGTGTCTATGAGATGCCAGGCACTGCATTGGGAACTTGGAAATATAACAACAGCCCAACATTCAGAAGGACTACATTCCAGATGAGGCCAGGAACAAGTAACCAATAAATGAACATGATTTCTGATAGTGGTATAATCTCTAAAACTAACTTAAAATAAGAAGTGATACAGCATGTAAGCGTTGGTGGTGTGTGGAGGTGGCTATAAACAGTAGCTCCAGAAGAGATCTCCAGGCAAAGGTCTTCAGCCAGAATTGAGAATGTCCTACTCAAGGACAGAGATAGAGCCCAGGGCAGAATGGAATGAATCGAGCAGTAATAGAAGATGAAGTCAGAGAGACAGGTAGGGACAAGGAAAAGCTTGGGTTTAGTCTCAAAGACTCGGACATACTGAGCAACTGAACTGAAATGAATAGGAAGCCAGGGAGAGCTTTAGACAGGGGAATGAGGTCCTAGGATTTAGCTTTTCAAAGATTATTGTGGACTTGCTCTAGAGAGGAGGGGCCACAGAGGTGGGGCAGGTAGACCGCATCACAGCTTAGGGCTGAGCTGTCTGGATGGGACGCTAAGAAGACGGAGGGAGGAGGGTGTGGGAACAATTGGAAATGGAGTAAGATGATGTGCTGGTGGACTGGGTAACATGAGGTGAGGAAAAGAAGGGGTCAAATATCATTCCTAGGTTTCTGCCGTGAGCAGCCCAAGGCAAAATCAGTCCATTTCCCATAGTGGGAACTGTTTCCTATTTGTGTGTGACTGCAGAAGTCCCTTTTGCGATACTGCCTAACGAGTCATAACACACAAGTGTCTGTGAAGCACAGAATGAGAACACTGCTTTGGAGTCTCAGTTCAGTTCAGTCGCTCAGTTGTGTCCAACTCTTTGTGACCCCATGGACTGCAGCACATCAGGCCTCCCTGTCCGTCACCAACTCCCGGAGTTTACTCAAACTCACATCCATTGAGTCAGTGATGCTATCCAGCCATCTCATCCTGTCATCCCTTTCTCCTCCCGCCTTCAATCTTTCCCAGCATCAGGGTCTTTTCCAATGAGTCAGTTCTTCACATCAGGTGGCCACAGTATTGGAGTTTCAGCTTTAGCATCAGTCCTTCCAATGAACACCCAGGACTGATCTCCTTTAGGCTGGACTGGTTGGATCTCCTTGCTGTCCAAGGGACTCTCAAGAGTCTTCTCCAACACCACAGCTCAAAAGCATCAATTCTTCGGCACTTAGTAGTTTCGCATAATCCTCTCCTCAGAGTCTAACTTACTCCTATTCCATGAGGAAAACTACACTGCAAGATGTGGTATTGCCTGCGAGGCTTTTAACTTTTCTTCTAACCAACTGTACCGATAGGTGAAAGTGAAAGTGAAGTCGCTCAGTCGTGTCCAACTCTTTTCGACCCTGTGGACTGTAGCCTACCAGGCTCCTCCGTCCATGGGATTCTCCAGGCAAGAATACTGGAGTGGGTTGCCATTTCCTTCTCCAGGGGATCTTCCCAACCCAGGGATCGAACCTGAGTCTCCTGCATTGGAGGCAGACGCTTTAACCTCTGAGCCACCAGGGTAGCCCCTTTATGTACCAATAGGTACATAAAGCATAAATGAGTAGTTGCTCAAATGGAAACAAGTCAAAAATCTGATAGTTTTAAATCAAGTCTCAAATCTCAAATCTAATAACAATATTTGGTAATGGCTTAATTACCAACCCACTGTTTGGGTTGTTTGCTTATGGTTAGAACATATTGTATTAAAATATATAGTTAAAACAATATCTAATGTGATTTGAAAGAATTATTCTCTCATTGTGGTTATATCAATAGTTTTCTTTTTGGTTATGGTATAATTGATGTATAACATTATATTAGTTTCATATATATAACATCATGATTTGATATTCATATATAGAAAATGATCACCACAATAAGTCTAAATAACATTCATCACCACACAAAGTTACAAAAAATATTTTTCTTGTATGAAGACTTTAAGATTTATTCTCTGAGCAAATTTTGAATATGCAATATATGGTAGTCACCATGCTGTATATTACATTCCATGACATTTATTTTATAGTTGGAAGCTTGTACCTTCAACCCTCTTCACTCATTTCACCCAGTTTCAACTCCCTAACTCTGGCAATTACCAATCTGATCACTGTACCTATGAGCTTGGTTTGGGTTTTATTTTTAGATTCCACATGGCTCAGAGGTTAAAGCGCCTGCCTCCAATGCAGGAGACCTGGGTTCGATCCCTGGGTCAGGAAGATCCCCTAGAGAAGGAAATGGCAACCCACTCCAGTATTCTTGCCTGGAGAATCCCAGGGACGGAGGAGCCTGATAGGCTACAGTCCACAGGGTCGCAAAGAGTTGGACACAACTGAGCAACTTCACCTCACCTCACATGTAAGTTAGATCACATGGTATATGTCTTTCTGTGACTTATTTCACATAACATAATGCCCTCAAAGTCCAACTACTTTGTCACAAATGGCAAGATTTTATTCTTTTTATGGTTAAATAACATTCTATTTATATGTATATGTATGTATGTATACACACACGTGCATACATATATACACACACCATATTTTCTTTATCCATTCACCTATCAGTGGAAACTTAGGTTGTCTCCATATCTTGGCTATTGCAAATAATGCTGGAATGAACATGGGGGTATATATCTTTTTGAATTAGTGTTTTTCCTTTCTTCAGATAAACACCCAGAGGTAGAAAAGTTGGAAATGGCAACCCACTCCAGTGTTCTTGCCTGGAGAATCCCATGGACAGAGGAGCCTGGCAGGCGACAGACAGTCCATGGGATCACAAGAGTCAGACATGACTGACTGACTAAACCACCACCACCAGCAGCAGAAGAGTTGGATCATATGATATTGGATTAGCCAAAAAGATAGTTCATGTTTTTCCATGACATCATACAGAAAAACCCAATGAACTTTCTGGCCAACCAAATAGTTCTATTTTTAATTTTTTTATGAATCTCATATTGTTTTCCATAGTTGCTGCACCAGTTTGCATTCCCAAAAAAAGTGCGCAAGAGTTCCATTTTCTCCTCATCCTTACTAGCATTTGTTGCTTTCTTTTCAATGATGCCCATTCTAGTAGATAAGAAATGATATCTCATTTTGATTTGCATTTCCCTGGTGATCAGTGATGCTGAGCATCTTTTCATGGATGTGTTGGCTATCAGTTTATCTTCTTTGTAAAAATACCTATTCAGAAGCGCTGCCTACTATTGGATTAGACTGTTTGGTTTGTTGTTATTGTGTTGTCTATTTTGGATGTTAACTGCTTTCCGATATATGATTTGCAAATGCTTTCTTCCATTCAGTAGGCTGTCTTTCCATTTTGCTGATGCTATGACTGCCATTTACTAAGTCCTTGCTGTATTATATGAATCATCCTAAGAGCATTACATAAATCAGACCATTTAATTTGCATTTCAGTTCTGGGAAATAGGTATCATGATACTAAGGACAAGCATCTATTTATATTTAATCCTGGGTTTGTTTTTCACCAAAACTTGGCTTCTAGGGCTCCAGAGTTCAAAATAAACTTTCTATCAAACAAATAGCAAAGACAGATAAGAAAGAAGAGCTGAACAATGATTTTATCTAGTCCACCTAGAGTTAACACTTGTTTCAAATCTCTTTTTTCTCTAAATTTAGCCTAACTGCTGAAAATAATGAAACCATCTAAAGACACTGAGAAAATCCACAACAAAAAGTGAGATTTTTGTTTCAAATTGTGCCTTAGTTCTCTAGCCTGGGTAAATTTTATTTAAAGCTTAAAAAAATAAAGGTGTGAAACACTGAAAGAAAACATTAGGGGGTTAGAATAAGTAGTGAGGTAAATAACTAAGACAACATCCAAGGTCAGAAAGCAAAAGAGACTTCCAGGAAGAGATAAGAATATGCACTGGCAGGTGCCAGGCAAGGTTGCCCTCCAGAGTTGGCCAGTCCCATCAACAGAGGCACCCTCTTTGGGCATCCGGCAGGGAGCACCTTGAACAAGACACCCCTCCCCCTGAACTGGGTCTTCTAACAGTTCATTATGATTCTTCACCAAACTCTGCCCTCCAGAGGATCTTAGCTATCCATGATTCCAATGGTTGTATCTGTTCCAACTGTGTCCATAGCTTGGGGGAGAAAGAACACGGGATGGAGGAATTTTGTGGCAAAGATTAATGGGAACAAGGCCCACCACAATCAGTCCCCAAATCTAAATTAGAAGTTACCTCAACATCTCCTTAACTGCATCTTCTGGATGAAGGAAAGAGGAAACAAAAGCAGTAAAAAGAACAGCAGTGGGCTTTCCTAGTGGCTCAGGGGTAAAGAACCCCTCTGCCGATGCAGGAGACACGGGTTTGATCTCTGGGCTGGGAAGACCCCACATGTCACAGAGCAACTAAGCCCGTGCTCCACAACTATTTAGCCTGCTGTAGAGCCCCGGAACCACAACTACTTAAGCCTGAGCACCCTAGAGCCCTGCTCCGCAACAGGAGAAGCCACTGCAACGAGGAGCCTGCCCAGGGCAAGGAAGAGCAGCCCGCTCGCCACAACTAGACAAAAGCCTGCATGGCCACAGGGACCCAGCACAGCCAGCAGTTCAGTTCCGCTCAGTCGCTCAGTCGTGTCCAACTCTTTGCGACCCCATGAATCGCAGCACGCCAGGCCTCCCTGTCCAGCACCAACTCCCGGAGTTCACTCAGACTCACGGCCATCGAGTCCGTGATGCCATCCAGCCATCTCATCCTCTGTCGTCCCCTTCTCCTCCTGCCCCCAATCCCTCCCAGCATCAGAGTCTTTTCCAATGAGTCAACTCTTCACATGAGGTGGCCAAAGTACTGGAGTTTCAGCTTTAGCACAGCCATAAATAAAATAAAAAAAATTTTTTTTAAAAGAACACCAACTTTTGTTTCTTTGTTGTTCTACGGTTTTGAGGGTTCATTTTGGCAACCAGAGGAACTAGCACAGAGGACAGCTGAATATTACAAAGTTTACTTTTTAGTTGATAAGAAAAATATCCTGAACTTCAGATCCTTTGTGATCCAAGTTGCTAGAAAAGCATTCCTAATCTTCTTGAGTGAATCCTTTAGTTGCTGCTGCTGCTACTGCTGCTAAGTTGCTTCAGTCATGTCTGACTCTGTGCGACCCCATAGACGGCAGCCCACCAGGCTCCCCTATCCCTGGGATTCTCCAGGCAAGAACACTGCGGCCACTTCAATTAAACTGGTATTTATTTAGTGTCAGCCTGTGCCAAGTACCCACAGACACTGTGGATATGATGATCTCATGTGTGGGAGGGGAGAGGGGATGTAAACATATATAAAATCATGCCTAACCTTCCTCTGTTTATGACTCATTCTCTAACGTTACTTTGAAATTCAATCTTTCTCTACCAGGTACTCAAGCCACTTACTTAACATGATCTAATTTGCACACTTAATGAGATGTTCTCTGGTCCACCATTCAAATCAAAATATGAAATAGGACTGGGACAATGTGACTTTATGCCATGCAATATGCCATACTGAAGGCATTCAAATCATGGCTACTGGTTCAAGTTCACAGGGCTCTGGCATTCAACAAATAGTCATTGAAATTCAAATTGTTTCTATTTCCAGGGAAGCTCAACAAAGCCACATAATGTTGACCCACATCTCTCTGAAGTCTACTAGGATTTGTCCCCTGAGAACTGACTGAGAGGGGGGTCAGAGGCTTAGCTGACTCCTCTGCCCCTAACCTGAGAAAAGCTGAGCAAGCAACAGAATCTTAAGAAAAACAGAGCAAGCATGCATTTATATTTACGAGCACTTAAAGAGCTACAGGCCTTTTTGAAAGAGACACAGATATGTGGACTTGACACATGCCCACCTACGTAGTCCAAGGTCAGCCAGCAATTTGCTTTCTGAGCCTTTATAGAGCAGGCCTTCACCTGCTTTGAATATGCATTGTCAAGATATGCAAATTAGTACTTGTCTATTAACCAAGGGCATTAATGAAATCACTCCTTCCATAAATCTTAATTTTAATTAAATTAGGTCTACAGCCTCACAGGTCTCCAGCACATATCTTTAAGCTGTGGACGTTGTTTTCTATTGGATGCTAACATTGGGTCTTGGGAAAGCCTGTTGAAGCTTCTTTGGGCCTGAAATGGCTTTGTTCTGCTTCATTTTATTTTGCCTCTTCTTTCATAAATCTGAGATAATCAAAATGTTTATATTGGCTCTTAGCTATAAAGCTTTAGGATTATATTAAAAACTTAAAGTTAAACAAAGTATTAGAAATGCTATACTGAATCTTTAGCAGGAATAAAATCTAACAAAAATATACTAACATAATAAAAGTTGTTTGATGACACTAAAGTCATGAAGGGAAAAAGACCATTCCCCTGCAACCTAAATACAATGAATGAGGGCTTCCCTGGTGGCTCAGTGGTAAAGCATCTGCCTGCCAATGCAGGAGACACTGGGTTCAATCCCTGATTGGGGAAGATCCCACATGCTGCAGAGCATCTAAGCCCATATGCCCCAAACTTTGAGCTCCTGAAGCCCCCACACCTGAAAGCCCACACTCCACAAGAGAAGTCACTGCAATGAGAAGCCCAAGCACCACAACTAGAGAGCAGCCCCCACTCATCCATTTAGAGAAAGGTCTGCGGAGCAGCAAAGACCCAGCACAGCCAAATAAATAAATAAAGACTCCAACATTATTGTAAAAAAAGAAGAGGGACATCATTCGTAGTAGTTTCATCTCCTTGATAGCTACTGTTGAGTGTTTGCTGTCCCCTGAGCACAGAGCTCTGTGATTATGCACGACCTCACTTGCTTCTCCCGGTAAACCTGTGAAGCAGGTATTCCTCTCCCAGTTCACAGGAGAGAATTGAAGCTGAGGCAGTCTAAGCAAATTGCCCACAGTGACACAATGTAAGACAACCTCAATCTGTTTCACTCTAAAGCATGTGATAACCATGAAAAAAAAAAAAAAAAAAAACACCCACAGGCAGGTGACCAAGCTGCTCAAGGCTGAGTATACCTGGTATAGAAACGATAAAGCAGCAAACCTCTCTCCTCCCAAGTGAAATGAAGTAGCTCAGTCGTGTCCGACTCTTTGCGACCCCGTGGGCTGTAGCCTACCAGGCTCTTCCCTCATGGGACTCTCCAGGTAAGAGTACTGGCATGGGTTGCCATCTCCTTCTCCAGGGGATCTTCCCAACCCAGGGGTCTCCCGCATTGCAGGCAGACGCTTTAACCTCTGAGCCACCAGGGAAGCCTCTCCTCCCAAGGAGCTGACATTTAGAACAGAGATCATCTCAAAATACATGGCCCAGACAGAGGTGAATTTCTAGCCCCTAGGTTGACTGAGAACAATATATAGTACCGTGGCCCTTAGACTTAACCATTTTGACCCTTCAGCTTAGTTGTTCAGTCATGTCCTTAGAGATGTTTATTTTCAGAATTTCTCTTTGGCACTATTAAATTAGCTGGTGTGCTAGCAAGTAGCCACTTGGAAATACTTCTTGTGTTTATTACTTGAATGTGCTGTTTTTTTGAGAATATGGGTCACTATTTCATATGAGTCTCATTTAGGAAGATTCCGAGCAAAAAATTTTCTCAGGTTCTGATGCCAGTTTTTACATGCCTCTCTTGAGCAATAGGTATGAGCACGTTATGAGACTGTTGTAAACCTTATGACTGATTGTGTTTCCCTTTTTACTTTGACAGCTAGGAAGCTTAAGACCCGCTGACCACAAAATACTGTACTGAACCCTTGGCTATGCCTCATGCACTAATTTCCCAGGCTTAATTTCACTACTCTAACCTTTTTCTTTCCCGTTTTTATTCATTATATTATACCTTTTTTCTCCTGTGATATTTCACAGCAGACTTTTATGTAACACATTCAAACCCTATTCAGGGTAGAAGCATTCAACCATTTATTGATTTGTGTGTAACCGAATCTCTGTATTTGCATCTGGAACAGATAAACAACCCCCATTAGACAGAGAACTCCTCAAGGACAGGCAAGAGGTCTTACTCATCTCTGTCTTCTTAGTACCAATCCTGGGCTTGGCATGTTGTCAACACTTACTAAACACTTATTGGATTGAATTTTGAAATATCCCCAGATAATCTTTGGAAGAGTCTAAAAACTATTTAGAACTTTATACTACTGTCTCAGCACTTCAGTCCCCATCAGCTGAGGGAGCTTGTTTACATTCTAAGTCTTGTTGCAAGTGGGAAAAGAGAAGGTTTCATTCTGCTAGAGTCCACATATGAAATGCTGGTGCTCCAGGAGTGTCCATGACACGCTTCCCCTGATATCCCACCCGGATCAGAGCACCCCCTGTACCACAGGGGCTTAGGGAACGTCTGCGGATACATTGAAAACTGAGGCTCTTGTTATCTTTCAGTAGGAAAGTAAGGAAAAGTTTTCTTTTGGTACCTCTCTTTGATTCTCCTCAATAATCGATGATGAATAAAAGGAGCATTACATGAGGTGAAAAACTAAGTTGCTGGACTCAGACTGACTTGGTTTCAAATCCTGGCTGTACACTAGCTTTGCAACCTCACCCCTTCTAATTAAGGACGTTATCTAGGCCTCCATTTACTCACTGTTTAATGGTGAGTAATCATAATGGGATTATCGCAAAGATTTAATGATATGTTGCAGTGTTCCTAGCCTGACACCTTGTACATTGTGAATGCTCAAGAAATGGGGACTGTCTTGCTCATTTTCTTAAATTTGTTCCAAACTCAAATATCAAACATCTCCCCTTAGGGAACTGAACTGGGGGTAGTATGCTTGTGACCAAACTGTCATCTATTTCAATATGTAACAGCATGGCAACTTAGATTAGTCCACCCTCCTTTCCCGAATCCGGGGTCATATAAGTTTTCACCCTCCTCCTTCAGTGGAGAGCTGCTGGGTGGAACGAGAGGGGAGCAGGGCTCATTAATAGATAACTTCAAAATCCTCTTAACATCCTAGGAATAATTGAAAAATGACAGGGATTCTCGACTATTTCAAAAAGCTACTGAGAAATGGGATTTGAATTTAAAGCAAGTGTCATTAAAAAGATTGAAATATTTGAGAGCTTCATGGCTGATTTCTGAGGATTAGATTTAGAAAAACAAACACTCTTTAAGTGAAGCATGGACTGAATTTATGAGTTAGAGATAATACTTTGCTTTGAAAGATAAATCTCTTCAAAGTGATGACAACATAAAAATATGTTTGCATTTAATTTCGTGTTTATGAAAGACACTGTAGACTTACCTACATAGAACTCAAGCTCTCAGGCCTAGTATAATCTCCTACCAAAGCCTTGTCCTCAAGGCACCACAAAGCCATCTGGGCCTCTGTATGTAGGGGAAAGAGAGTGACATTAGCATTGTGTCTACACAAAGACCAACTTTGCCTTTAGAGACAGGATGGAGGAACCACTGAATGCACAATTACTCGATAGGTTTGGGTCCCCTCAGTACAGAAATGTGCTTCCTTCAAGGCCATCAGCACCATTACAGGGGGATGTGGCAGGTACTCCACAGCTGCCCACGCTGGGGTGCAAAGAGCTCATGCTTG
Source organism: Redunca redunca (assembly GCA_006410935.1). Lineage (NCBI taxonomy): Eukaryota > Metazoa > Chordata > Mammalia > Artiodactyla > Bovidae > Redunca > Redunca redunca. The sequence goes on from SJYQ01006322.1 coordinate 484,347, forward strand.
GACTCTTCAGGTCCCTCTCATTGGTAAGGAGCCAAACTGAGTGTTTTGTCTGTTTCCCAACCTCATACTCCCAGATAAAACCTTCCCTTCTGGATTCAGAAACAACACAAATGTTATTGCTTCCCACATTATAATTATAAGCAAGCAAGCAAAGGACTATGCCAACCACTCTATACCCCGTACCCCTGAGGGGCCCCTTGTTGAGCGGGCGGTGCTTCTCCTGGAGAGCGAGACTGTCAGCACTAGCAGAGGTTAGCTTTGAGGATTTACACCTGTGTTTTCATATATCACACAGTGGTTAAGAGCACAAGTTTGGAGTCTGACTGCATAGGTTGGAATCACTGTGCAGCCTTGGGACAGTCACTTTCTTATTTAAGTCTTTTTTTTTTTAATCTGTAAAAATGGGATAATAAGAGCTATTGTGATGATTAAATGAATTAATGTGTGTATTAATCTTCTTGAGTCACTATAACAAAACACCAGAGGCTGGGCGATTTAAATAACTTAAACTATTTTCTCATATCTCTGGCCTAAGTCCAAGATCAAGGTTCCAATAGGGTTTAGTTCCTCGTGACAGCCCTCTTCCTGGCTTCCAATATCTGCCTTCTCACTGTGTCCTCATGTGGTGGAGACAGCAATCTCTATCTTCCTCTTCTTATAAAGCAACTATTTCCATCATAGGGGTCCCACCCTCATGACCTCTTCTAATCCGGATTACCTCCCTAAGATCCCATCCTCAAATATAGTCATATTTCAGGTTAGGTCTTCAAACACATGAATTTTGAGGAAAAGCAAGTCAGTCCATAGCAGTAGGTATAAAGAGTTTAGACCAGTGCCTCAGTTCAGTTGCTCAGTCATGTCCAACTCCTTGCGACCCCATGAACCACAGCATGCCAGGCCTCCATGTTCATTGCCAACTGCTGGAATTTACCCAAACTCATATCCATTGAGTTGGTGATGCCATCCAACCATCTTATCCTCTGTCGTCCCCTTCTCCTCCTGCCCTCAATCTTTCCCAGGATCAGGGCCTTTTCAAATGAGTCAGCTCTTCACATGAGGTGGCCAAAGTATTGGAATTTCAGTTCAACATCAGTCCTTGCAATGAACACTCAGGACTGATCTCCTCTAGGATGGACTGTTTGGACCTTCTTGCAATCCAAGGGACTCTCAAGAGTCTTCTCCAATACCACAACTCAAATGCATCAGTTCTTTAGCACTCAGCTTTCTTTATAGTCCAACTCTCACATCCATACATGACCACTGGAAAAACCATAGTCTTGACTAGATGGACCTTTGTTGGCAAAGGAATGTCTCTGCTTTTTAATATGCTGTCTAGGTTGGTCATAGCTTTTCTTCCAAGGAGCAAGCGTCTTTTAATTTCATGGCTGCAGTCACCATCTGCAGTGATCTTGGAGCCAAAAAAAATAAAGTCTGCCACTGTTTCCCCATCTATTTGCCATGAAGTTTGGGACCAGATGTCATGATCTTAGTTTTCTGAATGGTGAGCTTTAAGCCAACTTTTTCACTCTCCTCTTTCACATTCATCAAGAGGCTGTTTAGTTCTTCTTCACTTTCTGCCTTAAGGGTGGTGTCATCTGCATATCTGAGGTCATGCATTAATTACTAAATAAGTGATAACTACTTTGTTTTGTTGTGCCAGGTAATTTATATATTGTGTTTGTTTAGTCACTAAGTTGTGTCCAACTTTTTTGCCACCCCATGGACTATAGCCTGCCAGGCTCCTTCTGTCCATGGTATTTCCCAGGCAAGAATATTGGAGTTGGTTGTCATTTCCTTCTCCAGGAAAATTTATATATGATCTTGCTTAAAAATAACAGCAATTCAGACAGAAGTTTGTCCTCTTCATCTGAGAAGCTCAGAGAATTATCTGCCTTGACCTTGAGGTGACAAAATTTATTTAACCCTAGTGTCTGACCCTCAAGTCAAGGGGTTTTCTGTATTACCACTCTACTGCATCTTTTAAAAATGAAAAAACTAAAGCTATACATTTTCTCTATCACTTTTAGTTATTAAAATATTCGTATTTAAAAAACGTTATGAAAATGAAACAGTCTTACAAATACTCTATTTTTTGTGGAAGTAAGTTTTAATGGCTTAAAATAAACAAAGGTGAATTTTTAACTCATGCTGTAAGTCCAACTACAGATAGACTCTACTCATCATCACTCAGGAACCTGGGCTGATAAAGCAACCACTATCCCTAAAACCCAATGAACTCACATCACTGGCTCATGACCCAGTCCAAAAGTGGCACAGTTCATTCTCACAACTCATTGGCCAGGATCAATCACATGGGCCCACCTACCCACAATGTGACCAAGAAGTACAGTCCACTATGGGCCTGAAAGGGAAGAAATCTAGAATACTGGGAGAAAGCACACCAGCACACGTTAGATAACACCTGCCGGCCAGATGCTGAAGCATAGCTTTTCTAATACTGAAACAGGACTAAGAACATAAGTATAAAACACAGGAAAAACATTATCTTAGTTCCAACTGATGGGGTATTTTTTGTCTCAGTTGGTAGCTAAAAGCAGTATAATTATCCTTCCCACTCCCAGCCAAGACACTACAGGAAAATGATTATCAACTTATGGAGAAGTGACAGTGGGGTAGGAGAAGTGACAGTGGGGTAGGAGAAGAAAGAAGACGGTCAGAGAATGAAAAGAAGCCTAATTTCCCAAGTTTTGAGAGATGATATCTTCATCTGTTGAGGCTTATATAAAAATATTAAAAAATACCATAGGCTATGTCCTGCATCTCTGAAGACTAGAAGTCTAAGGTCAACACGACAGCAGATTCAGTGTCTGGTAAGAACCTACTTTCTGGTATAGCCAGCTGCCTTCTTACTGTGTGCTCAAATGGCAGAAGGGATGAGAGCACTCTCTGGGGTCTTTTTATGAGGTCACTAATCCCCTTTGTGAAATCTCCACCCTCATGACCTAATCATCTCCCAAAGATCCCATCTCCTAATACTGTCCCTTTAGGACGCACGCTTTGACATAAGAATCTGGGGGAGGGATCATATACATGCAGTCCATAGCATTCCACACCTTGTTGTTGTTCAGTCACTCAGTCGTGTCTGACTGTTTGGGACCCCATGGACTGTAGCACGCCAGGATTCTCTGTCCTTCACCATCTTCTGAAGCTGGCTCAAACTCATGTCTGTTGAGTCAGAGATGACATCCAACCATCTCATACTCTGTCATCCCCTTCTCCTGCCTTAAATCTTTCCCAGCATCAGGGTCTTTTCTGAGTTGGCTCTTCACATCAGGTGGCCAAAGTATTGGAGTTTCAGCTTCAGCATCAGTCCTTCCAATGAATATTCAGGACTGATTTCCTTTAGGATTGACTGGTTTGATCTCCTTGCTGTCCAGGGGACTCTGAAGAGTCTTCTCCAACACCACGGTTCAAAAGCATCAATTCTTTGGCTTTCAGCCTTCTTTATGGTCCAACTTTCATATCCATACATGACTACTGGAAAAACCATAGCTTTGACTAGACGGACCTTTTTCGGCAAAGTAGTCTCTGCTTTTTAATTCATTGTCAAGGTTTGTCATAGCTTTTCATCCAAGGAGTAAGCGTCTTTTAATTTCATGGCTGCAGTCAGCATCTGCAGTCATTTTGGAGCCCAAGAAAATAAACTTATGTCCTCCTTACACACAAAATATACTTATTTTACTTCAAAAGTCTTAACTTGTCCCAGCATCAACTCTTAAGTCCAAAGTCCTGTTGAAATATCAAATAAATCATATATGGATGAGACTCAAGGTTTGATTTGGCCTAAGGCAAAATTTCTCTCCAGTTTTGAAACTGAACCCTAACTATGTATGTGTTTCCAAAATACAGTGGTGGGACAAGCATAGCATACACATTCCTATTCCAAAAGAGAGAAACAGGAAAGAAGAAAGGAGTACCAGATCTTGAAGTCCGAAACCTAATGGGGTAAAACTCCCATTAGATCTTAAGGTAGAAGAATAATCCTCTTTGACTTGATGCTCTGTCTACTAGACCCACTGGAAGGGTATTGTCAACCCCACAGCTTGGCCAAATGCTGCCCAGGACAGCTGTCTGCAGTGGCCCTACCCAATCACACCCCTCTTCCAGGGCCACCAATGCAGTTCTGCAGTGGCCCATCACCAAGGCACTAGATGGAAGCCTCTTGGCCAGTCACACTGGAGTGGCAGCTTCACCCTTTGAAGCCACTCTGCCTCCTGGGTTCTCACACACCAAATCCTTGGTGTAAGTAGTAGCCCCAGTGATTTTTGAACCATTTTGTGGGGAGATGAGGGTAGTCAGGTCATACTTCCCTTGCCTATAAGAAATATACCAGGATTCTGTAGAGATGAATGTTTAGGTCAAGGGTGCATATTCATAGTAATCTTCTTATCATACCCCTCTCTCCTCTCTCAGGGTTCCAATTGCATGTATATTAGGCTGTTTTAAGTAGTCCCATGACTCACTGATGCACTCTTCATTTATTTCAGATTTTTTTTCCTGTGTTTCATATTGGATAGCTTCCATTACTAAATCTTCAAGTTCACTAATCTTTGCCTTCTTCAATATCCAATCTGTTGTTTATCCTATCCATCTTATTTTTCATCTCACATATTCCACTTTCCATCTCTAGAAAATTTTATATAGTTCTTCTATCTTCTATGTCTCTACTTAACATATGCAGTGTTTCCTCTTTTTCTTGAAAATATGAAATAGTTATAACAATCATTTCAATGCCTTAGTTACTAATTTTATACTTTGTGTCACTTATGGGCATGTTTCTATTAACTGATTTTTCTCCTTTTATGGGTCATATTATCCTGTTTCTCTGTATGCCTGGCAATTTTTTATTGGATGCCAGGCATAGTGAATTTTTCTTTGTTGAGTGCTGGATATTTTTATATTCTCATATTTTTCAAGCTTTATTCTGGGATACAGTCATATCATTTGGAAGGAGTTTTGGTTTTTTTTGAGGCTTGCTGTTAAGATTTGTTAGGTAGGATTCAGTAGCTTTTGTTTAGGTATACATTTGCTGCCCCACTGAGGCAATACCCTTCAGAATACTCATCTCTCTGATGTCCTGTGCACTATGACATTTTCCACTCTTAGGTGCTTGGAACATAACTATTTCCAGCTCTGTATGAGTGTCATGAAATGTTCCCACTGCTCCTTTTTGTCATTTCTTTCCCCAAATTTGTGTAGTCTCGCACAAGCATGTAGCAGGAGTCAGAAGATCTCAGGAGGACGGATCTCTAGACCCAGCCAGCTCCCTCTTTGTGAACTAGAGATATTTTGGCTTCCCCAGACTCCAAACTCCAACTCTTCAAACCATGGAGGCCACTGCTGCTGCTGCTGCTGCTAAGGCGGGCACTGGGATCCCTCATTTCCTCTTCCCTGTACTGCAGCCTGGGCTTCCCAGGTGGCGCTAGTGGTAAACAACTGGCATGCCACTGCAGAAGATATAAGAGAAATGGGCTCAATCCCTGGGTCAGGAAGATCCCCTGGAGAGGACATGGCAACCCAGCTCCAGTATTCTTGCCTGGAGAATCCCATGGACAGAGAAGCCTGGCAGGCTACAGTCCATAGGGTCGGAAAGAGTCAGACAAAACAGAAGTCTCTTAACACACACGCATGCATACTGCCCCCTAGAACTCACTCCAGGCACTAAGCCGAAGAAGTCACACAGTTCACCCTGTTTGTTTTTCCACCCTCAGAGATAAATGTCCTGTGTTGCCTGATAGACAATGTCTGAAAAACTTTGCTTCATATATTTTGTCCAGTTTTCAAGTGGGAGGATACACTCAGTCTCTATTTTCCTTCCTGTCTAGAAGGACATTTTTTAGAGAGAAGTTGGCTCCTTTTTATTTTTGCTTCATCATCACACATTTAAGTTAGATAAAATGCTTTTCTCTTTAAGTAAACAATTGAATTAAGTTGGGAAATATGACACTCAGAAATTAACTCAACATTTATTTTCATAAATTGGAAGCCATAGTTATATTTTGAAGGCATCTTTATTTGCCATTTTTTTCAGTTGTCCTTACTTATACTAATTTCAATCACCATGGGATATATTTAACATTCTAAAATATTTCTTCTACATTTATATTTTAATATATTCTTATAGAATTTTTAAACTGGAAAAAGTCTTAGCCATTCTGTTATGAAATCTCTTATTTCTCTACATGACAGGTAGACCTAGCAAGGTTTTTTTGGTGCAATATAACACAGTTACCCACAAGCAGAGTAGAAACTAGAAGCCATTTTCCTTTCATTAAATCACTGAGTACTACGCAGTCAGCTAAGGAGTTCAAATGAGTTCCAGGCACGGCTCTAGACATTTTCTGCAAACTTACTTCCTTTCCTACACTTGTGATGCTCACAGTCTGATAATGGGGACAGTCATGCAACGGATAATTAGAATGCAATGTGGAAATCACGACTGGAGAGGAAGATATTTCAACTATTTCAACATTTCGTTCAAGTGTGACACATACCAAAAAAAAGCATGTAAAATGAACTCACCATGTAATCCACACTAAAAACCAAGAAATAGAATACTGCCAGCACCTGAAAGGCCCCATTCCAGTCAAGCCACCGGGGAAAGCAAAGCAAGTCTTCCCCAGGGTGGGGCACATAGATGAATGCAACGTGGAAAACGCAACTGGGAGGAAGCTATGACTCCCAGCTCTCTGCTCTCTCCACTGCAACATATGTCCCTCTAGGGAAAGCCCTCCAGGATCTTCCAAAATTCAGAGGCCACAGAAACCTCTTCTAAAGTGATTATGAAAGTTAACATATTGAAGAGATTCTGCTTGTGGAATATTGACAGGGGTTCTCTTTTCTTTTCTTTTTTTCCTTGCGTTAGCAACTTTGTAATAACATGTGGGTTTCTCTCCAGTCTTATGGACAGCTTTAGTCCTTTCAGTTCAGTTCAGTTCAGTCGCCCAGTCATGTCTGACTCTTTGCGACCCCGTGAATCGCAGCACGCCAGGCCTCCCTGTCCATCACCATCTCCCGGAGTTCACTCAGACTCACGTCCATCGAGTCCGTGATGCCATCCAGCCATCTCATCCTCAGTCGTCCCCTTCTCCTCCTGCTCCCAGTCCCTCCCACTATCAGAGCTTTAGGCTTGGCCTTTTGGCACTGGGGCTTCCCTGGAGGCTCAGACAGTAAAGAATCTGCCTGCAATGCAGGAGACCCAGATTTGATTCCTAGGTCAAGAAGATCCCCTGGAGAAGGGAATGGCAACCCACTCCAGTATTCTTGCCTGGAGAATTCCATGGACAGAGGAGCCTAGCGGGCTACAGTCCATGGGGTCGCAGAGAGTCCAACACAACTGAGCAACTAACACTTTCACTTTTCACTTTTGGCACTTAGGGGAAAAAGGAAAGGGAGGCAGAAGGAATATCTAATATTATGAAAATGTCTGTGACCAAAAACACTTGGAACATTTACACATTTCTATTTCGATAAATGTATTGTAAGGTTGCTGTTAACACCAATCCTAATTATTAAATGAATTTTTAATGCTGAAAAAATTTTTAATTAGCACTGGGAATGAACATGTGGAATGATAGCTGGAGACACAAGTACAAGAAACGAAATGTTGCTCTGAGGAGGATTCCATTTGATTTCTACTGCTTGTCCCTTGGTTATATTTCACAAAATCAAATGTGCCTTTCATTCCCTTATTAAACTTTTTCCATTAAAAGGAAATCTGTAATGCTTCACAAATTTTGTAATCCCACAATTCATACAATTAGCTAACACACCATGAAAACCAGGTGTTATTATTTCAAATATATATGAAAAACACCAATCATGATTTTATATCACTCCAGAGGCCCCAACTGAGGATAACATGTCTATGGGTTGGATAAACATATGAATCTTATTAAATCCTACAGGTAGCTCCATGTGTGTGATTTACTCAGTCGTGGCCAACTCTTTGCGACCCCATGGACTGCAGCCCACCAGGCTTCTCTGTCCATGCGATTTTCCAGACAAGGATACTGGAGTGGGTTGCCATTTCCTTCTCCAGGGGATCTTCAAGACCCAGGGATCGAACCCAGGTCTCCTGCACTGCAGGCAGATTCTTCTAGCTCCATAAAACACCTGTATTATTCAAAAGCTGGCTGCCAGATTGGCTGCTTCAGTGATTTTCATTACAATTACAGGAATTATTTTCTATACCCCCTGTTGTTCCTGCCTCAGAATCGAAGGGGAAACAAAACACATAGCATTCTGTTGTCACTGGATTTAGGGTTAGCTTGTAAGTATAATCTGTGATGCTACATGCTCCAGAACAACATTTTTCACCTTTAAATGATGTGTGTATTTTCTTCCAGATGATCTAGCTCAGGAAAGAATCTGTGGCAACTCCTTTAACTTATCATTCAAATCAAACTTTACCTAAACATACCACTTAACAAAAATAAACCTATGAACCAGAACTGTTTGAAAGAGGATGAAATAGACCTTAACACAATTAAATCACAGCTCTATAGAGGTGGTCTCGCCACATCTGATCCAGCATCTAGCCCAGTCTAATGCTTTACCAAATTTTTCATCACCACATTTTCTCCCCTTCTAAGCATGAAACCAATGACACCCAACTTATAATTTAAAATGTATGGCTCTTCTTCCTAGATGGCATTCCAACATCATGGTTTTATGCAAACTCTATTGAGCATAAAAGGACAAGGTCATCTCAGGTGCAGGCAGAGAACTCCCCTACAGGCTGACCCTGAGAGTGACAGCTTTCTCTGTCTTTCTCTGCAGTCTTCCTTGCCAGAGAAGCACCTTCTCAAGCCCTTTTCCACTTCTGCTCTCAGGTGCAAGCACTGCACTTCCATACTGTTTAAAGTCTTGCAATGCGCATGATAGGAAAACTCATCATTGAATGAATCCCACAGTTGCGAACACACAACTTGAAAACAGAGCCATTTGATCCATCATTCCAGCCAATTTATGAATTAGTAGAGTAGGTACCTTGCCTGGTGGCTCAGACAGTAAAGAATCTGCCTGCAGTGCAGCAGACCCAGGTTTAATCCCTGGGTCTGGAAGATCCCCTGGAGAAGGGAATGGCAACCCACTCCAGTATTCTCACCTGGAGAATTCAATGGACAGAGAAGCCTGGCAGGCTAGAGTCCACGGGGTCACAGAGAGTCAGACACAACTGAGCAACTAACACTTTCACTTCACTTTTTTCACAACAGGTATCTTAGTGCAGCTGTACCCTTGGCAGGATGAATTGAGACAAAACAATTTTGCTATAAATGGTTTAAAACTAATGACTCAAAAAGAGACTAACTGCTCACTAAGGACCTACTCATAGAGCTGAGCCCTATATACAATCTGAGAAGTCTTTAGTTATCTTAAAATAAAGATCAAATAGTCTATTACACTAGAGTTTAAGTAGGTACAATTTCTTAATGGGCTGATGGATTAGAACTAGAGACTGTGTTTTTCAGGCTTTGCCAAATAAATATATATATATATATAAACATGGCCTCTGTGGAGTCCTGCTTGCCCAGTTATAATCATTTGAACCAGTATAATCAAATGAACCAGTTATGGTTCATTTATGAATTCCCAAATGGGTCAGGATTAGCTCTGGGGAAGCTTATTATTCCCACTGTGAGATGATTACTTGACTCAACCCTCAGTCATATTAAGACCTGGTGATAACATAATGTACTGTGTACTGAGCCATCTGCCCAAAAGTTCTATCAACCTTCTCTTTCTGGGGCCTGGCAACTTTTGAGATACCGATAAGAAGGAAAAAGATGATTCTAGAAGAGACTATTCCTGGTATCTTCCTACTGACTCCTCCTTACCTGCAGTTAGTATGGTGGGGAGGTGGGGCAGGAGGGGTTCCCACTCCCATTCAGAGAGGATTCTGTGGCACATTTCAATCAGGTTCCTTGGTGAATTCACTCTCACTCTCCTTACCCGCTTAAGTTCCCATCCCCACCCCCCACACTACCCCCACCATTCCCTTCTCTCTCTTCCCCAACCTGCAAGGTCCATTAGAGCAAATCAGATGCAGCAGAAAGCTGGGCAAAGAGAGCAAATTGCCCACAACTTCCTACGCCATCTTGCCCCTTGTTCCCACTCAGCCCTCCTCCCCTCCTCTCAGACACACCTAAGCCACCTAAGAATCACCCAGAGATCTTACTAAAAGTGTAGACGCTTGTGTCCTATTGCAGGCCTGCTGATCAGAACCGGGGGACGTGGCCAGGAATCAGCATTTCAACAAGCCCCGCCCTTCACTCTTGGCACACCGGCCTCCTCAGAGCCTCTAGCCCCTGAACTGGCTCAGGCGAGCAGGAGAGACAGGAATGCTGCAGCCCAGGTCTCATTGCTGACAATCCATAACCTAAATAACTGGGCTCCCCAGGCATCAGTGACACCATCCAGCAAATCCTTCACTCTCTTCCTTCGCAGAGGCACAGCAGAGGGCGCAGCAAGAGGGGTCCCCAGGACTCGGCTACAGGCAGGCAAGTGCAGCTTCCTTTCACTGCAGCACACAAGCCCCAACCAACAGAGCACCCCAGAGGTAAAGCCTGGCTCCACCTTGACTTTACCCAGATTAACCTTATCTGATTCCCATTTTGCCTGAATCAGGACAGTATTTCATACGTTTTCTTGACTCATTCAGGTGTGAGCTTGCCGACAATGCTTCTTTTTCAAATAGGAAGGCTCCCAGTGAACTCTCTTCTCTCCTTCGCTTCTGGCCCCCACTATTATCCTGGGTCTCTCTGGCCTGTTAATAGCTTTAGAGAAAAACAGTCTCACCAAAGTTGCCTCAGAACTTGCTCAGGTCTGTGTGCTGCAGTTCTGAGGTAACTTAATAACTAACTGGGTTTTGGTTTAACAGCAGAGAGAGTTCTCATCATAGCGATCCTTGACACTAAAGTGCTGGGACTCGATTGCTTTAAAAGAAATGGGTCAAGTACTACAAATTTCTTCTTCAACCACCCTGTTGTATTATTTATGAAGATAAACTTATCTTGAAGCACTGTGGCAAATAACATAATGACAATAGGATCATGAAGCTTTAAAATCATTATTAAAAGCCTTAACGTAGCTTCAGACAATAAGAATTTACCTCAGTAGGGAGATACATTTTTCTTCCATAAATACAGTGTCAAGGCTTGTGAACCTTAGGTTTGTTTTGTTTTTAATTAAGTACAATAAATAAAGTTTGAAACAGTTTGTTTTATTGTTGATGATTAGATATTCCAAAAAATTCTCCACTAAGAACTAGAAGTAGCTGCAAAGTTTGATAAACGAGCAGCAGATTTTCAGTGCGAAATGTTCAAAATACACTGAACAAATGCTGAACCTCACTCAGAGAGAGAGATTACCTCTCTTATCCACACTTAACTCCCATGATTATTGTTTTTAAATACAACAGAATGATTTGGCATATGCTGGGGAAAATGTTATGCAAATTTTTATATTTTCTCAACAGTACAAATTGGAATATGGCTTACTTTTGCAATATTGATTTATAGGTGATATTCCAAGGGAATGTGACAAT
>SJYQ01006322.1:496004-519149 GCA_006410935.1 Redunca redunca
ACCATAAATCTTTTTAATGTAGGGCTTTATCCACTTGTGAGTGTTTAGTATCAATAGTCTGTTTTAATGATTGTAAGCTATTTCTAAAAATAACTTTAAAATTACTTTTCTTATTACAGAAGTACTGCTTTAATATTTTAAAACATTAAAATAAAAATACATAAAAAGAGAAAAAAGTAGAATTCCCTCATGATCGTTTCCCTCTGAAAATTATCACTATTAGTCCTTTGGCTTATCTTGAATTTAGTTAATTCCTTATTGATAAATGTCTGGATGGTTTCAACTGTTTTGCTATTATAAACAACACTGTAGTGAATAATCTCATATATATATATATATACACACACACACATACACACATATACTTACGTGTGTATATATAGACACACATATTTTTCAGCATACATGTAAGAATATTTCTACAAAATACATTCTCAGATGTAAAACTGCCTTTGTAAATGTTCTATTTTAATAATAGCTAAGCTGCTACTTAAAAACATGTACACAACATTTAAAAAATGATGTGTAAAAGAGAAATTGTTTCTCCATACTTTTTGACACATTGGCATTATCAGTACTTTACTAATAATATGATAGCTGAAAAAGCTATCTCATTGTTTGTTGTGTTCTTGTTGTTCTAGGTTGTGTCTGATACTTTTCTGACCCTGTGGACTGTAGCGCGCCAGGCTCCTCTGTCCATGGGATTTCCCAGGCAAGAATACTGGAGTCGATTGCCATTTCCTTCTCCAAGGGATCTTCCCAACCCAGGGATCAAACCCACCTCTGCTGCATCAGCAGGCACAATATTTACCACTGAGCTACCAGGAATGCCCATCTCATTGTTCAATTTCTATTAATTTAATTATTAGTGGGAACGAATATCTTTTATATGTTTATTAGTCATTTGTGTTTTTTATTGTGTGAATTACCTCTTCATGAAATGTATCCATTTGTGTATTAAGTGGTCTTCCTTTTTCACATTAATTTTTAAGTGTTCATTGTGTGTCAGGCATATTGGTTTCTGTCTCTAGGTGTTGCTTGGAATTTCCTGTGTTATTCTTCTTCTGATTTTATTCTGAATTTTGCTGTGCACATTTTTCTTGCATATAAGGTACTGTTGTGTAGAACAGTGCCATAGAGTGAAGGTGGTGTATGAAATCAACCTGACTGGATTCAGAATTTCAGCTTTGCCATTTACTCACTGTTACTTAATCTCCTGCCTTGGTTTGTGATAAAATCTATGTACTTCTTTGGGTTAAGGGTATTAAATAAGTAAAAGAAAATGTGAAGAGCCAAAAACAATGCCTAGCCCTTGAAGTAAAAGTCGCTCAGTTGTGTCCAACTCTTTGTGACCCCGTGGACTATACAGTCCACGGAATTCTCCAGGCCAGAATAGTGGAGTGGGTAGCCTTTCCCTTCTCCAGGGAATCTTCCCAACCCAGGAATTGAATGAGCCCTTGAAAATGTTCAATAAATATTGATCATTCCCATTGCCTTGTTGTTGTTGTTCAGTTGTTCTTCAGTTGCTATTGTGTCTGACTCTTTGCAACCCCATGGATTGCAGCACACCAGGCTTCCTTGTCCTCCACTATCTCCCAGAGTTTGCTCAAACTCATGTCCATATAATACAGAGTTGTTCTCCCCTAAGTTGAGAGGGAAGTATCTACTGTTTGGGAGATTTGTCTGTTCGCCCCCTTTAATTTTATTCAATTATATATTTCTATCAGCATCTAATCATGAATATTTATTTTGTCCTTTACATCATAATCCATGTATTGCTTTATTTTTTTGGCAATGAAACATTTTACTTATTACAAGCAAGAAGTAGGGGGAGATAAGAGAAAGGAAGGAATGGAGTAATGGGGGATGGTTCTTCTTATGGTTTTGTCACTAAGTTGTGTCTGATTCAACTTAGAGGATGGACTTTCTTTAACTAGTTTCCTGTTACCAATTTTTTTAAGGCTTTAATTTTATAGCAGTTTTAGGTTCACAGCAGTATTAATCAGAAAGTACAGAGTTTCCATATACTCTGACCCCACTATCAACACCCCACGCCAGTGTTACATTTCTTATAATCAGTAAACCTGCATTGACAGATCATCACCCAAAGCCCACAGTTTACATCAGGGTCCATTGTTGGTGTACAGCCCGTGTTGCTGTTGTTGTTATTGTTTAGTCAGTAAGTTGTGTCTGACCCTTTGTGACCCCATGAATTATAGTCTGCCAGGCTCCTCTGTCCATGGGGTTTCCCAAGCAAGAATACTGGTGTGCGTTGCCATTTCCTTCTCCTGGGGATCTTCCTGATCCAAGGATCATACCCACATCTCTTGCATCTCCTGCACTGGCAGGAAGATTCTTCGCCACTGAGCCACCAGGGAAGCCCATGCATTCTGTGGGTTTTGACAAATGTATAACGATACGTACCCACTATTACAGCATTATACAGACTAGTTTCACTGCCCTAAAATTCCTTTGTGCTCCAGTTATTCATTCTTCCCTGTCCCTCAGCCCCTGGCAACCACTGACCTTTTTACAGTCTCCATAGTTTGGCCTCTCCCAGAATTTCATATAATTGGAATAGTATGCAACTTCACTTTCACTTTGCACTTTCATGCATTGGAGAAGGAAATGGCAACCCACTCCAGTGTTCTTGCCTGGAGAATCCCAGGGACGGCAGAGCCTGGTGGGCTGCCGTCTATGGGGTCGCACGGGGTCGGACACGACTGAAGAGACTTAGCAGCAGCACCAGCAGGAATAGTATGTAGCCTTCTCAGACTGGCTTTTTTCACTTAGTAATATGCATTTTATGTTCCTCTGTGTCTTTTTATGATGATAGCTCATTTCTTTTTAGTGTTATATAATATTCTACCATCTGGATATGCTGTGCTGCACTTAGTCACCCAGCCAGGTCCAACTCTTTGCAACCCCTGGGACGGTAGCCTTCCAGGCTCCTCTGTCCATGGGGATTCTCCAGGCAGGAACACTGGAGTGGATTGCCATGCCCTCCTCCAGGGATCTTCCCAACCCAGGGATTGAACCCAGGTCTCCTGCATGGCAGGCAAGGTCTTTACCCTCTGAGCCACCAGGGAAGACCACCTGGATATACCACAGTGTACTTATCCATTCACCTACTGAAGGACATCTTGATTGCTTCCAAGTTTGGGCAATTATATATAAAGCCGCTAGCAGATGTGCAGGGTTATCTCATTGTCATTACAATTAGCAATTCTATAACAACATATAACACAGAGCATATTTTCATATGCTTATTTGCCATCTGTTTATCTTCCTTGATGAGGTGAGTCTGTTCAGGATTTTTGCCCATTATTTAACCTACTTTTTTTTGTTGTTGAATTTTAAGAATTCTTCAGATAGTTAAGATAATAATTATTTACCAGTATATTTTTGCAAATATTTACTCCCAGTCTGGGGCTTGTCTTCCCATTCTTTTGACAGTGTCTATTGCAAAGCAGAAGTTTTCATTTTAATGAAGTCCAGCTTATCAATTATTTCTCTGATGGGTGATTGTGTCTTTGGGGTTCTATCTAAAAGGTCTTCAACATACCAAAGTCATCTAGACATTCTCCTATGTTATCTTCTAAGAGTTTTATAGTTTTGCACTTAATAGTTAGTTCTATGATTCATTTTAATTTTTGTGAAGGGTATAATATCTGTCTAGATTCATTTTTTTGCAGGTCGATGTCCAGTTTTTCTAACACAATTTATTGAAAAAAAGTAAGTTTTCTCCAGTTTATTGCTGTTGCTCCTTTGTCAAAAGTCAGTCGATTATATTTCTGTGAGTTTATTTCTGGGCCCTCTATTCCATTGATCTATTTGTGTATTCTTCTGTTATCAATTTTTAACTTTATTGCATTTTTGTCAAAGATCATGGTCTATATGATTGTTAATTATATATGTAGAGACTTGAATATGAGCAATTTCTATAAATGGTTCATACATAACTTTTCAAAGTATCTTTTCTAATTGTTGGGTTCAGCGTTTCATAAATCATAGCTGTTGTTCAAGTTTTTTTAATTCTTCTTTTCCTCTAGATGATTTATCAATGACAGGTATATTAAAAGTTTCCACTATCATCAGGAAATTATTTTTGTGACTCTTTCGATATTTAAAGTATATAATTTGGAAATGTGTTGTTTAAGGCTTTAAAGTTTAAGATTGTTACATCGTCATGGTGAATTGTTCCTTTTATCATTATATAGTGACATTTATTCCTAGTAATGCTTTTTTTTTAATGTCTAGTTCAACTGATATTAGTTTGGCTATTCTAGCCTTCTTTGCACTAGTGTTTATAGTATTTGCCTTGTATATCTTTTTTGAAATTTTTAATGACATGTTTTTGACATTGTATAAAATACAATAGGCATAAAATGAATATAGTAGGAATGTGTATTTTTATCTAGTTTACTAATTTGTCTATTACTTTTACCATTTTAACTTACTGTTCTAATTAATGTTTTTTTTTACTAGAGAAGAAGGTGCTTTTTTGTTCTCTTTCCATCTTCAGAATGATCAGTTTTTCTTCACTCCAATTTCTTCTATTTGCTGGTTAGAAGTAATCATTTTATTTCCCTCCCTCCAATAGTTATCCTTAAATTTTTAACACAAATCTGTGAATTGACAAAAGTCAATATTTTTACTCTCCACCTGAACAATTAAAAGACCTCAGATTCCATCTTCCACAAGCTTATTTAATATTTTCATTCAACTTTATTTATTAAACTTTCCAAATTAGTCATCATTATTAGTTTTTTAGCAAATGCTTACTCAAGTTACCTAAATGTTTAGAAATTTATTTGCTTACCACTGTTTTTCTTTTTTACAACCAAATACTTTCTTGGTTAAATTTTTTCCTTTCTGGTGGATATCTTTAAAATTCTTTTTTAAAAACTATTGAAAATTTCTAGGTCTTAAGAGCTCTACTTATAGTTTGTCATAAATAAAACAGTCCTGCCTGATTATTAATTAGGGTATATGAGAAAGTAAATCAATCATTTTACAGAAATTTGTATGAAAAAAGTACCATGAAAGAACTCAACAGTACTGATTCATGAAAGAAAAAGAAAGTCAAAGAAGGGACTTCATCTTCAGTAGAGATGGCAATTGAAAAAAGACTTAATCAGTAGGTTTTCTACTAAAGGAGAGGAGAGAGAGGGATGGAAATTACTCAGAAGAAGGAATGTACAGGGCACATTCAGAAACCAGCCATTTGGGTATCACTTAAAGTAACTATGGCTCCCTGGTGGCTCAGATGGTAAAGAATCTGCCTGCAATGCAGAAGACCCAGGCTCAATCCCTGAGTCAGGGATCTTCCCTGGAGGAGGAAATGGCAACCCACTCCAGTATTCTTGCCTGAAGAATATAGGCTATAGGCTATATAGGCTACCCCCTTACAGTCCATGGGGTTTCAAAGAATTGGACATGATTGAGAGACTAACACACACACACAAGATTTAAAAATAACTTTTAGGACTTCCCTGGGTGGGCTTCCCTGCTTGCTCAGAGGTTAAAGTGCCTGCCTCCAATGCAGGAGACCCGGGTTCGATCCCTGGGTCGGGAAGATCCCCTGGAGAAGGAAATGGTAACCCACTCCAGTATTCTTGCCTGGAAAATCCCATGGACAGAGAAGCCTGGTGGGCTATACAGTCCATGGGGTCACAAAGAGTCAGATACAACTTAGCGACTTCATTTTTTTTTTCTTTTTTCATTTTCATAGTGGCTCAGAGAGCGAAAAATCTGCCTGTGATGCAGGAGACCTGGGTTCCATCCCTGGGTTGGAAAGATCCCCTGGAGGAGGGCATGGCAAACCACTCCAGTGTTCCTGCCTGGAGAATCCCCATGGACAGAGGAGCCTGGCAGGCTACAGTCCATGGGGTCACAAAGAGTCAGACACGACTGAGCAACTAACACTTTAAAGTAACTATAAAAGACCAGGAGAGACAACATGATAAAAACAGCGTGAAGTATGAGAATGGATGTCCTTAAAGAACAAGCTAACAAACATAGATAATTAAAGCTATGCGGAGCTGATGACGGTTCTAGAGTAGTGGGGTGGCTCAACTGGATATTTTGGGTTTGGGAAGACCAATCTGAACCCAAAGACCTAATGAATCAGAGATGGAAAGGATGGAGACCACTTAAAAGCCATCTTGTATAATCAAGAGATAATTAGGACCTAAACCATAAAGTGGCAGTCTTGGGATTGAAAAAAGGAAGCCAATTAAAAGAGGTATTGCAGCGTTAAATTTCTACATGGACTTTTTTCCTTCAGTCCTTGTAGGTTTTCTGGCTTCTGCCAATGTGTCTGGACTCTTGTGTTTTCTATCTTGCATAATGTCTAGTAATATGTTTTTCCAGTTCTTGTCATCAAACAATTTCTCACCCAGTCAATCCTAACCCCAACTCTAAGACGAAAATAGCACTCTGGTTTGCCTACCCAGATCAGACTCACAGATACCTAGTACCTAAGAATTTTCTACCCTTAAGTCTGGATTTCTTGAGCCACTGACACCCTAACCAGACAATGAATCATAAAGGAATTGAGGAGGTGACCAATAAGCCAAAAGGAAAAAATGAGAGAGAAATAGGTGGGAACGATGAAGACTAGAAAAAAATGTTTTAGAAGTTCATGCACTTTGTACTCATTTAGGGGCAGGATCCATGAACCTCCACTTGTAAACTTGACCTTTACCAAAAGACGGTGGTTGTCTGATTAACCAAGCTTTCTGTGCCTGTTTTGGTGGGGAGCCTTCTGGTAGGCAGGATTCACACCATGGATAATGTCATAGACTGGACGTTTCAGAGACAGGACACTTTCCAGGATCCCAGTAGCTCTCCTCCAGAGTCATTAACACTTGACCTCAGAGTGCTAATCAGGACATACCACTTGCGCTCTCGGCAGGTGAGCAGAGTATGCCACCAGAATAACTTTTAAATCAGTTAGGATCTTCCTCCTTGGGATATCACAGATAGTGATAAAGGAGGCCATCGTTTCACACACACACCTTGTGGTAAGTTTTCTGAAATATTTTCAAAGTAATTGTGACAAATCATCTGAAAGAAATCCCTGCCTGTCAATGCAAATAGCTCACAGAGTTTATTTTCTTGGAATTTAATGTTACTTCTAGAGTAAATCTTTTCCCTAAGTTACACTGATTGATTAAAAGATCAGATATAAGCCTGAATCTAGTCAAGTATACACAGCCTATGCACTTCATGGATAATAGGATATTCATAATAATCATATTAAATTTTGATAAGGTAGGCTTATACCTCCTGTGGTGGGGGGGAACCATGCTTTCTACTCTTACATGTATTTAATTCAATTAGTTTCAATGCTGCTAAGACAATTATTCCTTTAAGCAATGTTTAGAACTATTTTTTTCCTTAGATACTATAGCAAATCTTCAAATTCAGAGTTCTTACACACACCAAACAGAAAACAATAATGCTTTGAGCAGGAAAGGTATCAAGGCTCCACATCTAAAGATATAAACATCTAATCAACAATTCAAAATACAGGAATGGGGAAGTTATTAAAACAAGATCTCCAAATCATTTTAAAAACCAGCAGCATAATTATAACCTGAAGAAAAGGCACCAAAACCACAGGCAACAAAGAAAAAGTTGATAAACTAGACTTTATCAAGCTAAAAAACTTTGTCATCAAAGTACACCATAAGCAGAGTGGAAAAGAGCACACAGAAACATCAAATGTTTGATCATGGAAACTTTTCCCCTCACAATACATTTTTCTCCTACATCAAAAATTTCCCAGATGCAATTTAACTGTAATAGTCACTAACCTGCATTTTACAAATCACTATTGGCTATAATGTAACAATCACAGAGAATACAAAGAAGAGCTGTAACACTCGCAACTCAGTTTGAAATTCATGTTTACTAAGCAATGGATAAGAAAGGTGATATTAAAAGAATGTATAATAACAGTGTCAAGTTGGGGTAGAAAAACAAAGATCACTATTATTGAGCAGATGCTAGGTTTAAACTATAGATAACCTCAGTGATGCTCAGGTTTTATAGCTAGACATTCATTTTCTTAAATTCCAATGAGAAATATAACTATTGCTACTGCTCCTAATCCACTCTTCCCACTGAAACTATTATATATATCAAATGCCAGTTTTCTTACATAAAGCTCAGTGGCCTCGTGGCCCATTCTTAGCATGGTTTTGCACTCAAGGAAAGAATAATCCTGGGAGGTGAAAAATAATAATAATAATAAAACCCTAATTATAACTTTTGGAGAATGAAATGGCAACCCACTCCAGTACTCTTGCTTGGAAAATTCCATGGACAGAGGAGCCTTGTAGGCTACAGTCCAATCACCAAAGTAGTATTCCATTTATAACCTACATTTTTAAAAATTCCCTTTCCCTATCTCTTCTCTCAACTTCACTCATAGCAGGTTCTCTCTCATTTCTTTCTTCCATTTCTACAAACTCCTAAATATCCCCAAAGCCCTTGTCTCAGGAGAGTTACTCCTTTCAATTTTCCATATCTATTCTACGGCCTTTCGGTGACTCTTCTCATTCCACTGTAAATCTAACTAAATTTCCAAGTATCCCCATAATTTTTCTCTTATCTTGCTTCCATGAAATTACCAGTCCACTACTTTAGAGGGACTTCCTGGTAGTTCAGTGGTAACGCATCTGCCTGCCAAGCAGCAGGTGTGGGCTGGATCCCTGGCTCAGGAAGATCCCCTGGAGGGGAAAAGGCAACCTACTCTACTATTCTTGCCTGGAGAATCCCATGGACAGAGGAGCCTGGAAGGCTACAGTCCTTCGGGACACAAAGAGTTGGAATTGACTGAAGCAACAGCATGCATGCATGCATGCTAAGGACCCTCTGCAGAGAAAAGCACAGCTGACTGAACTCCACAGCAGTTACTGGGCAGAATCAGGCAGAATTATGAGAGGTTCTATCTGAAGCAGCAGCAGATCTTGCAGGGAACCACTGGACCAACTATAGCCACAGCCATCTTCCTGTTCCTCAGACCAGCTATAGGGTCTGGAAACCACTACTGTGTTCCTCAACCAGTTCTTCATCGGCCCCCTTAATCATCCCTTCTGGTACCTGGTACTAAGCACCCTGCCGCCGCCACTACTCGGCTAGACATCACAGCATCTGTTCTTGAGATGGCCTGAAACTAGAAAACCAAGCATTTTAATGGCTCAGAGACCTAGCTTTGGAGTCAAAGACACAATACACTGCCAGTTACTACCCACTGGCAAGCTGGCTCCTATTTTTAGCATCACTAAGCATCAGTTTCTTCATTAGAAAAATGAGAAGAGTAGTGAGCTCACAGAATAGTCACAAGGATGAACTTACATACAGCACAAATATCAGGGTGCCTGGCGCATGGCTAGTGCTAGATAAATGAAGGCCATTATGACTGTTATTGTTGAATGCAGCCCAGTGCTGTCCAGTAGAACTTTCTGTGATGATGAAACTGTCCTATTTCTGTGCTACCCTACATGATAGCCACTAGCCACATGTAGTTTTCAGGCACTTGAAATGTGGCTTGTGTGACTCTGGAATTGTTGGTGTTCAGGCTCTAAGTTGTGTCTGACTCTTTTGTGACACCATGGACTATAGCCTGCCTGGTTCCTCTGTCCACAGGATTTCCCAAGCAAGAATACTACAGCGGGTTGCCATTTCTGCCTCCAGGGGAATCTTCCCAATCCAGGGATCAAACTTGCATCTCCCGCATTGGTAGATGTATTCTTTATCACTGAACCACCAAGGACTTACATTTTTTAAATTTCTTCCAAATTTAAATAGCTACATGTAGCTTGTGGCTACCATTTGGGGCACTGAAGGTACAATCTTCAGTGAGTAATCAGGCCAGTCAGCCCAGATTAAATGGAACAGAAATTGCAACTATCAACCTAAATTATCAGAATGGCATCATAAATGAAGTAAGAGATCATCTCCCTAATAAAGGTTTAATAGGCTTTGAACTAGATTTAGAAGAGTCTGAAAGAAAAAAAAAAAAAAAAGAAGAGTCTGGAAATACATTTTTTAAAGCTTTAAAAGGGCAAAATTAAAGTGTGGCAGATTATATCATGTAGCAAATATTCACTTCCATGTAGGGAGAATGCTTCTCTGCAGTGTGAATTTTAGATTTGTTCATGTGATCTGCTCCTGCCAGTGGAATGAGGGAAGAGACTTTAAGAGCCATTGAATGTACTGATGAACCTATTTGCAGAGCAGCAGTGGAGACACAGACATTGAGAACAGACTTATGGACACAGCTTGGAGGGGGGCAGGGGGGCGGTTGGAGAAGGAGAGCTGGGGAGGTATGGAGAGAGTAACGTGGAAACATACATAACCATAATAGATAGCCAATGGGAACTTGCTGTATGACTCAGGGAACTCAAACTGAGGCTTGGTAACAACCTAGAGGGATGAGATGGGGAAGGAGGTGGGAGGGATGTTCAAGTGAGAGGAGACATGGGTAAACCTATGGCTGATTCATGTTGATGTTTAGTAGAAACAAATGCAACACTCTAAACAATTATCCTTCAATAAAAAATAAAACAAAGGAGCCATTGAAGGTATCTGCTCAACCCTCTAAGTTTCTGACCACTACCAAATGAAGAACGTGTCCCAGTTAGTTTCTGCCCTTCATCCTAATCACAGAATAAGTTCACACGGAATGTGAACTTGACCCATAACCTGAAGCAGAGGCATGTACAGACACATGAATGAAAAATGAATGTTTATTTTTATATGCCACTGTGATTTTTGCTGTAGATATTTGCTATATAGAACCATCAATTATTAAGTAACTCCATTCCAATTTACTCTGTAAAGAAAGTTGTGCTCTGGGTAACTTAGATGGTGGTTCAGGGGTTAAGAATCTGCCTTGGAATGCAGGGGTTTAAGGTTGATCCAAGGCCAGGGAACTAAGATCCCACGAGCCCCAGAGAAGCTAAGTCTGCACAGCACAACTAGAGAGTTCGTGCCCCACAACAGCAAGATACTGCAGAAAGCAAAGAAGATCCCACGTGAGGTAACTAAGACCCAACATAGCAAGATAAATAAATACATTTTTTAATAAGAAAAATAAATAAAAAGTTGTGTTCTGAAAGATGAAATAATTGGTTCAAGATTATGATGGAACAAGGGTACATATGAGGTCTGTTTATATCCACTTGTTTACATAAATTCATAGCTAAAAGTATTCACTGTGAGTCATAAAGGAATGAGGACACTGGGAGACCAAGCCCCCAAACTGCTGAAGCAGACCTAGGTACAGACAGTCATGATCGCCTCCAGCCTGACGCTCACAGCCTGTGCCAGGGATGAATGGTTATCCCAGCTGGACCACCATCATCATCATTATTGTACCTCCATCACATGTTCTCATTCTTTCTTCCAAATGAGTTTTTCCTCTAGAATCTTTATACATAGAAAGAATACTCAGTATGTACATTTTCAATACATCTTACCACATTTTGTAAACATTTATAAAACTCTTACATAAGGCATGATTTTGTCAGAAATACATTCTGTCTTAAACATCCATCTCTTCCACTGATAAGAACTTTGCACAGTTCATGTGCACTGAATTTGCCTTAATGAAACTTCAATTCATTTCATACATGTTTCTGCCTATATAACAGCACCTACCAATACCTCATGAGAGATCTCTATGATGCTGTGCTAACTAGAGAACAGTGTTACTGGAACAGGCCGAGTTAAGATAATAGGTATGCTTTATTTTAGTGGGTTGGAAGGGGTGATAATAACACATAGTTCAAACTATTTAGAAAGTAAATTTAAGAGAGGAAAACAGGAAATAAGTACAAAGTTCATTTAGAGGAGACTGACCAAGTAGAGGTCAGTTTTGTTCCTTTGTGAGGACAATCACCTTCTGACAGTTTCTGGGGTGATCACAGTCTTCACTCTTCTATGCCTGTCCTTACCCATATCCAAGCCAAGGGAGTCTCAGATCACAATACCAGTCACACTTCTGAGGGGCCTTTTCTCCACGCCTTACACTGTCATCTCAATGACTGCGAGTGTCTGGCTGCGCAGGTCTCTCCAGCTCCACGTTTCCCTCCTCCCCTCCCTCCTCCAGTGCCTCAGTGGGAAGCCGATGCTGATGCCCGTGCAGTCCCCTGCGGAGGCTGCCGCGGAGGCTGCCAGGAAGATGCAGAAGCTGGTGCACTGAAGCCTGCCACGCGACCCAGTCCTGCTGTGCTCTTCACCAAAGCAGATGGGGCCTTCTTCCCCGCTCACAAACTACATCCTGTCACATCTCTCCCCAGACTCGGTTTCCTTGTAAGGCTAACATCTTACAGCCACTTCTCTCAAGCGGCGTTTTCATATTTCCTTCCCAGGCTTGTTTGACTTAGACCCAGGGAAGATGACATGAATGATGCTCACAACTGCCCAGCCCTTCTCACGTTGGCCTGTTGTCCTTGACCCAAACCTGAACTCTTCTGCTCTCCTGCCTTGAGATGGACATTGCTGCAATCAGATTACTGACAAGTCCATCCTTCAAGAGTTAAATTTGACATGCTGGGGAACAGGTGTTGAGGCGAGGGCTTCCCTGGTGATCCAGTGATTAAGATTTCACCTTCCAGTGCAGGGTTCTTCCCTAAAGTAGCTCAAGCTGGTAAAGAATCTGCCTGCAACATAGGAGACATGGGTTTGATCCCTGGGTTGGGAAGATCCCTTGGAGAAAGGAACAGCTACCCATTCCAATATTCTGGCCTGGAGAATTCTATGGACTATATCACAAAGAGTCGGACACAACTGAGAAACTTTCACTCACTTCTAATGCATGGGTGCAGGTCTGACCTCTGGTCAGGGAGCTAAAATTCCACATGCCTCACAGGGAAAAAAAAAAAAATACATAAAACAGAAGCTGCTGCTGCTAAGTTGCTTCAGTCATGTCCAACTCTGTGCGACCCCATAGATGGCAGCCCACCAGGTTCCCCCATCCCTGGGATTCTCCAGGCAAGAACACTGGAGTGGGTTGTCATTTCCTTCTCTAATGCATGAAAGTAAAAAGTGAAAGCGAAGTCGCTCAGTAGTGTCCGACTCTTAGCAACCCCATAGACTGCTATATTGTGACAAATTCAATGAAGTCTTTAAAATCAAAAAAATCACACCAAAAAAAAAAAAAAACTAGCATCCCCCAAAATGTCTTAACCTCAGCATGAACACAGTTTAGACTCTCATACTAGTGTGGAACCCCTGATACCTTGGCACTTCTTTAAGAAAAGTATAGAAAATAAAACCCTAACTTGTGATTTTGATTAACTACTAGAAACTCTGTACAGATGGTCAGAACAAAAGGTCAGAGTCCAGTTTCTTTTAGTGAGTACCTCAGTGTCAAAAGCAGCAGACTGGCACTTCCACTTCAAATGGAAGAGTGAGTGCTTCTACAACACACACAGAGACATGCCTGACATGAAGAACATCACTTAAAACTATATAGTGGGCTTGGAAGCCAAAAAACAATCATCTCCAGGAATGCCAGAAACAATAAGGGAACTCAGGGTTAAAGAAGTGAAAGCTAATGTTTATACCGATGGAAAAGTCTCCAGACCCAGGACTAGGCCCCCTGCGTAAATCAACAGGCAATAAACAGTGGTCCCCTCAGCAGATGGGGGCCTGGAGAGAAACAATCTGAAGTGAAGGAACCAGTACAAAAGCATTTCATCTGTCCTGCTCTCTGACTGGACAAGGGTCACCCTCAGAGAATCAGCACTCCAAACCAGTCCTCCACTACAGGTGGGCTGACTTCATACTCTCTCATTGTGAGCTGGGGACACATTCTCATTCAATATGTGGCTGAATTTTACCCACCACCATCACAGATACTATCAGGATTCCTTTGTACTGAAAGCTGCAGAAACAATAACAAAGTTAGCCTCACCCGGAGGCAGCATCAAGATGATGGAGTATGAAGATTGTGAGCTTATCTCCTCCCATGGACACACCAAAACTATCGCTATATACAGAATGACTCTCTGAGAACAACCTGAAGACATCAGAACAACTCTCCTACAATCAAGTATATAAAGGAAAAACCACATCGGGATGGATGGGAGGTACAGAGACACAACCCGGTCAGGACCCACACCTCCAGCAGGCAACACACCAGAAGAAGAGGATATCTCAGACTCAGAGGTCCTCTCTACGGAGCAGGAAGCCTGAGCCTCACTTCAGGAACCCCAGCCCCGGGGACTGGCAACCAGGAAGACCAATCCCTTAACTGGTTTTGAAGACCAGGAGGGTTTATGACCAAGTCAACTTATTTCAATTAAAAAAAAAAAAAAAAAATTTAGCCCACTCTTTAATACTACCCATGTTTTCTCATTTCTCTTGGTTCTCACTGAATTTTAGAGATCGAATATAGTTTGTACATATATATTTAATTTCCTATCTGCTTTCCCTCAACTCCCTTCTAAGAAGAATTTTGTCTTGTCTTCTGTACTTCCTTGCGTTTAGCATAGAACAATGCATATTAAGTGAATGACTTAATGAAGTAGAAAGGCAGTGATATCCCTTTGCTTTTTACAATTTTTCCTATAACCAGGCTTTAGGAGGCACAACCTTTTGAAGTATAAGCTCCTCATATTTAGAGTCCATTCATGCTCTATTTTAGAAAAGTCCATTTATCAAGAATGTTTGGGATGGTTTCCATCCAAATACCTACCTCATATTCAGCCTTGACTAATAGTCAGTGAATCAGAGTATGATTACATTACACTGGCAAGCTGTTTTAATATATTTTAATCTGCCTTTGTTTCTGAGATCCCTGTAGGATCTTATTAGGCCTTAAAGGTAACACATCATGAACATTAGTTACGTGGTTAAATGGTATAGGGAAAAAAGAAATTTTGAGGAGTTTCTTGCAGGGGGTGTGTGTGGGGGGTGATGTGTGTGTGTTAGCTTGCTTCAATTGTGTTTGACTCTGTGACCCCATGGACTGCATCCCGCCAGGCTCCTCTGTCCATGGGACTCGGGCAAGAATACTGGAAAGGGTTACAATGCCCTTCTCTGACCCAGGGATGGAACCCACATTGTCTCTTACATCTCCTTCATAGGTAGGTGGGTTCTTTACCACTAGCACCACCTGGGAAGCCCGCAGGGAAGGGTACTGTTTGTTTACTGTTTGTTTGACTTTTGTATAGTATGAATCCTGGAAGAAAGGGCATTTGCTATGGCTTTATATTCTCTATTCTACCTCTCTGCCATAAAAAGAAATCACCCCATAGCTAACGATAACCAGCCAGAGAAGGTCACCCCCATGTTCCTGTTCACAAACCCAAGTTCTTACCCATCTCTTCCATGAAGCCTACCCAAGTCCCCAGCCCCATCCTTCTTTCGTTCTTGCATGCTGCTGCTGCTAAGTCGCTTCAGTCATGTCCGACTCTGTGTGACCTCATTGACGGGGGGCCACTGTCTCTGGGATTCTTCAGGCAAGAACAATGGAGTGGGTTGCCATTTCCTTCTCCAATGCATGAAAGTGAAAAGCGAAAGTGAAGTCGCTCAGTCGTGCCCGACTCTCAATGACCCCATGGACTGCGGCCCCCATGGATCCTCCGTCCATGGGTTTCTTCCAGGCAAGAGTACTGGAGTGGGGTGCCATTGCCTTCTCTGTTTGTTCTTGCATAGCACTGCATTTTTCCCCTCTTCTGGCACTCACCGTTTTCTAGAATTCATTATGTTCACATTGCCTGAAAGGCTGCTGAGGCCATAAAACCAGAATCATCTAACCTCTACCATCCATTCCTCAGAACACCCATTTCAAAATAAAAAAAATAGTAATATCACTGATAAGTGATGAAACACTTCACTCAATCATCTGTAACATCCTCAAGTATTAAAGATCTATGTTGCATCTACAACTTAAAGACTTAAAATTTTTAAGTCTTTCATAGATAGGGTAGAAAACAAAAATTTTATATTAAAGAAAGTGAAGAAAAGATGAGGGAAATAGACAGGGTCTGGAGGAGAGAAAGCTAGACAGAAAGTCAGAATGTCAGTTTTCTGTGATCTTAAAGGCCCTAAGAGAGCATCAGAGCTGGCTGGCTCTGCCCCTTCCTACAATCCTTGATCTCCTCCTATCGAGCAGGAAATGATGGTTCAAATAGGGAAAGGGGGAGCGCTAAGCAACACCATGCAAACGAATATGCAACTCCATCCACCTCTCCATCCTGAGATTCAGAAACCATGTGAATCAAGTCTTTGTCGGCACAGAAGCTATCAGTATCAGATGGATTCTGTCCCCAGAACCACTGCCTTTCTCATCTCCTTGTCTTGCATCAGCACCACCTGGGTGGGTGAAGGCCCCAGCAGATGTCAACCCTGTTCAGAGCCTTCAGGAAGGGCACTGGAGTTAATACTCCCTTTTCTGCTTTCTCAGAACTGCTTTTCCTATTGATCATGCTGCTGCCGCTACTGCTGCTAAGTCGCTTCAGTTGTATCTGACTCTGTGTGACCCCATAGACGGCAGCCCATTCATTGATCATAAACACTAACAATTAACCAGACATTTCAAAAGGCCTTGTTTCCAGATAGCTGTTTCCCTAAATGCTCCAGATGACACATGTCAGCCCTGGGGGAAATCTGACCATGCAGATCCTTGGAGGTGCAGAATTCAGGTTTAGCTGGCTTGTCCAACTCAAGTCCAAGTTCAGCCAACTCATCTAGCCTCCCGGGGCTTGTCTTTTTGAAAGTTTTCCACCCTCTCTTGCCACTTTGCCTGACATCCACCTTCACCTTCGTGGATGCCTTCCAAGACAAAGTTGCTATTACAATGAGGAACCTGCTGCAGTGAGGAAAATTCAATTCTGCTTTAAACATCTGGAAATACTGAGAGCATTTTTTTTAAGTAGGATTTTGATGTGGGTGTATCATCAGTACAAAACAGGACAATGGAAACCAGTGAGATGTGTTAGAGCCGGTTACACAACACTTCCCATCATTTTGGCTCTTGTGTGACATTGCTTATTGACGAATCAGCCTCTGTGAAGAATCTGTCGGGTAATTATCCTGACAGGAATCATTTTAGATTTTCAAATGGCATACCAGTCTCAATCATGGAAAGCCCCCAATACAAAGTATAATCCCCTAAGTTCTCAATGTCCATCATACATAGACATGTTTTTTTTCTGGGCAACCTGAGAGGTCAGACAGATTAATCAAAATCAGAACAGGTTTGTCTGACATTCACTCTGAAATCCCAACACAGCCATGAGTTGAACCTTTTATTTTATTATGATGACGCCAGGTGATAACAGCTTCTAGAGTACTGGTAGCTGTAGTTAGGTGGAATTGACACAAAGCACAGCAAAAGTGAGATGCTTCCCTGCAAGAAGTAGAATCAACAGCATGAGATGATTGCTTTTTGAGAAAAATCAAACTGTTGACAGGCATGCCTTTGTTTATAAAATGCATATAAGTAAAATAAACCTGAGTGACTTAAATATAAATATTTCATTATAACATAGTCAAATGTACTAAACTGTCTTACTACAACCATAATCATACTTGGTAAAACAATTTTCAAATAACACTTTATTTAACAGAAATAACCCTTTTTTATTTTTTAAAGTACTATTGGTCTTTCTTGGCTTTTAAGATATTAAAGTGTTCAGAATATCTCTTACTGATTTATAAGTTATCTTAATACAATAATATTAACCCTCTATTATATGAACTGAAATTTGGAAAGTTCTTCCATATTCTGAGGTTAAATTTTCCTCTAATAGTGTAAGAAATGTGTATAATTTATTTTAATAAATGGTGAAAAGGATCGAGGTCCATTGTTGTCTGCAGAGTTTACATTTGTACCAAAAGGAGAATGACCTTTGAACCTGCTGTTCAGCAAACTGTCAGCTGACTCCCTCATCCCTTTTCTCTGTTATGTCAAAAGTTTACTTGCATTAAGGTTTTCTATAGTCAAATAAAGAATCATTTATTTAAACAAGGCAAAGCATAGCCTCCTTTTCACTTAGCAATAAACTAATTTGATAGAAATTCCTCCTCAGTTTTCCACCTCCACAGATCTTGTTAATAATTATCATTCAATATCTTCCTTGGACTCTCAGAAATGAAAGGGTGCTTTGTCACCTATTTTCACATAATAACCAACTACATGGTAGGAACATGTTAACTGGTCACTAATCGTGACTACCTCTCAGTCTCTTATTCAGCTCTTGCAGTTCCCTGCTATATTTTCCCAAGTTATGCTTACTAATTCACATGATAAGCAGGAACCACATATAAGCCGAGAATGAGGTGAAACAAGAAGCACAAAGATTTTTTTACCCACAGAGAGGTTTCAAACAGATAAACTATGTGATTTGCCTATGCAGTATAGCAAATTACCGCAAAACTTAGAGGCTTAAAACAACATTAAACATTAATTGTACCTCACAGTTTCTAGCATTAAGAATTCAAGAGCAGCCTGACTGGGTGTCTCTGATTCAGGGTCCCTCACGACAATGCAGTCAGGTGTTTACTGGGGCTATAGTCATCTGAAAGCTTTCCAGGAAAAGGAAGATCTATTTCCAAAGAGGCTAAGTGACACAGCTAACAAGCTGGTGCTAGCTCTTGGTGGGAGGCCTTGGTTCCTCTACCTGTTGGCCTCTCCCCAGAGCTGCTTGAGTGCCCTCAAAACTTAGTGGCCAGCTTCCCCACAGTGAGCAATCCAAGAGAACAAGATCAACCTTGCGATTCCCTTAATGATCTAACCCCAAAATCACACTATCAGCACAGACCAGTCCTGACTGCATGGGAGGATACTATGTAAAGCTATGAATACCAAGAGACAAAATCATCAGGAGCCATGCTAAACAGGAAGAGGGTAGTTAGAAAAGAGGCTTTCCTCTCACTTCTGTAAGCCTCCATTTCCCCATCTCCAAAATGCCTACCTCTAGGATTTTGTCAACAGTGAGGAACACAGTGCATTTGAAATGTGATTACAGCACACAGTTGGTAGTAAATAATAGCCACCTGTGTATTTATGTTTATTCAATTGCTATTAATGGTTTTAGTCATCACTGAAACATCTTTGGAAGGGGGCACACAATGAAAAAATCAAACCTCTGAACTCAACAATAAGTAGCAATAGTTCTGCAACACACGCGCGTGCACACATACACCCCCCTTCGTTAATGAAACCACTCGTTGCTACAATCACCTTAACAAAATCTATCAAAAAGGGTAAGTAACCTTAAGTAGAAAAATGGCATTATTGGCAAGCTGAAGGAATATCTATAAATCCCAAGGAAGGAAAGTAAAAGCAAGCTTTCAGAAAACTACCATGAGGAACTAGGAAGTAACAAAGTTTCTCTGTCTCTAAGGAACCTGATGGCTTTCCAACTCTGCCCCTTTCTCCTCTGTCCCTATCTGTCCCTGCCCCCACTACACTTTCTCAGTTTCTTCATTCAGGCATCAGCAGAGACTAGAATCTCTGAGTTCAATTCCAGACTTCCAGAAAGAAGAATCTGACTGGTCCATTTTGTCTATCCCTGGCCCAATTTTCTCTGATGGGAGAGACACGATTCACTGTCTACTCATCAGAATGTGAGACACGATTTGCTGTCTACTCAACAGACTACATTTTCAAAAGGAGATGCAAGAATTAAGATTAAATGATTGATGAAAGAATTTGGTTCAGGTCAGCAAAATGGACCACACACCCAACTCAGAGCTGAAGAGCTTTAATCAAACTTGGTAACTTGTTCAAAGAAAAACGAATATGTTCACTGTATGTGCATACAACTATCAGCCTCATTTAGACTGTCACTTTGAATAGATGTAAGGAAACAAATATCTATACACACACACAAATTATTATAATGTTGGCTAATGAACAATGCAGGGAAGAAAATTACCAACAAGCAAACTCTACTTTGATGCTTACATTTTATATTCAAAATAGATTAAACAAGCTGTTCTTTGAATTACTCAAGCCCTACATTTCATAGGAGGAAGCCAATTTCAACATATATTTTTTGTATACCAATAAAAAACACTGTACTTTATAGGTGATAGTTTCCTTCTGGTAAATATGTCTGCTCTAAACCATTACTCAACTGAAAAGAATCTTAGAAGATAACCTCTTGGGTATTTTCCATTGGGAACCTGTTCTGAGGGGTGGGCACCAGTAGTTGCCAACCTACTAATTCTAGTTGTTTCTTAGCGTGCAATCTCTCTAATCTTGTAATAAAAGACAGCCCATTTCTTTGGTCTCTGAAACAAACCATTTGATTCTCAGAGGTAGAAAATGACAGTGGGAAGAAACAATTTCTCATCAGATAAAACCCTGATGCTAAATGATATCGTGGGTGCCATATCCTAGCTAATTTGTAACTCTCCTCCTAAATGTGCATGTTGAAGTCCTAATCCTGAAGACCTTAGACTATAACTGTGTTTGGAGAGAGGGCCTTTAGAGAAGTGATTAAGTTAAAACAATGCTCTTCTTGTATACCCTAATTCGGTCTAACTAGTGTCCTTAGACAAAGAGGAAATCTAAAAATCAAGGGGCATGCACACACAGAGAAAGATCTTATGAGGACTTGGGAGGAATACAGACA
This sequence comes from Redunca redunca, assembly GCA_006410935.1. Lineage (NCBI taxonomy): Eukaryota > Metazoa > Chordata > Mammalia > Artiodactyla > Bovidae > Redunca > Redunca redunca. The sequence continues at coordinate 516,617 of SJYQ01006322.1, forward strand.
CCTGCAAGCCAACAAGAGAGGCCTCAGAACAAATCAATTCTGCTGACACCTTGCTCTCAGACTTCTAATCTCCAGTACCATGAAAAAATAAGCTTCTCTTGTTTAAGCCACTCCATCTGTGGTATTTTGCCATGGTAGTCCTAGCAAACTAATGTAACTGGATGCATATATTTTGTTTACCAAAAATTAGAAACAGAAACACAATTCAATAAATATTTACTTATTAGCTGCCTCAAATATTGTGTGAAGTAAAGAATCAACAAATAAATTATTGAGAGCCTACTGCAGCTCTCTGGAAGATTACTAGAACACAGAGATGAATAAGGAGTCGTTGTAGCCAACAGGGGCTCAAAGTCTAGCAAGGGAGTCAAACTCATGACCTCTGTGCCCAAGAGAAGTATACACTAGGTGACTCTCCTGCGCACAAGTGAGTGTGTTGCTGCTGGGCTGGAAGAACAGGAGTGGAGAAGGGACAAGGCCATGGCCACAAGAAGTCACAGTTCTAGGGGAGAAAAGCAATCTCATTTTTGTTTTAAAATTATTTCTGAGAATAAGTAGTCTTAAATTGCAGATAAAAGTCTAATTTACTTCTCAGAAAGAGTAGCTCAACATCAGCTATACTAAATAAAAAATGGGATAGACACAGCATTGTTTATTAATCAGCTATACCTCAATACAAAGAAAAAGATTTTTTTTAATGGGATAGGCATTTGCTGGGCTTCCATGGTGGCTCAGCTGGTAAAGAATCCACAAAGCCTGGTGTGCTGCACACACCTGGGGTCGCAAAGAGGCAGACATGACTGAGTGACTGAACTGAGACATATGCTGGCAATTAAATGAAAAATACTAAACATCCACACTGAATAGTTTCACCTAAGTCTCCTTTTATATCTAATGTATCCTGTTAGATCGTCCTGATGTAATCCTCTCTCAAATGAGATATTTTCCAAGGGCTGCACAGGCAAGGATCTTTCAAAAGACATCCTGTGGTCAAACTAGAAGGTTTTATAATATTTGAAATTTTATCATTTTTACTCTCAAATTATGTGCTTCACATTAAGGTGAAGTATATTACATTTTCCATCATATATTTCTCCAACTTCATGAACCAATCTATGAATTCAAGGGAATGTACACATCTAAGGAAAACATCAGCACTATTTTCAGCCATCCTCAGATCTTCCAAAGATCCCATCTCTAGAGAAATGGGAGTAGCCCTGGTCTGGACAAGATTCAAGCCAGGCTCTGAGACTTCCACAGAGGTCAGTGATTCTGCCTACTTACATCTAAAGAATAAGGTACTTGCTTTAACCAAAAAAAATATAAAATACCTGCACTACAAAAACTTGTTTCAGAATCCAATCCATAAATTGACTATTCCCTGCTCTTACTAAAAGCTTATTAAAGCAAATTGTATTTGAAAGAGATTCTGTTGAACATGTTAATTATCTAAACTCTAAACCTGAACTCACTTAAAGTTTTTTTTCTTTTAAGTCCCCAACTATCTCACTCATTCCTTTGTAGAAATGATCCAATACCAATCTAAACATGTTGCTTTGGCACAAGAAGTCACTGTTTATAATACAATGTGTCTTTCACCAAATTATATGGTGAATATGCTGTCCCTACAGTATGCAATAGCCATTATATATAAGGAGCTTCACAACACAATAAATCCCCTTTTTCATATTGCACAAAACAAGAAGAGAAAAGTTAAGATGGTGTTTTCCACTTCTTTTATTCTTCTCATTCTGTTAAAATGGGAGTTTTCCTACAATAGGGCCTAATTCTGCTCTCTCATTACACCCTCTCCGCTTCAGTGACTTTATCAAGTTCCCAGTTTCAACTATCATCTCTATGTCAGTGATCCCAAATCTCTCCAACAACAAGCCCCAACTCTCCAACTAGAACTGGCCAACAAAGCTTTCTTTGATGATGGAAGTGCTCTAATTTGCGTTGTCCAACATGGTCATCACTAGTCACATAAGTGCTGAGCACATAAGTTAAAATGTAAATATGGGTGGGAATGCAAGCTAGTAGAGCCACTATGGAGAACAGTGTGGAGATTCCTTAAAAAACTGGAAATAGAGCTGCCTTATGACCCAGAAATCCCACTGCTGGGCATACACACTGAGGAAACCAGAATGGAAAGAGACATATGTACCCCAATGTTCATCGCAGCACTGTTTATAATAGCCGGGACATGGAAGCAACCTAGATGTCCATCAGCAGATGAATGGATAAGAAAGCTGTGGGACATATACACAATGGAGTAATACTCAGCCATTAAAAAGAATACACTTGAATCAGTTCTAATGAGGTGGATGAAACTGGAGCCTATTATACAGAGTGAAGTAAGCCAGAAAGAAAAACACCAATACAGTATACTAATGCATATATATGGAATTTAGAAAGATGGTAATGATAACCCTGTATGCCAGACAGCAAAAGAGACACAGATGTATAGAACAGTCTTTTGGACTCTGTGGGAGAGGGAGAGGGTGGAATGATTTGGGAGAATGGCATTGAAACA
>SJYQ01006322.1:519284-618269 GCA_006410935.1 Redunca redunca
TGGTATGGGGAGGGGGTGGGAGGGAGGTTCAGGAGTGGGAACTTATGTACACCCATGGCAGATTCATGTTGATGTATGGCAAAACCAATACAATATTGTAAAGTAATTAGCCTCCAATTAATAATAATAAATTTTAAAAATAAAATAATTTTTAAAAATGTAAATATGATAGCTAGTGGAAATGCCAAGCTGGGGGAAGCACAAGCTGGAATCAAGATTGTGGGGAGAAATACCAATAACCTCAGATATGCAGATGACACCACCTTAACGGCAGGAAGCAAGGAGCCTCTTGATGAAGGTAAAAGAGAATGAAAAAGCCAGCTTAAAACTCAGCACTCAAAAAACTAATATCATGGCATTTGGTCCCATCACTTCAAGGCAAATAGATGGGGAAACAATGGAAACAGTGACAAACTTTCTTTTCTTGGGCTTCAAAAATCACTGCAGACCGTGACTGCAGACATGAAATTAAATGACGCTTGCTCCTTAGAAGAAAAGTTATGACAAACAGACAGTGTGAGACATCATTTTGCCAACAAAGGTCTGTCTAGTCAAAACTACAGTTTTTCCAGTAGTCATGTATGGATACAACATTTGGACTATAAAGAAGGCTGAGTGCTGAAGATGCTTTTGAACTATGGTATTGGGGAAGACTCTTGAGAGTCCCTTGGACAGCAAGGAGATCAAACCAGTTAATCCTAAAGGAAATCAATCCTGAATATTCACTAGAAGCACTGATGCTAAAGCTACAAATACTTTGGCCAACTGATGTGAAGAGTTGACTCACTGGAAAAGACCCTGGTGCTGGGAAAGATTAAAGGCAGGAGGAGAAGGGGATGACAGAGGATGAGCTGGTTGGATGCATCACTGACTCAATGGACATGAGTTTGAGCAAGCTCCAGGAGATGGTGAAGGACAGGAAAGCCTGGCGTGCTGCAGTCCATGGGGTCGCAAAGTCAGACATGACTGAGCTACTGAACAAAGTGACTCCTGTATCAGAGAGCACAGCTCTAGGTTTCCATTTGTACCTGACTTCATGGCTGCCAGCACTTCAAAACTAACGTGCCCAATGCAAGATGTTCCGTTTCCACCCGCAAACAGCTCCTTCCCTTCATATACTCACTCCTTTTAAATGTACCACCATTCTCCTGTTCATCCAGACTATGTAAGTAAAGCTACTTTTGACATCAAACCTTTCCCCCACCTGCAACTTGCCTACTACATTGTCACCTCTGGAAGTGGCAACAGATAAATGGTAATTAGAGGAGGAACTACGGTTGGCCTATAAAAACACTATCTAATAAAAATATAATGCAAGCCATTTATGCAGTTCAAGTTTTCTGGTAGACTTACTTAAAAAGTGAAAAAAGGGAAATTCATTTTTAAGTTATGTTATTTAATCCAATATATAAAAAATATCATTTCAACATGTACTCAATATTTTTAACATTATATATGAGATAATTTACAGTTTTTATACTAAGTCTTTGAAATCTGGTCTGTATTTAACACTTGTGTGTCAATTTGGACACGAAATTTTCATTGGAAATACTTAATATGTATTTAGATTTCATAAAATTAACAGTTGGAAAACTAGATTCACCAAGATACTGTGTAGATCCAAACATTTCTAAGATAGTTCCAACTCTGAATTATCAGTGTTAAATTAAAATCAAATAAAATGTAAAAGTTTGTTCCTCAGTTGCACTCAACACATTTCAAATGTCCAATAGCCCCATGTAGTTATCCACTGAATAGCACAAGCCTGGAGCTTCTACAGTGGCACCCCACTCTAGTACTCTTGCCTGGAACACCCCTTGGACGGAGGAGCCTGGTAGGCTGTAGTCCATGGGGTCTCAAAAAGTCGGTCACGACTGAACCACTTCACTTTCCCTTTTCACTTTCATGCATTGGAGAAGGAAATGGCAACCCACTCCAGTGTTCTTGCCTGGAGAATCACAGGGACAGCGGAGCCTGGTGGGCTGCCGTCTATGGGGTCACAGAGTCGGACACGACTGAAGCGACTTAGCAGCAGCAGCAGCAGCAGAGCTTCTGCCACTTTAGGAAAAAGTCTGGGAGGATTTTGTCAGAAAGTTGTGCTATGGACAAAGGCTACATGATAAAAGAGAGATTTGGGGATTTGTAGCCAACAAAAATTAGTTTGAGCATGGACAGCAGAGAGAACTTTGGATATTCCAACTTTATTTTTTTCTCACCAACTGATTCTTTCCAGGCCAGCAGAGGTGACAAATCATGTGGCTACAGATTTACATCGTCTCTCTGCTCTCTACCCACGGGCCTCACTGAAACGAACACTGACCCAGGAAATAGAGACTTTACCCTATAAAGTAAGGTAGCAGAGGTAAAGCAAGGAGACGGAAAATAAGGAAGAGGCACATGTTTGGACTGTAGGTCCAAAGAGCAGTTGGTTGTTGTTTTTTTTTTTTGGGGGGGGGTTGCATTTAACCATCATACTGCTATCCAACTGAAAGAGATATATCCTATTAGAAGAAATGACATGCCAGTATCAATCATCTTCACAAATTCAAAGATTCATAGTACCCAGTCAGCTACCAAAGGACAAGAATGAAATACCTAATTAGGGCATGATTAGATATGCCCTAAAAAATAGATTTTTGTCTTTTATTCACTGTTCTATCTCCAGAACGTATAAAAGAGGTGCATAATAGAAGGTTGACAATTATTCATTTAGCAAACAAATAAATAGTTCAATAGCTTCTCATGCAATAACCCCAAAGCAACAATACCACAGAGTCGTGTTCTGAATCTGCCATTCATTTTTCTCAAACAATTTCCAAATATTTTAAGTATTCACCTGTGTGTCAATCACTCTTAGATGCTGTGTGTATAGAAATAATAAACACAAAAGGACTGAAAAAAAGGAGAAATGTCTTTATGAAGCACTCTATTTTAACAACAATAAAACAAGCATCTTTGCATCCTTTAAAAGATCATGGTAGCTTTATTTGTCTCAAAATTGTATTGAATGTTAAATTGCAACTTAATCAGAGGCCACTAGATTTCACCTAACTCTTAAAACCTTGCACAACCTCCACAATAGAAATCAACATTTCCCCTATTTAAAAAAGTACTGTGGATTTTACTCTGTTTTTATTTATCATGCCCTAATTAGGTATTTCATTTAAGTTCTCTTTCCAAGGTCAAGTGAGAGTTTTCCTATCATTTCCTACTTATCTCAAGTGATTTTTCTTTCCTATTTTGAGGTTTTCAGACCAAGCTAATCATGGGCACACTTCCAAAATGTATAAGAATTAGAGAAAGGAGTTGATTGCTTAATTCTTGCCTCTGACTTGAAGCTTGTGTTAATTAGCTAAAGCCAGAGGCCTCAGTTTGCTCTCCAGAGCCCTGTGATCCACTGATTAGCCAAGACAAGGCCATCTGGTGTTCCTGAAGCACACTGGAGAAAGTGTCTTTGGGCATAAAAATCAGGGATGTCTGTAATTTAAAATGAGTCAAGTGCTGCCACCACCCTTTAAAGAGTTGACGTCTGACTGCAATAGGAGGCCTGTCCCAAAAGAAACTGTGTCTGCGTGCACCAATGCCTCTCTCTCCCCCTATCTGCACAGCCTTTGCTAACCTACCATCGTGTATGCTCAGCTGCATCCAACTCTTTGTGTCCCCATAGACTGTAGCCCACCAGGCTCCTCTGTCCATAGAATTTTCCAGGCAAGAATACTGAAGCAAGTTGCCATGCCCTCCTCCAGGGGATCTTCCCAGCCCAGAGACTGAACCCACATCTGCAGTGGCAGGGGGATTCTTTACCAGTAGTACCACCTGGAAAGCCCTAGCAATCCCATTATTCAACACTCCCCTTTCGATCGTGTTTTTCCCCCATCAGTTACTACACCGGAATTGACAAACCTTGATTTGAGCCTTGAATATATATACTTTCCAACTGGTGTCCAAGTAGATATTCATTAAGAAGGGGGCACACTGGAGACAATAAGGGAATTGGAACAGTCAGAGGGAAGTGGCTGGTGGGCCAGGATTTCACAGGTGGATGAACCAAGGTGAGTGGGACTAGCTCTGTCCTGCTGACTCCTCATCCATGTAGCCTGGCCCACAAACTGAGGAAGAGCAAGAGGATAACAAATGTCCCAACAGGAGTAGGAGAGACTGTTTGGGTGCCCACAGGCCTATCTTGGTATGATCAGCAACACACACTCATTGAGACACTGAAGAAAGCCAGCACTCATGACTTCTCCAAGCTAATGATTTCCAACCAGTGTTTCCAGGGCACTTTTATTCCACAAAAACCAAATAAACAACATAACCCTCAGTCATTAGACCATATGTCTTATTGGGGGATTAGAATAAACGGTCACAATAATATTTCCTAAAGATCTATGGGTCCAGAAGCATTGTCTGAATAAACCCCACTTATTCCCCTAGGCTATCACTAGACTGAGGTCTGATGAAAATAAAAGACAATAAAAGTGTAATCTGAACTTTCCTGTAGAAAACTCCATATGATGGTGAAGGTTCACAGATTACTCCTTCAGCAATTTGTGGTTGAGATTTTCAGTGCACACAGGCAAAACTTTGAAACAGCTGAATGGATGAGCATGGCATGATTGATTCACTAAATATCCACATTGGTAAATAAACCATATCAACTGTAATTTGCATCAAGCCTCCCTTTGGATTTCAGAGTATTGCCTTTCATGCATATTCACTGTGAGTCTCACAAGTCTGACATTCTCAGTGAACTTTGTAGGCTTTATATTTTTTTTAAAAATGCCTTTTTAGTGTGCTTGAATTTCTTAACAGTTAGCTTCTCAATGCTGAGTATTTTGATAGTGTTTTTGTGAAGTTCGTGTTTTAAGTCGAACTGTAATTTTGCCTGTAGTTAAATGATCTGGATATGTCTAAGAAAACTGAAAATGCGCATAGATTCTTCCCTTTTTGGACTCTTTGTGAACTGAACAGTCTCAGATTATCCAACACAGGGATTCTACACCCACACAGGAAAAGACACAAAGACACAAGAATCCGTTATTCTCATAGGAAGAACTCTCCACCTTATGTTACAAACCGGATACCACCAATCTGGAAAATTACAGTATTCCAAGGAATCAGGATTAAAATTCACACTGGCACATTTATCATTCTCGATTATAAAAGTATGTTAGGTTTAGCTGTCATGTATCTGTCAAGGTTCTATGCAAATTAATATATTTTCCATGTCATCTGTGATTTCTTACATTCAGTTTGGCAAGCATCTATTCTCTGCAGGAATTCCTCTAAGTGTACCAGGACCCATCCTGAATATTATATTTCTTCCTCAGGTCTTACAGTGCCATTAGTAAATTAAAAAAAAAAAAAAGATGAGATGATTATATTGTTATTTTATAACCAGCTTCTCTCTTATAAGGAACCCAAAGCTCTGAACAAATATTTAGCCTGAATGAAAAAAAGGAGTAAATTGGTCTTTGGAGAGGAACATTAATTCTTTCAACTTTCTTATGTGTCATTTAACAAATTATACATTCCAAGGCAATAAATGACTCTCTAGCAGCCGGGCTGAATTAACAATCCTGCAAGTGGTAATCCTTTTGGTAAGACAAACCCAAGTAAGATGGTAAGTGTTGCAAGAAGGCATCAGAGGGCAGACACATTGAAACCATACTCACAGAAAACTAGTCAATCTAATCACACTAGGACCACAGCCTTGTCTAACTCAATGAAACCAAGCCATGCCTGCGGGGCAACCCAAGATGGGCAGGTCATGGTGGAGAGGCCTGACAGAATGTGGTCCACTGGAGAAGGGAATGGCAAGCCACTTCAGTATTCTTGCCTGAGAACCCCATGAACAGTATGAAAAGGAAAAATGATAGGACACTGAAAGAGGAACTCCCCAGGTCATTAGGTGCCCAATATGCTACTGGAGGTCAGTGGAGAAATAACTCAAGGAAGAATGAAGGGATGGAGCCAAAGCAAAAACAATACCCAGTTGTGGATGTGACTGGCGATAGAAGCAAGATCCGATGCTGTAAAGAGCAATATTGCATAGGAACCAGAAATGTCAGGTCCATGAATCAAGGCAAATTGGAAGTGGTCAAACAACAGATGGCAAGGGTGAATGTCAACATTCTAGGAATCAGCGAACTAAAATGGACTGGAATGGGTGAATTTAACTCAGATGACCATTACATCTACTACTGCGGGCAGGAATCCCTCAGAAGAAATGGAGTAGCCATCATGGTCAACAGAAGAGTCCGAAATGCAGTACTTGGATGCAATCTCAAAAACGACAGAATGATCTTTGTTCTTCTCCAAGGCAAACCATTCAATATCATGGTAATCCAAATCTATGCCCCAACCAGTAACACTGAGGAAACTGAAGTTGAACGGTTTTATGAAGACCTACAAGATCTTTTAGAACACCCAAAAACGATGTCCTTTTCATTATAGGGGACTGGAATGCAAAAGTAGGAAGTCAAGAAACACCTGGAGTAACAGGCAAATTTGGCCTTGGAATGAGAAATGAAGCAGGGCAAAGACTAATAGAGTTTTGCCAAGAAAATGCACTGGTCATAGCAAACACCCTCTTCCAACAACACAAGAGAAGACTCTACACATGGACATCACCAGATGGTCAACACTGAAATCAGACTGATTATATTCTTTGCAGCCAAAGATGGAGAAGCTCTATACAGTCAGCAAAAACAAGACCGGGAGCTGACTGTGGCTCAGATCACGAACTCCTTCTTGCCAAATTCAGACTGAAATTAAAGAAAGTAGGGAAAACCGCTAGACCATTCAGGTATGACCTAAATCAAATCCCTTATGATTATACAGTGGAACTGAGAAATAAATTTAAGGGTCTAGATCTGATAGAGTGCCTGATGAACTATGGAATGAGGTTCGTGACATTGTACAGGAGACAGGGATCAAGACCATCCCCATGGAAAAGAAATGCAAAAAAGCAAAATGGCTGTCTGGGGAGGCCTTGCAAACAGCTGTGAAAAGAAGAGAGGCGAAAAGCAAAGGAGAAAAGGAAAGATATAAGCATCTGAATGCAGAGTTCCAAAGAATAGCAAGAAGAGATAAGAAAGCCTTCTTCAGCGATCAATGCAAAGAAATAGAGGAAAACAACAGAATGGGAAAGACTAGAGATCTCTTCAAGAAAATTAGAGATACCAAGGGAACATTTCATGCAAAGATGGGCTCGATAAAGGACAGAAATGGTATGGACCTAACAGAAGCAGAAGATATTAAGAAGAGGTGGCAAGAATACACAGAAGAACTGTACAAAAAAGATCTTCACGACCCAGATAATCATGATGATGTGATCACTAATCTAGAGCCAGACATCTTGGAATGTGAAGTCAAGTGGGCCTTAGAAAGCATCACTATGAACAAAGCTAGTGGAGGTGATGGAATTCCAGTTGAGCTGTTTCAAATCCTGAAAGATGATGCTGTGAAAGTGCTGCACTCAATATGCCAGCAAATTTGGAAAACTCAGCAGTGGCCACAGGACTGGAAAAGGTCAGTTTTCATTCCAATCCCAAAGAAAGGCAATGCCAAAGAATGCTCAAACTACCGCACAATTGCACTCATCTCACATGCTAGTAAAGTAATGCTCAAAATTCTCCAAGCCAGGCTTCAGCAATACGTGAACCGTGAACTTCCTGATGTTCAAGCTGGTTTTAGAAAAGGCAGAGGAACCAGAGATCAAATTGCCAACATCCGCTGGATCATGGAAAAAGCAAGAGAGTTCCAGAAAAACATCTATTTCTGCTTTATTGACTATGCCAAAGCCTTTGACTGTGTGGATCACAATAAAGTGTGGAAAATTCTGAAAGAGATGGGAATACCAGACCACCTAACCTGCCTCTTGAGAAATCTGTATGCAGGTCACGAAGCAACAGTTAGAAATGGACATGGAACAACAGACTGGTTCCAAATAGGAAAAGGAGTACGTCAAGGCTGTATATTGTCAACCTGCTTATTTAATTTATATCCAGAGTACATCATGAGAAACGCTGGGCTGGCGGAAGCATAGGCTGGAATCAAGATTGCTGGGAAAAATATCAATAACCTCAGAAATGCAGACGATACCACCCTTATGGCAGAAAGTGAGTAAGAACTAAGGAGCCCCTTGATGAAAGTGAAAGAGGAGAGTGGAAAATGTTGGCTCAACATTCAGAAAACGAAGATCATGGAGTCTGGTCCCATCACTTCATAGCAGATAGATGGGGAGGAAACAGTGGAAACAGTGGCTGACTTTATTTTTCTGGGCTCCAAAATCACTGCAGATGGTGACTGCAGCCATGAAATTAAAAGACGAGCAGAGACATTACTTTGCCAACAAAGGTCCGTCTAGTCAGGTGAGGTGAGGTGAAGTCGCTCAGTCGTGTCCGACTTTTGCGACCCCGTGGACTGTAACCTACTAGGCGTCTCCGTCCATGGGATTCTCCAGGCAAGAATACTGGAGTAGATTGCCATTTCCTTCTCCAGGGGATCTTCCCGACCCAGGGATCGAATCCAGGTCTCCCACATTGGAGGCAGACGCTTTAACCTCTGAGCCACCAGGGAAGCTCCAACAAAGGTCTGTCTAGTCAAGGCTATGGTTTTTCCAATGGTCATGTATGGATGTGAGAGTTGGACTATAAAGAAAACTGAGTGCCAAAGAATTGATGCTTTTGAAATGTGGTGTTGGAGAAGACTCTTGAGAGTTTCTTGGACTGCAAGGACATCCAACCAGTCCATCCTAAAGGAGATCAGTCCTGGTTGTTCATTGGAAGGACCAATGCTGAAGCTGAAACTCTAATACTTTGCCTGCCTGATGCAAAGAGCTGACCCACTGGAAAAGACCCTGATGCTGGGAGGGATTGGGGGCAGCAGGAGAAGGGGACAACAGAGGAAGAGATGGTTGGATGGCATCATCGACTCGATGGACATGGGTTTGGGTGGACTCCGGGAGTTGGTGATGGACAGGGAGCCCTGGTATGCTGCAAAGAGTCATGGGGTTGCAAATTGTTGGACACGACTGAGTGACTGAACTGAACTGAATGACATCCATTATACCATCTTGCCAAACCTTCATAATTATGAGAAAGAAAAGCAGACCTAACCAACTCTACAAATAGACAAACTAAAAGACCATTCACCCATCAGTCTCACCAGTCAACCGACAGCAATTCACCCTTCCTGTCTGAAATGGAATCCCATAAAATCATTCAACAAATATGTATTTATTGAGGGCTTACTACGTGCCAGGTCTACCTGTCACATAGGGGTCACTCTAGGGGTCACTGGGCAATATATACATAACCTGAAAGGGTGGGATGGTTTTTATCTTTCTTCTTTTCCTACATTAATTGACAGGAGAGTTTGACCCTAAAAAATGGATTAAGTAGTGCAAGTAAAATTAAGAGTAGTATAAGTAGAAAGGAGATAACATTGCCGAATGCCACTTAACAGTCTCACACTTTCATGTATAATCTTATTACAACAACCAAGTAAGAAATTAGATTATGTGTATAATTTTATAATTAGGAAAACTGGGACTCTGAGAGGTTAAATATAATTTGCCTAAAGACATACAGCTTTGTATATTTAACTTACTTCCATCTCGCTGTTGAGACTTAGATTGCTTACAGGCTATGCATTAATTAATAATAAGATACAGATGCTAAACAAAATGATGCAATGTTTGACTTCAGTGATTAAAAGTATAGTGTTCAGATCACAGAAGTATAGTACTCGGATGATAGGGGATTTTAGTCGTTTTATCCTGAGACTAGCAGAGCGTATCCAGACTGCATATTCAGTTCTAAGCATGACATTTTGAAAGGATTTTTAACACTCAAAAATGTGCATAAAATGGGCAACAAAGAGACAAGGAAGGTGGAAACCATCTCGTAAATAAACTATTGACAGAACTGAGAGGTTCAGCCTGGAAAACAAAATGCTAAAAGGAATTATATTACAATAGCTGTCTGCAAATACCTGAACTGCTGGGTTCAAAAATAATAATAATAAAGGCCATTGTCTTCGTGGCTCCAGAAGACAAACTAGGAAAGCAGGATGAAATTCTTCACAACCCCATCCTTAGAAGGCCAGAAAATTGCAAAGCAGTGTGTTCAGTTTCAATTTAGGTTTGAATTGCTGAGGACCTAGCAAAATGATCATTGTGAGCCTGGAAAGTACAGATGAATGGAAGAGACATTTAAAAGAGGCACCATGAGGACTTCCTTTGGTGGTCCAGTGGCTAAGATGCTAAGCAATCCAGAGGATCTGGGGTTCAATTCTTGGTCAGGGAACTAGACCACACAGGCTGCAACTAAGAGATACTACAAGCTGCACCTGAGACCCAGTGTAGCCGAATAAATCAATATTTAAAAGAGGCACCATCAAGACAGACTGAGCAGAGGAGAGGCAGTTACCAAGGGTCCCAATATTTTAATTGAGTTCAAGAATGCCTGCCTTGTTGAGTCACTGGCCATATTAACATGCCCACAGCCACCACACTCTGCAGGAAATATCCACTGCAGCCCTGACCGAAGCAGTGGGTTAAAGCAGAGAGTCATTCCAAATGCAGTGGCTGACAGACCTGGGTGTAACACTGAGATCCATGAGACCCCACCTGTACTGCGTCCTCGGCTGTCTCTGGGGTGGAAGGCCCACGCCCCAGCCATGTGCCCTGCTGGACTCTACAGCATCCCAGCTCCTGCTTTAATATTGCCCCCTCATGGGGTCTTTCCTTAAGCACCCTCTCTGATGTATATCCTGTTTATTTACACGCTTTATTTCCACCGAACACTTAGCTATTAATAACTATCTGACATTATTACATGTTTTCCTATCTCCCTTCCTGGAATGTCAGGCCACCGAGCAGGAGTTGTTTTGTTCACTGATGTGTCTCCCATGCCTAGAGCAGCACCTGCCACAGGGTAGACCCTCAAGGAATCACATTATAAAATGAATGCCTTGTCCCCAAGGGTAGCTTATACCTCTTCATGGCAAATATTCTCACTGAAAATATTTTCACGCTGTCTGTTAATACAAAAGTTATTGGGAGAGGTCACCATTTCTGTTACAGATCCATGTTTTAATGCAACAACTCAGCCTTAGAAACAAAGCATCCACTGACCCAGTGCGTCAAATCTAACATTTGGTTTTTCAGTATTACACCAAGGAAACCAACATTCATTTTTTTCTTTTTTTGGATTTTCAATAAAGTCAACATATTATGCCATATAAAAATACTATAGACCAAACAAAATACTACCTATATTTCCATTATACTACAAACAAACCAAAAAAAAAAAAGCAATTTTAAATTTCAAATTTGAATATTCAAATGAAAGTTTTAAAAAATCTTTTTTTTTTGAACTGCTAAAATTTAAGGAGCCCTAGGACTGATATTTGGAGAAGGCAATGGCACCCCACTCTAGTACTCTTGCCTGGAAACTCCCATGGACGGAGGAGCCTGGTAGGCTGCAGTCCATGGGGTCACTAAGAGTCAGACACGACTGAGTGATTTCACTTTCACTTTTCACTTTCATGCATTGAAGAAGGAAATGGCAACCCACTCCAGTGTTCTTGCCTGGAGAATCCCAGGGACAGGGGAGCCTGGTGGGCTGCCATCTATGGGGTCACACAGAATCGGACATGACTGAAGTGACTTAGCAGCAGCAGCAGCAGGACTGATNTTTGGGGATAAGTCTGCCGATGAATGCTTGGGGGAGAAAAGGTATGCTGTGCAAAATGATGATCTCTTTTTCATTTTGGGGAAATACATGCAAGTTAATATGAGAAGAGGATGACAGAGGATGAGATGGTTGGATGGCATCATCGACTTGATGGACATGGGTTTGGGTGGACTCCAGGAGTTGGTGATGGACAGGGAGGCCTGGCGTGCTGCAGTTCATGGGGTTGCAAAGAGTCAAATACAACTGAGCAACTGAACGGAACTGAGATTAGCTAAGAAGATGCTATTCACCCATTAAGTTAGAAAGTATCATATTAACTTGCATGTAGAACTGAACACGCCAGGCCTCCCTGTCTATCACCAACTCCCAGAGTCCACCCAAACCCATGTCCATCAAGTCGATGATGCCATCCAACCATCTCATCCTCTGTCATCCTCTTCTCATATTAACTTGCATGTATTTCCCCAAAATGAAAAAGAGATCATCATTTTGCACAGCATACCTTTTCTCCCCCAAGCATTCATCGGCAGACTTATCCCCAAAAGGCAGAACAGCTCAGAGAAAGAGTTTCCAGTATTTAGTGAGAGGAGCCCAGAGGTGGGCTTAACTTTTGGACATACCTCTTCAGATACTCTTTTCAAGCCTCCTCAAGGAATTACTCTAATTCCATTTCCAAGAGCTAGTCACAACTGCCACCCACAAAAATTTACCCCAAAGATGGTTTCCTAGTCTTCTATTTCCGATCAGAGATCCAACATGTTGCTCAACACGATTGTAAAGTAGCTACAGAAACCTTCAGAACACACCCAGTTTGACCATGCCTCACCAGCTGCCATCACCGTGTCTGAGCTGCCATGTCTCTCTCCTGGGTTCTGCCACAACCCCTGACTTACAACAAAAAAAACAATTAATGCTTCTAACACAGAAGTCAGATCATGTCACACTGCTGCCCAAAACTCTGCAACGGCTCCCCAGGTCCTCAGAGGGAAAGCCCTGGTCTTCACAATGATGGCCTGCAGGCCCTTCCCATTATTCCCAGGCCTCATCTCCTAGTACCCTGCTCCTCACTCACTCTGTTCCAGCCAAATAGGCCTCTGTGCTGCCCCTCGAACACATGCCTGCTTTAGAGCATTGTACTGGCTATTCTCAGGGCTTGGAAACCCCTTCCCAAGGTACTAGCTTGCCCAACTCTTTCACCTTCCTCGTGTCTTTGCTCCAATCTTCTCAAGGAGACCTTCCCTAATTATGCTATTGATGATCACAGCCTGCTCCCCACACAGTCCCAGAGCCTGCCCACACCATCTTCCTTAGCATGCTCTACTGTTTTTTAATTTTTCCACAGTACTTACCTTACATTCCCTACCTACCAACACAGTACATATTTTACTAATTTTTATGTTCATATATATTATCTGTTTAAATATACTCTCCCCCTGTGAGGACAGGAATCTTTGTTTTGTTCACTGAAACATCCAGGAAGCCTAGAATAATACCTGACACATAGTAGGGGTTCAATAAATATTTGTTTATTTAATAATTCTAATAATACAGTGTATGCTATTAGTCAACCTATCAATAGGTATCTCTTAGAAGCTTAATATCTGTTCCATGTGACCCTAAGCACTGTGGGAGATATTTTGTTAGCATGATATATCCGCTCTCTGAAACTTTACATTCTAGTTGGAGAGACCACAAGTAGTCAGCAATGTCAGACAGATTAAGAATGGAGAGTATTGATAAAGAGCATTGGTTACACTGGTAACGAATCTGTGTATTCCCATGCATTTATGCAACAGTCATTTACTGAGCACCTACTCTGAGCCAGCCTGGAGATACTGGAGTGAACACATCAATACAGTCCCTGCCTTCTTGGGACTTATATTTTGTTGAGGCGAACAATGAAGCAATGAATAAATAAACAAAATAATTATGAAACCACCCTGAGGAAATAAACAAGATCTATCTCAGAGAACAGCAGCAGCTGTACCAATCACAATCACTGAATAAATGCAGGCAGAGAGGGAGCCAGGAAAATGAATGTCTGAACTCTCCAGTCTTCATCCTCTTACCACTGACTGCCACTGGGGAGCCTGTGAACACAGCCCGCACAGGCACAGAGGAGGGTGGAGAGGACCTGAGAGGCAAGGGGAAGATGTCCAGCAAGAAATTGTTTGTGTGTGTGCATGCATATGTGTGTGTCTGTGTGCATAAAAGCATGCCCAAATATGTCCGACAGTGTCCCAGAGATGCTTCAGCCTCTCCTGGTAACCGCATCTGCAGTCACATCCACTACACAGTTTCTTCCTTATCTCTCTCCAGTGAATAATCTGATTATTCTCTCATGTTCACTTCTTCCAATTATCTTTATAGTTCTTAAAACAGCCATTGGCATCCCTTAAACTTTCATTAACTAGGTTCATGAATTTCAGTATTTTTAACTTTAAGATTTTTCTTTTAGTTCTTATCTTCTGAAGATACTGTTTAATTTCTCCTCAGCTTTTAAATATGTAAAACATGATATATAGATTTTATACCACTTATTAGTAAGCTGATAGCTTTACATGAAAACAGCTTTCTCAGGTTTGATTGGCGTGAAAGAACTAGCCTAATTTGATTTTTAAGAAGTGGCCTTTGAGAGCCGATGGTTTAAAGCACTCACATTAATATTCATAGAAGATAATCTATTGGAATTTTCAGAAATTGTAAACAAAGCTAAAATACCCCCTCAGACTCAATAATAATAATACCTAGTATTTACTGAGCACTTACTGTCAGAAATGATGCTGATTACTTTACAACATATTACTTTACCCTCACAATCTAGGAAATAGGTACTACTATTATCCCCATTTTACAGTTAAAACAAACTGGGGCATAGGAAAATTAGGTAACTTTCTCAAGGTCACACAGACACTACTGGAAAATTGGATCCAAATTTTGCTCAACTATGCATGAAAACAAACCTTTTCAAATTTGACCGGCTGTTTAAGACTAGCCTGGTAGGATTTTTTAAGTTTTGTATTTTTTTTTAACTAGGTGGTACACAAGTCTAACAAGAAGTAAGAGTGCAGCGTTGTCCAGAAGTCTGTGGGATCCAAACACGGTTTCTAGCCGTAATTCACCCTTAGATAGTCACAAGGACACAGAACTCTCAGTCTACGCATTGGCCACGCCCATAATAAGAGAAAAATATGTTAAAGTGACTATTCCATGAAAAGAAAGCAAGTCATGGGACAATTGAAAATATTACACCATTTATGAAAAAACAAGGATGGATATTTATAAGATAAATATGTCTATAGATACATATGATAAATATATAGTACATACCAATGTGACTACTAATTGATATTTCTATAGTCACAGACAATTTCTGGAAGGACAAAAGAAAAATCTGTCAACACATAGAATTGCCACACAACTCTTCTGTGACATTTAACATATTTACCACAAATTTAAATAAGTTATCACATTCAGTTAAGTTCAGTCCAGTCACTCAGTCGTGTCCGACTCTCTGTGACCCCGTGGACTGCAACAGGCCAGGCCTCCCTGTCCATCAACAACTCCTGGAGCTTACTCAAACTCATGTCCATAGAGTCAGTGATGTCATCCAACCGTCTCATCCTCTATCGTCCCCTTCTCCTCTCGCCTTCAATCTTTCCCAGCATCAGGGTCTTTTCTAATGAGTCACTTCTTCACATCAAGTAGCCAAATTATTGAAGTTTCAGCTTCAACATCAGTCCTTCCAGTGAATATTCAGGACTGATCTTCTTTAGGATGGACTGGTTAGATCTCCTTGCAGTCCAAGGGATTCTCAAGAGTCTTCTCCAATACCACAGTTCAAAAGCATCAATTCTTTGGCGCTCAGCTTTCTTTATAGTCCAACTCTCACATCCATACATGACTACTGGAAAAATCATAGGCTTGAGTAGACGGACCTTTGTTGGCAAAGTAATGTCTCTGCTTTTTAATATGCTGTCTAGGTTGGCCATAACTTTCCTTCCAAGGAGTAAGCAGCTTTTAATTTTATGGCTGCAGTCACTATATGCAGTGATTTTGGAGCCCCAAAAATAAAGTCTGACACTGTTTCCACTGTTGCCCCATCTATTTCCCATGAAGTGATGGGACCAGATGCCATGATCTTTGTTTTCTGAATGTTGAGCTTGAAGCCAACTTTTTCACTTTCCTCTTTCATAAAGAGGCTCTCTAGTTCTTCACTTTCTGCCATAAGGGTGGTGTCATCTGCATATCTGAGGTTATGGATATTTCTCCCGGCAACCTTGATTCCAGCTTGTGCTTCCTCCAGCCCAGCATTTCTCATGATGTACTCTGCATAGAAGTTAATTAAGCAGGGTGACAATATACAGCCTTGACGTACTCCTTTTCCTATTTGGAACCAGTCTGTTGTTCCATGTCCAGTTCTAACTGTTGCTTCCTGACCTGCATACAGGTTTCTCAAGAGGCAGGTTAGGTGGTCTGGTATGCCCATCTCTTTCAGAATTTTCCAGTTTGTTGTGGTTCACACAGTCAAACCCTTTGGCATAGTCAACAAAGCAGAAATAGATGTTTTTCTGGAACTCTCTTGCTTTTTCCATGATCCAATGGATGTTGGCAATTTGATCTCTGGTTCCTCTGCCTTTTCTAAAACCAGCTTGAACATCTGGAAGTTCATGGTTCATGTATTGCTGAAGCCTGGATTAGAGAATTTTGAGCACTACTTTACTAGTGTGTGAGATGAGCACAAAGGTAGTTTGAACATTCTTTGGCATTGCCTTTCTTTGGGATTGGAATGAAAACTGACCTTTTCCAGTCCTGTGGCCACTGCTGAGTTTTCCAAATTTGCTGGCACATTGAGTGCAGCACTTTCACAGCATCATCTTTCAGGATTTGAAATAGCTCAACTGGAATTCATCACCTCCACTAGCTTTGTTCATAGTGATCCTTCCTAAGGCCCACTTGACTTCACATTCCAGGATGTCTGACTCTAGTTTTCACATTAATTATGTTAATAACTCATATGAAGGCAAAGTCTAAAATGATAATCCAGTGATTTTATCACATAAGAGCCTTGCTGGCAATCCCCAATGTGAAGTGAAGTGAAAGTTGCTCAGTCATGTCCAATTCTTTGAGACCCCATGGACTTTAGCCCAGCAGGCTCCTCTTTCCATGGGATTCTCTAGGCGAGAATATTGGAGTGGGTAGCCGTTCCCTTCTCCTGGGGATCGTCCCAAACCAGGGATTGAACCCAGGTCTCCCACATTGCAGGTGGATCCTTTACCGTCTGAGCCATCAGGGAAGCCCAGAGTACTTAGTCTGGAATTTCTTCCAAGGTTATTAGTTTCATACTCTTTGTTCCCTTCATCTTGCTAACTGTGCATGCTTGTGTGATGTAAAAACTATTAGCTAAACTTAAAAATCAGCAGGCATAAAATATCTATTTCAACTTAGCTTTATTAATGTCTTTTGAAATTAAACACATCCAATTAAGAACATATATACAAGCTGTCCCACCACAGACTTTAAAATCTGTGAGTATTTTAATAGCAAAATATTTAACAGCAAATATATGACCAGTGAAGACAGAAAGCTGATTCGAAAGGGGAAAGTACTAAGATAATTGTTCGATTCTTCCCTATTTTCCAGTTATGTTAATTTCAGCAGGCTTCTACATGTTTGGAGGCAAACAGTTTTGGCATCAGTTCAGGCATAAGTGTGTACTTGGAGCACAATCAGTACTTGGAAGAGGTTCAATTACACATCTTAGCTCTTATCTTGTTAGTCAGCCATATACGGAGATGGAACATCGTGGCAGACATTGACTGTCAAAAATGAGGTATTTAGACTTAACTTTTCACAAATCCAATGTGCAGTGACTAACAGGATATCAAACTTTAGAATTTAAATGAAGGTCTATAGATGGTAAATTTCATTGTAGAATGATTAGTTAGAGCAAAAACATTGGAGACCAAAATATATATCAATAGATACTAAATTCTCAGTATTTGTGAAGAGTGAACTGGTTGAATACTTTAAGGAGAATTCATATACTGAAACACAAAGCAGGCATTGAATTCATGCAAAACATGACATAAGTCAATATTCCACATTAACACAAAGCTTGACTTTGCTTCCACCAATGGTCATTCAACATCAGCCTCACAGATACTGCTGAAGGCATGATGTTCTCACCTATTATAAGCCATACATCACTAGTCAAACAAGATGAGGTTGTTGCCCTCGCCAGCATTTGCAGAACTCATTTCTCTGCTTATTCTAGGAAGTATGTGGCATTTAGTGCCCTGCCAATTATGACCAATGTGCCCCTGCTTTGTCTGTTAAATGTCTTATATCATCTTAATTACATAAAACAGTCTTCATTTCTTATTTTAATTAGTTTGGTTAGCTTGACTTAGTTGCATGGCTTCTGAAGCACTGGGTATAATCCTTTCTTCAAAATGACACTATACAATATGATGGCACTTAAGAATCAAAAAATCTGAGTTTGAATTAAATTCCACTGACTGGCCACAGGACCTTGGTCAAGTCATTGAACCTTTCTGAGACAGAGAATTTTCATCTTTAAACTGGGACTGCTACCGAATGGGGTCGCAAAGAGTCAGACACGAATGAGCAACTAAGCACAGCGCAACACACTATGCAAAGTCATCTATAGATCAATGGGATCCCTATCAAAACACCAATGACATTTTTCATAGAACTAGAATAATCCTAACATTTGTATGGAATCACAAAAGACATTGAATAATCAAAGCAATCCTGAGAAAGGAGAACAAAACTGGAGGTACTGCAACTTCCCGATTTCAAACTACATTACAACCTACATCGCTCAGTCGTGTCCAGCTCTTTGCGACCCCATGGACTGTAGCCTACCAGGCTCCTCCGTCCATGGGATTTTCCAGGCAAGAGTACTGGAGTCGGGTGCCATTTCCTTCTCCAGGGGATCTTCCTGACCCAACAATTGAACCCAGGTCTCTGGCATTGTAGGCAGACACTTTACTGTCTGAGCCACCAGTCAAGCCCCCCTCAGTAATCAAAATAACATGGTAGTATATTAGGACAAAAACAGACACACAGATCAATGGTACATAATAAAAAGCACAGAAATAAACCCATGCTTATATGGTCAGTTAATCTTCAACAAAGAAGGCAAGACTAAACAATGGGGAAAAGACAGTCTTTAATAAATGGTGTTGGGAAAACTGGACAGCTATATGCAAAAGAATAAATCTAGACCATTTTATATACTATCTACAAAAATAAAAATACATTAAAGACTTAAATGTAAGACTTGAGACCACAAAACTTCTAGAAGCAAACATAGGCAGTAAGCTCCTTGATGCTGGTCTTAGCAACACATTTTTGGATCTGTCACCTCAGGCAAGGGCAACCAAAGCAAAAATAAACAAATGGGACCACATTAAAAGAAAAAGCTTTTGCACAGCAAAGGAAATCAGTGAAATGAAAAGGTCACCTATTGAATGGGAAAAGATATTTGTAAATAAGATATCTGATAAGGGGCTAATACCTAAATTATATAAAGATGTCACACAACTCAATATTTTTTTAATCCAATTAAAAATGTTCAAAGGCTCTGGATAGACATTTCTCCAAAAAAGATACACAGATGGCCAACATACACATGAAAAGATGTGCAACATCACTGATCACCAGGGAAATAAAATGAAAACCACAATGAGATCATTTCCCACTTGTCAGAATGGTTATGATAAAAAACCAAGAAATAACAATTGATGGCAAGGATGTGAAGAAAGGGGAACCTTTGTGCCTTGTTGGTGGGAATATAAATTGCTACAACTACAAAAATTTTAAAATTGAACTACCATATAATCCAGCAGTTCCACTTCTGGATATTTACCCAAAGAAAACAAAAACACTAATTAGAGAAGATACATGCATTCTAGTGTTCATTATAGCATTATTTACAACAGCGATGATATGGAAGCAGCCTATATGTCCACTGATAGATGGATGAATAGAAAATATGTGGTACACACATACAATGGAATACTATTCAGCCAATTGATATTGCCGGGAGAAATGTCAATAACCTCAGGTACGCAGCTGACACCACCCTTATGGCAAAAAGAGAAGAGGAATTAAAGAACCTCTTGATGAAGGTTAAAGAGGAGAGTGAAAAAGTTGGCTTAAAACTCAGCATTCAAAAACTAAGATCATGGCATCCAGTCCCATCACTTCATGGCAGATAGATGAGGAAATAATGGAAACAGTGACAGGCTTTACTTTCTTGGGCTCCAAAATTACTGCAGATGGTGACTGCAGCCAAAAAATTAAAAGATGCTTGCTCCTTTGAAGAAAAGCTATTACAAACCTCAATTCAGTTCAGTCACTCAGTCGTGTCCAAATCTTTGCAACCCCATGAATAGCAGCACGCCAGGCCTCCCTCTCCATCACCAGCTCCCGGAGTTCACTCAAACTCAGGTCCATCAAGTCAGTGATGCCATCCAGCCATCTCATCCTCTGTCGTCCCCTTCTCCTCCTGCCCCCAATCCCTCCCAGCATCGAGTCTTTTCCGATGAGTCAACTCTTCACATGAGGTGGCCAAAGTACTGGAGCTTCAGCTTTAGCATCATTCCTTCCAAAGAACACCCAGGGCTGATCTCCTTGCAGTCCCAGGGACTCTCAAGAGTCTTCTCCAACACCACAGTTCAAAAGCATCAATTCTTCGGCACTCAGCTTTCTTTACAGTCCAACTCTCACATCCATACATGACCACTGGAAAAACCATAGCCTTGACTAGATGGACCTTTGTTGGCAAAGTAATGTCTCTGCTTTTGAATATGCTATCTAGGTTGGTCATAACTTTTCTTCCAAGGAGTAAGCATCTTTTCATTTCATGGCTGCAGTCACCATCTGCAGTGATTTTGGAGCCCAAGAAAGTAAAGCCCATCACTGTTTGCACTGTTTCCCCATCTATTTCCCATGAAGTGATGGGACCAGATGCCATGATCTTCGTTTTCTGAATGTTGAGCTTTAAGCCAACTTTTTCGCTCTCTTCTTTCACTTTCATCAAGAGGCTTTTTAGTTCCTCTTCACTTCCTGCCGTAAGAGTGGTGTCATCTGCATATCTGAGGTTACTTTCTCCCGGCAATCTTGATTCCAGCTTGTGTTTCTTCCAGCCCAGCATTTCTCATGATGTACTCTGCATAGAAGTCAAATAAGCAGGCTGACAATATACAGCCTTGACGTACTCCTTTTCCTATTTGCAACTAGTCTGTTGTTCCATGTCCAGTTCTAACTGTTGCCTCCTGACCTGCATATAGGTTTCTCAAGAGGCAGGTCAGGTGGTCTGGTATTCCCATCTCTTTCAGAATATTCCACAGTTTATTGTGATCCACACAGACAAAGGCTTTGGCATAGTCAATAAAGCAGAAATAGATGTTTTTCTGGAACTCCTTGCTTTTTTGATGTGAAGTCAAGTACAAAGCTAGTGGAGGTGATGGAATTCGAGTTGAGCTGTTTCAAATCCTGAAAGATGATGCTCTGATAGTGCTGCACTCAATATGCCAGCAAATTTGGAAAACTCAGCAGTGGCCACAGGACTGGAAAAGGTCTGTTTTCATTCCAATCCCAAAGAAAGGCAATGCCAAAGAATGCTCAAACTACCACACAATTGCACTCATCTCACACGCTAGTAAAGTAATGCTCAAAATTCTACATGCCAGGCTTCAGCAATACGTCAACCATGAACTTCCAGATGTTCAAGCTGGTTTTGGAAAAGGCAGAGGAACCAGAGATCAAATTACAAATCTAGACAGCATATTAGAAGGCAAACACATTACTCGGCTGACACAGGTCCATACAGTTAAATCTATGGTCTTTCCAGAAGTCATGTATGAATGTGAGAGTCAGATCATAAAGAAGGCTAAGCATCGAAGAACTGATGCTTTTGAACTGTGGTGTTGGAGAAGACTCTTGGGAGTCCCTTGGACTACAAAGAGATCAAACCAGTCAATCCTAAAGGAAATCAATCCTGAATATTCATTGGAATGACTGGTGTTGAAGCTGAAGCTCCAATACTTTGGCCACCTGATGCAAAGAGTTAATTCATTAGAAAAGACCCTGATGCTGGAAAAGAGTGAAGGTAGGAGGAGAAGGGGAAGACAAAGACCAAGATGTTTGGATGGCATCACCAACTCAATGGACATAAGTTTGAGCAAGCTATGGGAAATGGTGAAGGAAATGGAAGCTTGGCATGCTGCAGTCCAAGGGGTCACAAAGAGTTGGACGTGACTGAGTGACCAAACAACAATGACAACACTCAGCCATAGAAAAGAATTAAATTATGCAATTTGTGAAAACATGGATGAATGTATGTAGAGGGGGTATCATGCTAAGTGAAATAAGTCAGGCAGAGAAAGAAATGCCATATGATCTCTCTTGTACATGAAATCTAAAACACAAAACACATATAACAAAACAGAAACAGACATAGAGAGCAAATTAGTGGTTTCCAGACTGGAGTAGGGTGGGATATTAGGCAAAATAGATGAAGAGGATTACTAGGTATAAGCTTCTAATTAAGTCACAGGTTTGTAATATATGACAAAAGGAATACAGTCAAGAACAATGTAAATAATTTGGTATGGTGACAGTGACCAGACTTGTCATGGTGATCATCTCATAATGTATTTGAATGTCAGATCACTTGATTGCATACTTGAAACTGACATTATAATACTGTCAATTTTTTTAAAAAAAATCAATAAATCAACATTTTGATACCAAAAAAAAAGTGAGATAGACTTTACATATGATTTAAAGGCTTAAACGAGATGACAAAAAGTACTTTCAAGTACTTAGGACAATTCCTGGCAAATAGCGAGTGCTCAGTAAATAATAGATTAATTGTAGACCTTCTGAACCTTCTTTATGCATCATTTTTCTGCCTTTCCACCACACCTCCAAGGATCAAAAATGTTTGAACCATTACACTGAAATAAAAGAACCTCTTGGTCACAGCACACATTAAACTCAGTGGAGTTATATTAATGTTAGACATACACAGAAGATCTGAGCTGCACAATAAAGAAAAATTCTCAGACTCATGGTTCCTTGTGCAAGGAGGCATATGATAGTGACATGGTCACTCTGTGACAGATTGGTTAAAATTCAAAAAGTCTAAACTAACATGAAATAAAACTCTGATTGCATCTAGGAAAATTCAATCAAATTAGTTTTTAATTTTCTGTGTTTTCAGGAACAGGAAACAGGATAAATAAAATCCATAGGTCACACAACAGAAAGAAATTTACTTTAAAACATTAACATCTCCCTCTTCTAAAGGCTTTTTGTCTGAGAAGTTTGCAAATGGTTCTGATTTCAGTTTCATCATCAACTCAAAGTAAAATTTACCCAAGGAGAGGCAAAGAATAAAGCAAATATAGGAAAAGCAGAACAGGTATTAAACAATGCACAGAGCCAAGTACTGGAGCGTAGAGTGAGTGAGTCCTTCGAGGTCAACCCCTAACTGTTAGAAAGTCTCCCTCATTTCAGGCAGTTCTGCAAAATGGAGGCAGTCCCCAAATAGCTCACACTAAAGCAGCCTGGAAAACCCCCAGTGGATCTCCTCAGCTCTGCTCAGACTTTCTGGCTTCAGGAAGAGTGAGCATCTACAGTCTGAGTCAATGATGCTAACCTTCCTTCCCTCCCTTCCTCCTCTCCACATGCACAAGAAAAAACAAAATAAAAGGCTATGACGCAATCATGAGCTGAATTCACTAGAGGGGTATGCTTTGTTTGCCTTGTGAAAAAGTGGAAGTGTTAGTTGCTCAGTCATGTCCAACTCCTTGTGACCCTATGGACTGTAGACCGCCAGGCTCCTCTTCCACGGAATTCTCCCGTGGGGTGGGTAGCCATTCCCTTCTCCAGGGTATTTTCCCAACCCAGGAATCAAACTGGGATCTCCTGCACTGCAGGCAGATTCTGTACCTCCTGAGCCACCAGGGAAGCCCTTTTGTTTGCCTCAGAGTTTAAAAGAAAAAGATTTTTGTTTAATTTGTCAACACTTAAAAGTGAGATATTTCACATAAAATTGAGATTTAGGGCTCATCTTAAAATTTCAGAGATTTGGATCCAGTAATTCTGTCTCTGGTAATATCTGAAGAAATGAAAACAGTATCTAAGAGCTCTATGGATTCCAGTGTTTACTGCAGCCAAGATATGGAAACAATCTAAATGCCTGTCAACAGATGAATGGGTTATATGATACACACAATGGGATATAACTCTGGCACGAAAAATTAGGATATTCTGCCCTTTGCAATGACATGGATGGACCATACGGACATTACTCTGACATAAGTCAGACAGGGAAAAACAAATACTGTGTGATATCATGTATACATGGGCTCTAAAAAAGCCAAATTCATAAAAACAGAAAGTGGTAGTTATCAAGGGATGGAGGTTGGGAGGACAGGACACATTGTTCAAGGGTACAAATTTACAATGAGTAGTAAGTCAGTCCTAGAGATCTAATGTACCACATAGTCAATGTAACCAACAACATTGTAGTATAATCAAGCTTGGTAAATTAGAATTTAAGTATTGCAACCACGAAAAACAAAGGGTAATCATGTAACTTGATAAGATCAATACAGTCACTCAGTTGTGTCCAACTCTTTGCGACCCCGTGGACTGCAGGACACCAGGCCTCCCTGTCCATCACCAACTCCTAGAACTTACTCAAACTCATGTCCATAGAGTCGGTGATGCTATCCAACCATCTCATCCTCTGTCGTCCCCTTCTCCTCCCGCCTTCAATCTTTCCCAGTATCAAGGTCTTTTCAAATGAGTCAGCTTTTTGCACCAGGTGGCCAAATTATTGAAGTTTCAACTTCAACATCAGTCCTTCCAATGAATATTCAGGACTGATTTCCTTTAGGATGGACTGGCTGGACCTCCTTGCAGTCCAAGAGATTCTCAAGAGTCTACTCCAACACCACAGTTCAAAAGCATCAATTCTTCAGTGCTCAGCTTTCTTTATAGCCCAACTCTCACATCCATACATGACCACTGGAAAAACCATAGCCTTGACTAGACAGACCTTTGTTGGCAAAGTAATGTCTCTGTTTTTTAATATTCTATCTAGGTTGGTCTTTCTTTCCAAGGAGTAAGCATCTTTTAATTTCATGGCTGCAGTCACCATCTGCCTTGATCTTGGAGCCCAAAAATATAAAGCCTGCCACTGTTTCCCCATCTATTTGTCATGAAATGATGGGATCAGATGCCATGATCTTAGTTTTCTGAATGTTGAGCTTTAAGCCAACTTTTTCACTTTCCTCTTTCACTTTTATCAAGAGGCTCTTTAGTTCTTCTTCACTTTCTGCCATAAGGGTAGAAAATCTACCCTGAATATCTGAGGTTATGGATATTTCTCCCGGTAATCTTGATTCCAGCTTGTGCTTCCTCCAGCCCAGGGTTTCTCATGATGTACTCTGTATGTAAGTTAAGTAAGCAGGGTGATTCAGCCTTGAGGTACTCCTTTCCCTATTTGGAACCAGTCTGTTGTTCCATGTCCATTTCTAACTGTTGCTTCCTGACCTGCATACAGATTTCTCAAGAGGCAGGCTAGGTGGTCTGGTATTCCCATCTCTTTCAGAATTTTCCACAGTTTGTTGTGATCCACATAGTCAAAGGCTAAATGGCTAGAAAGATCAGGTTTTCCTTTTCTGACTGGCACCTGCTGATGGGGCAAATAACTTAAAATCTCTGTTTTGGTTTTCTCATCTGTAAAATGGGATGATTACTTTATAATTAATTAATTTGACCCAAGAATATTAACTGAAGTAGTGTGTAAAGGACTTGGCACAGTGCCTGCACATAGTAATTCATTTAATAGATGTGACCACTCTCTGGGGTAGGGCTTCCCTCATAGCTCAGTCGGTAAAGAATCTGTCTGCAATGCAGGAGGCCCGAGTTCGATTCCTGGGTTAGGAAGAGCCCCTGGAGCAGGAAATGGCAACCCACTCCAATATTCTTACCTGGAGGATCCCACAGACAGAAGAGCCTGGCAGACCACAATCTATGCAGTCGCAAGAGTCAGACATGATGAGCAACCAAGCGCACACACACCCCTGGGGTACAGGGAGACCGGTAGCCTGGACACCTGACCCAGAAGGAGCCTGAGAAGATGACAGAGTGATCATGCGAGAACTCGGCTCTCGCTTCACCAGTGTTATCCTCAGCTCCGTGGGTCCAGGTCAGGACTTCTCAAGCCATTTTCTTGAAATAACTCCTAACTGTAAAGAGAATTGAATGCATATCCTGGGGGGTTATTGGTAGCTTCAAAATTCATAGGTTTTGTGTTGAAAAATTCATGTCTTTTTAAGTTGCTCTCAAACAAAACTGTCCTTGCTTTAATATAAAAATAATACTGCCTCCTCCTAAATCTCTGAGAAAATTCAATCTCTATGGCGAAGTGCCATGATTATATTGTAACTTTGCCTACCCTTGGCACCCTCCCTGGACAACTGGGGATAAATGTGCTTCGATTTGCTATCCATGTGGAGTTGTCTTTCCATTAGCATGACTGATAGCATGAGTTCAGCTTGGGCTACTGCAGCATCTCATTATAAATATATAAAACTCTGAGGCCCTGAGAAGTTACAGGACCATCTCTAAATCACAGCGTGGGAAAGGCGGGACCCAAAAAGGGACCACCTCTTAAGGTTCAGCCCAACTTCCTCCCAAACACACAAAGTAGAGAACAAAGCATTTAGGCACAAATTTAGAACAGCCACAGTTCAAAATGGTCTCAAAGGAATTATAAGAATTGCAGAAATACCAAGAGGAAAGCATCTCTTAATGTCATAACATTTAAGAGAAGGGCCTGCCATTTCTCAAACAGAAGTAAATAAATAGGAAAATCCTTCTGTGGCTCACTTTGGGGAAAGAAGATAAGGTGTTTGCCTCTGAACACTTCATAAAAGGCATGTTAGCAAAACTCTTATCTAGGCAAAATGTATTTACAGATTGGTCTTCTCCACTGACCATATGTGACTGTTTCCTACCCAAAACTGATGGAGGTGCTGACTGGTTCATAGTCCCATCTAGGAGTAGCTATTGTATAAACACTGCCATTGAAAAATTAACATCAAAATTCACAAAAGCACTATTCAGTTCAGTTCAGTCTCTC
Source organism: Redunca redunca (assembly GCA_006410935.1). NCBI lineage: Eukaryota > Metazoa > Chordata > Mammalia > Artiodactyla > Bovidae > Redunca > Redunca redunca. The sequence goes on from SJYQ01006322.1 coordinate 546,186, forward strand.
AATCACGTCCGACTCTTTGTGACCCCATGAATCGCAGCACACCAGGACTCCCTGTCCATCACCAACTCCCGGAGTTCACTCAGACTCACGTCCATCGAGTCCGTGATGCCATCCAGCCATCTCATCCTCGGTCGTCCCCTTCTCCTCCTTCCCCCAATCCCTCCCAGCATTAAAGTCTTTTCCAATCAGTCAACTCTTCACATGAAGTGGCCAAAGTACTGGAGCTTCAGCTTTAGCATCATTCCTTCCAAAGAAATCCCAGGGCTGATCTCCTTCAGAATGGACTGGTTGGATCTCCTTGCAGTCCAAGGGACTCTCAAGAGTCTTCTCCAACACCACAGTTCAAACGCATCAATTCTTCGGCGCTCAGCCTTCTTCACAGTCCAACTCTCACATCCATACATGACCAAAGGAAAAACAATATCCTTGACTAGACGGACCTTAGTCGGCAAAGTACTGTCTCTGCTTTTGAATATGTTATCTAGGTTACTCATAACTTTCCTTCCAAGGAGTAAGTGTCTTTTAATTTCATGGCTGCAATCACCATCTGCAGTGATTTTGGAGCCCAAAAAAATAAAATCTGACACTGTTTCTACTGTTTCCCCATCTATCTCCCATGAAGTGATGGGACCGGATGTCATGATCTTCGTTTTCTGAATGTGGAGCTTTAAGCCAACTTTTTCGCTCTCCTCTTTCACTTTTTAGCTCCTCTTCACTTTCTGCCATAAGGGTGGTGCCATCTGCAAATCTGAGGTTATTGATATTTCTCCCGGCAATCTTGATTCCAGCTTGTGCTTCTTCCAGTCCAGCGTTTCTCATGATGTACTCTGCATAGAAGCTAAATAAGTAGGGTGACAATATATAGCCTTGAGGTACTCCTTTTCCTATTTGGAACCAGCCTGTTGTTCCATGTCCATTTCTAACTGTTGCTTCCTGACCTGCATACAGATTTCTCAAGGGGCAGGTTAGGTGGTCTGGTATGCACATCTCTTTCAGAATTTTCCACAGTTTCTTGTGATCCACACAGTCAAAGGCTTTAGCATAGTCAATAAAGCAGAAATAGATGTTTTTCTGGAACTCTTGCTTTTTCAATGATCCAGTGGATGTTGGCAATTTGATCTCTGGTTCCTCTGCCTTTTCTAAAACCAGCTTGAACATCAGGGAGTTCATGGTTCTAAAGGATAACTATTCTGTTTACTTTTTAAATGAGAGATTAATTGAAACTTCCACTAATATCTATGATATACAAGCCTAAAAGAATTGTATTTTCAAGTTTCCTGCCACAATAGTGATGACTAGACATGTACCTCTAGGGGGAGCTCAAGGTTTTCTCTTTTCAGTCTCATTTTCCCTGCTTTCTGTTGTGTCTTCATTGACAGAGTCCTTGCCTTTCACCTTGGGAGAAGGGGCACATGCTGTCCATTCATGTCCCAGCCATGTTGACTCCTCCAGGTAGTGTGTGTGTGTGTGTCTGTGTGTGTGTGTGTCTGTGTGTGTAGATAGATAGATGGGCTTCCCAGGTGACTCAGTGGTAAAGAATCAGCCTGCCAATGCAGGAGACACAGGAGACATGGGTTCGATCCCTGGATTGGGAAGAACCCCTGGAGGAGGAAATGGCAACTGTCTCCAATATTCTTCCCTGGGAAATCCTATAGACAGAGGAGCCTGTTGGGCTACAGTCCATGGGGTAACAAAGAGACACAACTGAGCAACCACGCATGCACAGATAGAAATTACATTTTACTCTAGCATTTCCCAAAGTTATGTTTCAACAAACACCAGTTTTACACTAAATTAACAAACTTTATATAAATGAAGGGTTCCAAGCCAAAGAAGTTTAAGAAACACTGGGTTAAACAAAGTTCAAAGTGTTGTTTATTGCAGGATGTCTCATAATCTCTATTGCCTGGTGACTTCCAAAAGAAGGGGCAAGAAGGAACTATTTCCCAAATGAATCAGGCCACCGAACTGTTTTTTTAGGGCTTCCTCTTGGGACTATTGTTAGAACATTCTCTCAGAAATATTGCTTAGGTTACTGAGACTATGATCAATAAAATAAACATACATTAGGAATTTTTAAAAAATAATTCATCCCTGTTTATTTCAAACAAAAATACTAATTCAAAATGATACATGCACCCCAATATTCTTAGCAGCATTATTTACAACTGTCATGATATGGATATGGCTGAGGGGTAAGAATTGCAGTCCAGGGGCCTTGCATTGGAATCATGGACATGACTTCTTTCAAATTATGCTTCTCAGGCATCTCCCCTCAGATTCTCCCTTTAACAGAGAGTTATTGCTCCACTGTGTTAAGATCTAGGCATGAGATGCATCCTGAAGAAATGAGGGCAGAAAAATTATTAAGAAGGAGAAATATAAGACTGTAGTTTCCCAAACAGGGCTATATAGCCCAGAAAATGTCTTCAATGAATAAAATTTCTATTTTTAATTTCAAAATTAGAAATTAAGACTTTCTTAATCTTTAATATAACAGAATGACAATATTACACATACACAGTTTGAAAAGATATACACTCATTTTACAGAAAGACATTTTCAAAATATTTTGCTGACAGAGGCACAATTTAAAAATTAAGAGACCAATGGTGTAGAAAAATAGTGCTCAGAAAGCTTATGTCAAATTAATTAGAAGATAACTTAGACAGATGTGAGCCTGCCTTCCAATAATAGTCTCCCAATCGCAAATAAATGCCAAGATGAAACTGAAGTTATTTCTTTAATGGTTTCATGCTATTATAAGAACAAAACTTCAAATTCTGCTAAAACTGTCACATTAGGAAATAACAAACATTAGGACTTGGATAGCAGCCAAGAAAGAAAGAAATGAAAGGAAAAGTTAGTTTTTAAAACCATTAGGATCAAGATATGGGTTCTCTGCTCAAGAATATCAACCACACATGAATTTTTGGTATTTTTCAATCAAAACAAATATTACTCAAGAATAGCCTATACATTAGAGATACCAAGGGAACATTTCATGCAAAGATGGTACAATGAAGGACAGAAATTGTATGGACCCAACAGAAGCAGAATATATTCAGAAGAGGTGGCAAGAATACACAGAAGAACTGCACAAAAAAGGTCTTAATGACCTGGATAACCATGATGGCATGATCACTCACCTAGAGCTAAACACACTCCTGGAATGCAAAGTCAAGTGGGCCTTAGGAAGCATCACTATGAACAAAGCTAGTGGAGGTGATGGAATTTCAGCTGAGCTATTTCAAATCCTAAAAGATGATGCTGTGAAAGTGCTGCACTCAATGTGCCTGCAAATTTGGAAAACTCAACAGTGGCCACAGGTCTGGAAAGGGTCAGTTTTCATTTCAACCCCAAAGAACGGCAATGCCAAAGAATGTTCAAACTATTGCACAATTGCACTCATTTCACATGCTATTAAGGTAATGCTCAAAATCCTTCAAGCTAGGCTTCAACAGTACATGAACCAAGAACTTCCAGACGTTCAAGCTGGATTTTAAAAAGGCATAGGAACCAGAGACCAAATTGCCAACATCCGTTGGGTCATAGAAAAATCAAGGGAATTTCAGAAAAACATCTACTTCTACTTCATTAACTGCATTAAAGCCTTAGACAGTGTGGATCACAACAAACCGTGGAAAATTCTTAAAGAGTTGGGAATACCAGACCACCTTATTTGCCTCCTTAGAAACCTGTGTGCAGATCAAGAAAGAAAAAAAAATAAAAAACAGAACTGGACATGGAACAATGGACTGGTTCCAAATTGGGAAAGCAGTACATCAAGGGTATATTGCCATCCTGCTTATTTAACTCTGAATATTTATATGCAGAGTACATCATGTGAAATGCCAGGCTGGATGAAGCTCAAGCTGGAATTAAGGTTTCCAGGAGAAATATCAGTAACCTCAGGTATGCAGATGACACCACTCTTATGGCAGAAAGCAAAGAGGAACTAAAGAGCCTCTTGATGAAAGTGAAAGAGGAGAGTGAAGAAGCTGGCTTAAAACACAACATTCAAAAAACAAAAATCATGGCATCTTATCCCATCACTCATGGCAAATAGATGGGAAAACAAAGGAACCAGTGAGAGACTTTATTCTCTTGGGCTCCAGATCATTGCAGATGGTGACTGCAGCCATGAAATTAAAAGACTCTTGCTCCTTGGAAGAAAGGCTATGACAAACAGCATGTTCAAAAGCAGAGACATTACTGACAAAGGTCCGTCTAGTCAAAGCTATGGTTTTTCCAGTAGTTATATACATATGTGAAAGTAGGACTGTAAAGAAGGCTGAGAGCCAAAGAAATGATGCTTTTGAGCTGTGGTGCTGGAGAAGACTCTTGAGAGTCCCTTGGACTGCAAGGAGATCAAACCAGTCCATCCTAAAGGAAATCAGTCCTGAATATTCAATTGGAAGGAATGGTGCTGAAGCTGAAGCTCCAATACTTTGGCCACTTGATGGGAAGAACTGACTCATTGAAAAAGATCCTGATTCTGGGAAAGATTGAAGGTGGGAGGAGAAGGGGACAACAGAGGATGAGATGGTTGGATGGCATCACTGACTCAATGGACATGAGTTTGAGCAAGCTCCAGGAGATGGTGAAGGACAGGGAAGCTTGCCATGCTGCAGTACAAGGGGTCACAAAGAGTCAGACACGACTGAGCAACTGAACAACAAAGCCTAAGCATATTCACTTCAGCCTTCCAAGATTAATTATGTCCAAGTGAAATGAGTTAACATAAATATGGTGTTTAAAAATTGATGTGAATGATGCTTATGAAGTTTTTAAGAATCTAATTAAATTCCTACAAATTAAAAAACATGTAAAGAAGCAGTTTGGGTAAAAGTTTAGGTTCTTCTTCTAAGACTGAGTGGTCAGTCTCTTAGTCTTAGTGCATAGTCTTCAGCATTTACTCAAATGGGACAAGTTATGTTTCTAGATAAGAAATTCTATTCTAAAAGTGTCATTCAAAACAACAGTTCAGCCTTCCAAGATTGATTATATACAAGTCAAGTGAATTAATATAAATATGCTTCAATAATATGTTTTAACATAGAAGCGTATTTATGTTCATATAAAAGATGATACAAAGACCATGTACAAAATATTTTTGCCTCTATATTAAAGCATATATGTCAACTAGAAACATTTATGATATACTTTTGGGATATATTGAAGGCCTGGAGGTTTGTCAAGATCTTCATAGTCCATATCATGTTCTAGATCTAGGAAAATCTATGACTAAGTCCTTATAAAAACAATTATGTATTTTTGCTCAATATAGAATTCCACTCTCCTCCACTCTAATACTGTTAGTTATTATAATGCATTAACCAGAGCCATTTAATTATATCATCCTAAATGGATGTGAGAGTTGGACTGTGAAGAAGGCTGAGTGCCGAAGAATTGATGCTTTTGAACTGTGGTATTGGAGAAGACTCTTGAGAGTCCCTTGGACTGCAAGGAGATCCAGCCAGTCCATTCTGAAGGAGATCAGCCCTGGGATTTCTTTGGAAGGAATGATGCTAAAGCTGAAGCTCCAGTACCTTGGCCACTTCATGTGAAGAGTTGACTGATTGGAAAAGACTTTGATGCTGGGAGGGATTGGGGGCAGGAGGAGAATGGGATGACCGAGGATGAGATGGCTGGATGGCATCACGGACTCGATGGACGTGAGTCTGAGTGGACTCCGGGAGTTGGTGATGGACAGGGAGGCCTGGCGTGCTGCGATTCATGGGGTCGCAAAGAGTCGGACACGACTGAGTGACTAAACTGAACTGAACTGAAAGGGTATCTGTTTTCTCCTCAGATTCACCTAAAAGCCCCTGCCATCAGCTTAAGATCAGAAACTAAATCTCTAGAAGAAACCCCAGAAGAACCTAAGTAAAGGAGTGTGTCATGTACCCTGGACTACAGTACTACAAGGAAGTAATTGACAGGCACCCCTGATACCCACACAAAGTCAGCTGTGACTGAGTGATGAGGGGGGCTTTTTAGTACCAAAACTGAAGACTACATAAGGTAGATATAGCTTTCATCTAATATCTTCCAAACCAAACCTCTCCAGAGGCAGAAACCGCTGATTATCTTGCAGTGCTTTTCATGGCTTTGTGCCATATCCTCTTGGTTTTTTCCTTGCGTCTCTACTGGCTCAAGATTATAAATTACTAGTAGAAGGCTCCATTTTTAATCACGGTAATCTCAAGAATGTTAGCCCTGACAAACCATCAGGTGGACAATTAATTATTCAGACACTGGCAGAGCTAATCAATCGATATCCAATGTAAGGGAGTACCTAAATAGATTATGGAATATATGAGCATGCTTGAATTTCAGTGAGAATCCTTATAGTTATGCCTGTTTTGCAAGTGTGAAGAATATGGTCTCCAGAGTTTTAAACGCTGCCATGCAATGTCATATTGGATAATTCAGCAACTCATCCTGCAACTAAAGAAGCATGAGGAACTAACTAATTCAACTGTAGACAACATTCTCTGAACCCTCTGATCAGCAGGCGTAGGACTCTGGGTTGAGTATGTCCCAGAGATCATGGCCTCTCCTTCAGCTCAGGCTCACGAAAGGGTAACCAAGAGTTGAAACAAAAGTCACAGCTTGCAAACTTCTACCACAACTCATGAAACGGGTAAATTATACTAAATTGTGGCATGCAAGATGAACTATCTTAGCCCAAATGTATTAGCAGCAGCTCATTCACACCATGTATTTCAAGATAAGACCACAGCTCACTTATTTTCCAAATTCTGACCAATCCCTACCAAGACCACCCTCTGGCTAACTCTAATTTCCAAAAGTTTTTGTCTGTCTGTAACTCTCCTTGTGAGACAGCCGGGGTCACCAATGTATACGTACTTCTCTACTAGTAGACAACATTTTTTGACTACAGATATGTTTTTGGTGGCCTTTGGTCAGTTGTTTTTTTAAAGGTCATAATATGGTTACTCATCCACATGCTGTCTTGATAATGAGGGTTTGTGGGTAAGGGGTATTTTTTTAAGCAAAAGACAAAGAAAACAGAAATGGAGAGAAAAAAGAAAGAAAATGCGGCTGCTTCTTTGACATTATCAAATTCTTAAGTCCCAGTGATTCTTCATCTATGCCACTTCCATTGAACAGAGAAATCATACTAAGTTTTTTGTGAAATTATTTGATAGCCAGACAGCTTATGCCCAACCCATAGACTTTAGAGTATTATAAGCAATTAGCAGGTGCTACACAAATATCAGCAAAAACAATAGCAGTGCATTTTCATATTTGTTCAGTAATTATAAGTTTGCTTTTGTGGCTTTGCCTTATGTGAGATAATCAATGATCCTGGCATCATTCTTATTTTAGAGATGATGTCTGTAAATCACTGTCAAGCAGCTTAAGAACTGGAACCACAATGCAAATTCAGTTACTAACCATCATATGAATTCCCTTCCATTTTTTCTGCAGAGATTTTATAAAATGAGAACTTATGTAGCTGTGTGTATATTGGTGAAACAATTCAGGTCAGTCACTGTTCTCTTTTAGAAAAAACTAGAGTTGCACTAGAGTTGCTTTTTTTTAATGCTGTAAATTAAAAAAAAAAGAAAACCTTTTATCATTTTCAAGGAATATAGACAGCATTTATGCAGTCAAAAGTTGTTTTAATTAGACACGGACCAGAACCAAAAATTCATTAGATTTAACACTCAGAAATACTACCAAAGTTTTAATCTCACCTTATCATTAGGTCAGACACAGCCAAATGTTTTTAAAAGGCCTTGACCATGCAGTCATATAATCATCTTTTAGATGGTCAGTGTATTTGAAATGTGCAGAGAACCTCAGGTAAAAGCAATGGCCCGTGGAGAAACTTAGAGCATTTTATTATACTGGACTATTAAGCACATTCACAGTTCATAAAGTTTAATGGTCTGTCTGTAATGATTTATTTTTAAGTCAGCCAGAGGCTTCTGGGAGAACAAAATGTGACCAAATGCCATCAACTACTCTGTCAAGCTTAATGGCAGCATTTAAAGCCTCACCACAGACTTGCAAATTAACTACTGTCCCCCAACATGAAATCAACGTCTCCCCTTAAATAAATTAAAATGCTTCTAGACCTACCAGGAATTTGACTGAGCTGAAAACCTATATTCTTTCCAGGTACTAGGTCAGAAATGTTATGAAAGAAGTCAGACTCATTAACACTATTCATACACAGGACTCTGTACCAAATGAACAGCAGATATAAGATGGCATCCCTAAAAATTAGGACTGTTATTTTTACTGATGGGAAGAAGGATTTAAAAAGGAATGTTAGCAGGAACTAGCTCTCTACTACAGAGGCTAAGAATAAGGTTCTAAATCTGATGGCTGCTAACCAGAAAACCACCTTCAGTTCTGTTATCACATGCTTTAGTGTTTCCGTGTAAACTGCTGGCTAAGGCGAAAAAGCCATTTAAACCACTCTATCTGTTAATCCATAAACTGTCTGATCAACACATACCCATTCTGGCCAAAAATGAGCAGCTAACGTGTCAGGGGACTCACTGTAATTTCTCTGCAAGACCCTCATCTGACCAGTATGTGACTCAACTGATGACACTTAATCTTGTGTCTGTATCTTTTCACTTATCCACACTCCAGAAAACAGACTAATGAGCAATAAGATGATCCAAAGCACGATAAAACAGAAGAGAAATAAAGCCCTCAATTAACCACCCAGGACTGAGATTCCTCATATTTAACTGTAAAGCATATTATCCCTGTTCTTGATATTGAATCTGATCAAGTATCTGAAGCAGGGCTAGGCATAGAATAGTTACTGGGAAATATAACTGGTTAATAATAAATGGAGGACAGAAAATCTTAAGCATAGAGAAAGAATAAATGAAAGCCTGGTTTTTACAAAGACCTTTATTTTCACTGAAAAGTATTTCTTCCCTCTGAACTCAAGAAATGCTAAGGGTGCAAACCCTTCTAATTAAAAACTGTCATCTTATTCGAATGTCTTTGACACGAAACTCTTCATTCATATCTTTTGATGTCTTGCATCTATACCCCAATTTTTCACCCTAGCCCTTTTTGTCTCATCTCTTCATTTCAGTTGTTTTATTAACCTTCTGGTTATAAAAGTGATGCATGCTCAGTTCCCCAAAAAAATCAGAAAATATGAACAATGAAGAACAGAAAATAAAAGTCAGTGTTAATCGCACAACCCAGAGTTAACCACTGATAACATTTTAATGCCTTCTTTTCAGACTTTTCCTTGTTCATATATTCAAAACAGGACAAACTATGCATACTATTTAACATGCTACTTCATAGCTTTGTGTTTTTATTATTCAAAAACCTAGTACTTTGACCTAGTACTATGAAATGATCCTGATTGCTGTGATTGAAAATACTTCAGCTGAAGTCTGTGAATGTTTTTAGTTTTTAGTTTTAGTTTGTTTTAAATTTACCATACGATTGTTTGTATTAGTTCAAAACTAATTTGGTTAGTTTGGGAGTTTGGTTAAACCCACACAGTGAAGGGGCTCATGCTCTTGCTCAGTCACTAAGTCGTGTCCAACTGTGACCCCAAGGACTGTAGCCCACCAGGCTCCTCTGTCCAGGGGATTTGCCTGAATACTGGAGTGGGTACAATTTCCTTTCTTCAGGGGATCATCCTTACCCAGGGATTAAAACCACATCTCCTGCATTGGCAAGCAGATTCTTAACCACTGTGCCACCTGGAAAGCCTACAATGAAGGTATGGTATCATAAATAGCCATTAAAAAGACTAGCTGTCCTAATATTTTCTCAGTACCCAAAGTTTGATATTTTGATAACTTTAGCTTAGAAACAGCCAGAGTTACTGTGAGTGATTTTCACCTTTAAAGAATTTTTTTCTTCACAGACTCTTGACAAAACAAGTTCCAGAATAGTATGTATTTCCAGAAAGAAGTTTTAGTAAGAATTCTTACTTTTTCATCTCTCTATCCCTCACTGTACACTTATTACTTCAAATTTTTTAAAAGCTCTAGTAAAAATGAATCAGGGATAATTTAAGAAAAAAAGATAGGTCAAGTACTGTGGCGACCCTGACATTTTACACTACAATCTAACATGGTACAGTTTCATAAATACAGACAGAAGACACAAGACTCTTGGGTCAGGGATAAAGGACTGTTACTGACAAAAATGGCAATAGCCAGAGTTTCAGTATTTCCTTAGACTCGTTTTCCAATGCCCAATTCCCATAAAGCTTTGCAAAGAGAGCCGGATGATCCCTGCACACACCCTGGGTTGTACTTCGAGAAAAATAACCCTGAGTTTTAAGGATCTGAATCTTTTCAGCAAGCACGCCTGGTCTTTGGTCTGGAAGAAGACATCTCTTTTCCAAGGCCATTCTCCATACAAATTAATCTGGAACAAAGGCAATCAGAACCTCTGCTCTCAAAGCTTGCAGAAATTTGAGAGACTTACGGAGAGAATCAGTTCCTGGTAGAATATATATCCTTCTTTATAGCGGTTGCCTGTTTAATGGCATAAGTGCTCTATGATATATTTAACTAATATCTTAAGAGAGCTTTTAGTTGTTTCTGAAGCCATCGTTAACATTCTTGGACTTGTCATATAATTTCTTTGAGATTACTCAAGATGTGGGATTGCTGAGTCAGACTATTGTAAGCTTTTTGTAAGATTTATTTATGTGTACCTTGCTTTCTAGGAAGCTATTCCTCATAGCCTGCTCATGTAATAAATATTTGGTTCCCCTTGCTTTCACTAATGGGCAGTATTACCAACCTGTTTGACCTCTGAAAATCTAATAGGCAAAGTGACATCTTTGCTTTCATTTTCATTTGTTAATTACTAATAAAACTGAATGTGTTCACTATATTAACTATATATCTTTTATATTTTAAATATTGATGTCCATCAAGCCATTATTTTTTAAGAAGTATGCGTCTTACCAATTGGTAAAAATTCTTTATGCATCTTGTTTTATATAACAGAATTTTTATGTAACAGAATAAATGTGGTTCATGCATACCTGTAAATATGCGTTCTTAGGGACAAACTTCAAGCCCCCAGATATGGCTCTGTCTCTGGGGATGAAACTAGAGTAGTTCTTTAGCTATCACATAACTGAAAACCTTCCAACTGCTTCATTTGGGCATCTCTGTCTTAACATGTCATCAAAGGTCTGGGCTAAATAACTTAAAACTCATCCAGTCACAAATGTAAACGTTCACATAAGTCTTTCTTTCTTTTCCCTACCAAATTTTACAGGATTAAGTTTGAAACTAATTATGAGAGCAATTTGGAACACTAAGAAACAAGACTAGAAAGACTCTGATAGAAGAGATTGATCCTAGCCTGTTTAATGAAAATGACTCTTCTCTTCCAATGTTATAATGAAAGTTATTAACCACTCACATCCCTATTCCCAGGCCAAGGAAATACAAAAGGTTGTTAAATCTGCATATAAAACACATGTAGATTTGTTCTAAACATTGCAAAGCTTAAGGAAGTTACGTAATTTGTTAATCTTCCAGTTGTCTCCCTATCTAGAGACTACTTTTAATTACCTTTGAAAATTGTGTCTCATCCAAAACAAAAAATCATTGTTTTGCAAATCACTGCCAGAAATTAGAAGAATAGGGGAAATATTTTCAAATGTAAAGTGCTTTAAAGAAGTGATTGCAACATTAAAATGAAATCCTTCAACTCTATAACAAAGCACCTTCTCCCCAAAGAAAGGGAAAAAAACTTAGGTTGCTATATTCAACTTACAAGAGCAAACTTTAACAAGGGTTTTCTGTGAAATGAAAGGCAATGTGTTAAATCAGAACTCTGATGTGAAAGCCAAATCTCAAAATTCTCAAGGAAGCCTTCTGACTGATTCCAGGTAGCTTATGTGCATTAGGTAGCAGATGTTTAAATATAATTTAGAAAACTAAAAGAAATAAATAATTTCAAGATCAGGATAAAAACTAAAATAACATGAGAGATCCAGATTCTTCCAGTATTTGTGTTGGTTCTGTTCAGTTGCTCAGTTGTGTCCGACTCTTTGCGACCCCATAGACTGCAGCACACCAGGCTTCCCTGTCCATCACCAGCTCCCGGAGCTTGCGCAAACTCATGTCCATCGAGTTGGTGATACCATCCAACCATCTCATCCTCTGTTATCCCCTTCTCCTCCCGCCTTCGATCTTTCCCATCAGTGTCAGGGTCTTTTCCAGTAAGTCAGTTCTTCACATCAGGTGGCCAAAGTATTGAAGTTTCAGCTTCAGCATCAGTCCTCCCAATGAGTATTCAGGATTGATTTCCTTTAAAATTGACTGGTTGGATTTCCTTGCTGTCCAAGGGACTCAAGAGCCTTCTCCAAAACCACAGTTCAAAAGCATCAATTCTTTGGTGCTCAGCTTTCTTTACAGTCCCACTCTCACATCCAAACATGACTACTGGAAAAACCATGGCTTTGGCTAGACAGACCTTTGTTGGCAAAGTAATGTCTCGGCTTTTTAATAATATGCTGTCTAGGTTGGTCATAGCTTTTCTTCCAAGGAGCAAGCATCTTTTAATTTCATGGCTGCAATCACCATCTGCAGTGATTTTGGAGCCCCCAAAAATAAAGTCTGTCATCGTTTTCATTGTTTCCCCATCTATTTGCCATGAAGTGATGGGACCGGATTCCATGATTTTAGTTGTATGAATGTTGAGTTTGAAGCCAACTTTTTCACTCTCCTCTTTCACTTTCATCAAAAGGCTCTTTAGTTCTTCTTCACTTCCTGCCATTTGTGTTGGTTAGAAGGAATCAAAGTTGAGCTAAAATTCCTTAACAGTTTAACCAGCACCTCTGGATGCTCCAAGCTCATGAGATGCAAATGGCACTTTCAGAACACAGTAAAAGACCTCCAGGGACCAAAACTACACTATGTCCAAAGAAGCCAGCATTTCTGGTTGCACCAGAAAGTGAAACGTACTTTTGAAGCCAGATGTGAATATTCTCTATTCTCCAGGTCCTAGAGAAAAGACTCCAAGTGGCTAGTAATTGTATGATTTTCTTCTTGACATTCTGTAACTATTTGGGGCCCATTGATAACTACACATGGATATATATATACATGTAACTTTAATCCAACACCCCTACAAACTCAGTTTCTCTCTCTTGCCCAGGCCCACAATGGAACTTAAAAGAATATACATGAACTAAACTAGTACCACCTCACCCTTTCTCTTTTATTTACTTATTTTTTTATATTTCTCACAACAACCCTCATTATATATTGAGCCTCAGGTGGTTAAATGACATTTTATATCACACACCCAGCAAACAGTCGGTGAACTTTCTCTCACTCTCAGAAACTTTCTAGACTTGCTTCTTCTTTGCGGCTCTCTTGGCACTTGAGTTTAACTACCTTCTGGAGCACAGAGTGGGGCTCCCTAAAGTGGGCCCAGAAGCCCAGCAAAGAGGATCTGCCTTTTGGAAGGAGAGAGAGATTCTTCTATTTGTGCACCCCATGCTAGGTACAGCTAAAGTCTATCCTCTCTACAGTTAATGATATCACAAAATTAGCCCTAGATGCTGAGGAATGCTCCTTCAGATCATTCTGGTAATCTATCTGTTCTGTGCATCTTGGTGGTAGACCCCCAACTGTCGAAAAAGGGAAGAAATCTCTCAGGGGTGAAGAGGCTAGGTAGACAGGGGAGAACAAAGCAGGAAGCAAAGAAGAGATCAGGCACGTGGCAAAACTTCTCAAGAATCTAGAGAAAGAAATAAATATTCAGGAAGCCAAGTGCTCAGGGGATGAGGTCAACTGGTGCTTCAGTCCACAGCTAAGATAGTCCCAACTACCTTTCTGCCTTCTGAGACCAAATAGAGCCGATGCTCTTGGTTCCGGGTCAGGGCAGGGGGATTTCTGCCCCATGTAAAACTCTCTTCTCTAAGAAATACCCTTATGAGCTGTGAGATCCTACTGCATTGTTAATAAATTCCCCTTTGGGATTAAAGTCTTACTCTTAGACTTTCACAGGAAGGCACCTTAGTCCTGCCCTCATGCTATGCCAGTTTCTTGCATTCAGGACCTTTCCTGATTCATACTCCTCATCTAGTCAACATTTAGTCTTCTTGACTTCCTCTGTTAGTTTTCTCTGTGTGTGTGCACACACGCACTCAGTTGTGTCCAACTCTTTGAGACCCCATGTACTGATAGCCCACTAGGTTCCTCTGTCCATATGATTTTCCAGGCAAGAATACTGGAGCGGGTTGCCAATTCCCCCTCCGGGGGGATCTTCCCAACCCCCGGATCGAACCGGTGTCTCCTGCATTGGCAGGTGGATTCTCTACCACTGAGCCACCTGGGAAGCCCCAATTCCTAGGTCTGCTGTAAAAAAACCATCATAAAGTTGGTGACTTAGAACAACAAAAATGTTATTTCCTCAGAGTTCTGGAAGCCAGAACTCCAAAACTGAGGAATCAGAAGGGCTCCCTCTGAAAAATCCAGGGAAGGTCCTTGCCTCTTCCAGCTTCTGGTGGCTCCAGGAATTCCTTGGTCCACGGCAGCCAAAGACCAATTTCTGCCTCCATTTTCATATCACCTTCTCCTCTCCTGTCTTATAAGGATGCTTATTATTGGGTTGAGGACCCACCCAGTAATCTAGGATCATAATCTAGGATCATCTCATGATCCTTAACTTAATTACATCTGCAAAGGGTCTTTTTCCCATGAGATCACACTCACAGATTCTGGGAATTAGGACATGGATATACATTTTGGGGAGACCCCATTCAACGCTCTGTATCCACACAGGCACTGAGCAGAGCACAAAGCCTTAGTTTCTGTTTCTCTGTTTACTTTCCATCTTTTCAACAGCACTGTCAGAACTTTCTGTTACAATAGAAATGCTCTATATCTGTACCGTCCAACAGGGCAGCCATATGGAGCTACTGAGCACTTGAAAGACTAGCTAATAAAATCGGATGCCTAAATTTTGAAAATTTTATTTAATTTTAACTCAAATGTAAATAGCCCCATGTGGTTAGTGGCTGCAATAATCAATAGCCACAGTTATAAAACTTTTTAATAGAATCTTTTTATATTTTTATTTTTCCAACTTTATTGGGGTAAGACTGACTGATAAAAATTACATATATTTAAGGTCTACAATGTGATTATTTGATGTGTGTATATATATATTTATACATATAGTTAAATGCTTACCATGATCAAGTTAACGAATACATCCATCACCTCACATAGATAACTTTGTCTTATGTGTGTGGTGAGAAGATTTAAGATCTACTCTCTTAGTAAGTTTCAAGTATATAATACAGTACTATTATCTATAGTCACCATGCTCTACATGAGATCCCCAGAGGTTATTTATATTAAAACCCCTTTGACCAACAATCTCCCTAACCCCAACCCATTCCAACCTACACTCCTGGCAATCACCATTCTATCCTGTTTCTCAAAGTTCATATGTTTTTGTCACAGATAGCAGGTTTTTCTTCTTCTCATGGCTGAGTACTAGCCACTGTATACATATGTACCACATTTTCTTTATCCATTCATTCATTGATGGACTTAGGTTGTTTCCATATCTTGAAAGTTGTAAAATTTTGACCATGCTTACCTATTGTCTTCTCCTTTCCTCGTTTGTCCTTATGATTTTATGCTCATTTCTTTATTTTCCTTCTTATGAGATTATAGGAAGTAGCAAAGATAAATACATGAGATTGTGGAAAGCAGCAAAAATAAATGTGTTCACAAAAATAAGGGCTTCCCTGGTGGCGCAGACAGTAACAAATCTGTCTGCAATGCAAAAAGTAACACAAGTAACAATGACAAACACATGTGCTTAGTCGGCCATATTTAACTGGATGACCCTATCAATTATCATGGAACTAGCTCATATTATCTCATTATGATGAAAACCAACACATGGGAAAGAGGTGGGGTTCATTAACGAATTCAGCATTTAGCTGGATTTTTCTGGGTAACTTTGGCCAAAATCTCAGTCTTAGGACAGAAACGAAATGGAACAATGGTACCTTGAGATTGCAAAAGCCAGGGCACCCTGCCCCACATTCATGACTCTTTTGGAAACTCATACTATCTTAGAAGAGTATGGAAGTCATTAGGCTGGTAGAATGTTAAATGATGTTACTAGCTTTGTTATACCTACAACACCATGTGAATCTGGCATAAGTACAAGGTCAAGTCTGATTTAGGCAACAAAGACTTCACAAAGATTTTATGAATTTCAAAATTGTAATTATTTTCCCAAATCTCTTTCCAATTGGAATTCCTTCCAATTCTGCTCCTTTTTGTCACCAAGGAAGAAAGGCAGGTAAAGCAAAGCTTTATCTTGCCATAGTGACCAACAGCTTTATCTGTAGTTTGTCAAAGTAAGCCATGATCAGCCTCCTCAAGGTTAGGTCGAACTTCAAAATCTCAAATTATCCATCTTCTACTCATCCAGTAGGAATCTGATCACCCTGTCCACACTGGGCTATAAGCAAACCTTAATATATGGGAAAGGAAGAAACAAAGCATATAAAGAAGGAAGAAACTTGCTTGCAAGTAAGTTGCAGAGAAGACAGACTTCAAGAGAACAGGTTGAGCAAATAAAAAACAAAGAATGTATTAACTTCTTTCATTGCCAAGGTTAATGAGTTTACAGTTAGTCTATTCGTGAAGAAAAAATTGTAATTTTCTCACACCTAACATCTGTATGTGTCATAATCTAGCTTCAGACATTGCTGCTACTGCTGCTAAGTAGCTTCAGTCGTGTTCAACTCTGTGCGACCCCAGAGACAGCAGCCCACCAGGCTCCCCCGCCCCTGGGATGCTCCAGGCAAGAACACTGGAGTGGGTTGCCATTTCCTTCTCCAATGCATGAAAGTGAAAAGTGAAAGTGAAGTCGCTCAGTCGTGTCTGACTCTTTGCGACCCCATGGACTGCAGCCTACCAGGCTCCTCTGTCCATGGGATTTTCCAGGCAAGAATACTGGAGTGGGGTGCCATTGCCTTCTATCTTCAGACATTAGTTTTACAAAAGTCAGAGAGAGTTGCTTTGTTAGGGGCTCAGTAGCTTACAGGAACTGCTCAGGAAGACTTTTGTCTTAGAGGCTAAAATTAGGCAGAACAAATTTGTTATTTTTTATTTGACTCAGAGTGCAGTGTGGGTTTTCTTTTGGAATGATGGGCATGCCTATTCATAAGGGTGGCAAGGCCATATCAATTTTACTTTCACAATAGATATAACTCAATTAGCTACTAATAAATTATGCTTAGAAAGCCATTATGCAGATGACTAAAGCCAACAAGCCTTTCAATGTCAGTTAATGTGGATGCAGTATAAGGCTTCCTACAACAATAACATATTAGAAAAGAATACTGGCTTAAAGAACAATAATTGGCAAGTAGCACCTAGTAAAAGTCTTGTCCTGGCGAGACTCCAGGACATCCCTGCTCCCGCATTGAAGATGGCCAACTGGCTTTAAATCTGAACTATTACTCCAATTGCAAAGACAACTTGCAATGAAGCCAAATAGTGATGGTTGAGTAACTGAGACATGCTATGCTTATTGGTTTAAAGAAAAAAAGAAAAGAACCTTGTAATCTGTCTCAATGATCCTTAACATCTTCCCTTCAAAAAAAGTCTTGATTTTTTTCTATATTGTTTTTAAGTTCTGTTTACTGGATTTTAAATCATCTGACATAAAAAGCTCCTACCTCAAGAACCCCCTAGACAAGAGGATGTATCCATTTCTAACAAATGGGCCCTTTATACTGACCCCAATGAAGACATATGAGAACCCCAGCAAGAGGACAATATGTTATCACTTTACATTAGTAATCCTTAAGCACTTGTTCATCTTTTACTTAAAAAGGATTTTCAAGTTTTTCTAACCCTTACATTCAAAATATGAGATTATACATAGGAATATTAATTTATGCTTTCCCCCCACCCCAGTGTCTTCCACCACGCCTTTCTGTGATAAATATGACCACCAATTTTTTTTGCAAGAAATGGAGTCTATTTTCCAACTGCTTGAATCTGAGTTGGCCCAGTGGTCTGCTTTGGCCATTAGAAGGAGGGATAAATGACCTGTGTGACTTCCAAGCTTCAGTGCACTTGTAGCTTCCACGGTCACCCTCTGGAACACTGACATCTTAGGAATAAGCTGAGTGAGCCTTCTCAAGGATGATGGCCTTCCTGGAGTGAGGCATCAGTGGAAAGAGAGTCCCAGCCACCCCATCCATCCCAACTCTCCCAGCTGACACCTCAGACATGTGAATGAAGTCATCTGGGATGAGCTGGCCCCAGCCAGTCTGCCAGCTGGATTCAAAATCATGAGTTAGCATAGCCAACCCCAGGGCAGCAGAAATGAGCCACCCCCGACGAACACTGTCCATGTTAGCAACCTACAGAACCATGAGCAAACAAAGCACTCTAATTTAAAGCCACTAGATTTTGGATCTGCAATGTGAAAACATATGACTGAGACACATCCCTTTTGACATCTTAGGCTAAAATTAAGGCATCTCATACCTATTAATTCCCACATGAAATTAAGAGAAGAGGTAGATTTGACCAACTACCACTAGCAACAGTCACTTTTTGCAGATATCCCCTAGCTCCCAGCATGACAACTCCAATTCTTTACATTTCTATTCCATGCCTCTTACCTCTCCAAAAATAGCAAGCATCTGGGCAATTCTCTCACTCGTTAATGACCATCAGCACTAGTGTGTCAGAACTCTGCGAGGTGACGGGACACAACCGTGAACAGACAGACACACACTCTGCCTTTATGGAACTTACCATATAGTGGAACCTACACTGACAGCTAATTATGAAGTTAGTTATTTGGGCTTCCCTGGTGGCTCACTGATAAAGACTCTGTCTGCCAATGCAGGAGACATCAGTTCAATCCCTGATCCAGGAAAATCCCACATGCAGTGGAGCAACTAAGTCCATGCAACAGAACTTCTGAGCTTGTGCTCTGAGCCGGGGAACCTCAACTAGAGAGTAGCCCCCCACTCACTGCAACTAGAGAAAAGCCAATGCATCAACAGAGACCCAGCACAGCCAAAAATAAACAACAAAGAAAAAGAATAGGGCCAATGAATATTAAATATTTAAATACATAATTCAACAAAACGTTAAAAAATAAAGTTAGTTATTTTGATCACAAGTGTGATAAGTGCCAAAAAGGACAAGAGCAGAGGACCACAAGTGTACCTAAATAGGAGTCTGACCAGACCTGGGAGATCATGGAAGCTTTTCTGGGGAGCTGATTTTCAAGACTTGAAGAATAAGCAAGAATTACATGGCAGGGAGGAGGGGAAAGTTTTCACAAGGTCCTGAAACAGGAAAGGGGAGTGATACCTCGAAGGACTCGAATGCCAGTGAGGCAGGATTGCAGAGAGTGAGGAAGCATGTGGGTGAGACAGGATTAACTCTATATTGAGCATAAACATTTCTCCTTGTAAACAATGTAACTCTGACCTCAGGGCACATCCAAGGGCAGAAAACATGTGACCTAAGACAGGAGACCATTACCAAAGATGATGGAAGAAATGAGAGAGGTGGAGTGAAGCAGCAGATGAAACTCCTGAGTGACTTTAGCCACCCCACACCAAGTAATTCTAACGTTCCATTCACAGAATTACAGAAAGTTAGAAGGCAAAGGGAACTTAAAATTCTCATGGCTCACTACTGAATAGAACAGGCAACTTGCTCAATATTCTGTAACAACCTAAATGGGAAGAGAATTTGAAAGAGTAGATACATGGACACAACATTACTAATCAACTATACTTCAATATAAAATTTTTAAAATAAAAAAATTAACCTTACGACTCAAACCCCTCTTTTTATAAATTGGGAAACTGAGGGCCAAGAAGCAGGAATCTTGTCCACAGTGAGGGGATCTTGGGCAGAGTCAAAGCTCAATCCTATGTCTACTTTCTAACTGCTCTCTCACTGCTTCAGTGTACACAAAATCCTTCCCCACGTATCACGTCAGTTCACCCTCTTCACCAATCTGAGGAGGAGGTGGGGCAGATACTGCGATTCTGATTTTATTCAGAAAGTGAGGCCAAGATTAAGCAAAGCTCCCACTGCTAAGAGTGCCAGAGTTCAGACTAGAACTCAGGACTCTGGCCCCTCGTCAACTCGATTAATTCAGTAAACATTTGCCAAGCACCTGCACTGTGCAAGCCTCTGTGCTGCTGGGGAAAGTCAAATGAATAACTACACGTGTTTGAGTGAGTGAAAGTCGCTCAGTCATGTCCAACTCTTTGCGACGCCATGGACTATACAGCTCGTGGAATTCTCCAGGCCAGAATACTGGAGCGGGTAGCCTTTCCCTTCTCCAGGGGATCTTCCCAATCCAGGGATCGAACCCAGGTCTCCTGCTTTGCAGGTGGATTCTTTACCAACTGAGCCACAAGGGAAGCCCAAGAATATGGGAGTGGGTAGCCTATCCCTTCTCCAGGGGATCTTCCCAACCCAGAAATCAAACCAGGGTCTCCTGCATTGCAGGCAGATTCTTTACCAGCTGAGCTATCAAGGAAGTGCCACACATGTTTATAATCCAGTAAAAATCAGCTTCTGTGAAGAGAAGGGAACCTCAGTTCACCCTTCTCACTTCTGGAGAAGTATGCAGTCTTCTCCTGTTCTTACTAAGTCCAGGCAGACAAGAGGGTTCAGCCTGGGTACCAGACCTGTAACTACTGGGAAGGTCCCGATAGCAGAGAGATTTCTTTGGTTACAGGTCACAGAAACAATGGGCAATGAGCTTTCCAGCATAAACATAAGAGCGTGGGAACCAGCGGGAAGACTAGAGAACTATTAATAGATGTGACCACCAACCAGAACCCAACTGTTCCAGAGGCTGAGAAGAAAGAGAGCAAGAATTACCTATCTGCCAAAGGGACACATGGATTCCAGTAAGATTCAAGGAGGATGCAAGGAAGGTAGGGGACACTCCA
The DNA here is from genome assembly GCA_006410935.1 of Redunca redunca. NCBI lineage: Eukaryota > Metazoa > Chordata > Mammalia > Artiodactyla > Bovidae > Redunca > Redunca redunca. Next base: position 567,178 of record SJYQ01006322.1, read on the forward strand.
GGAAGGAACATCCAACTGGTCTAACCTGGCTCAAATCCTAGCTCTTGGCTAGTGAAGGTCAGTGCACCAGATTGGAAGGACAAGGCCACAACTTAACACGATGCTGTTAGGAAGGTGGGAAAGATCTTAGGCAGCCAAAGAAAAAATGATGCATAAGACTCAGTGCGTGCCATGGGTCTTAGAGCAAACAGAATACCAATACCATCCTTTCAAAAATAAAACTGGGCATCAATTCCAAGTACTCTTTTTTCTCACTTAAAAAATACTTTATTGCTAAAAATGCCAATATAATCACAATAGTAACATCAATGATCACAAAGATCACTGGTCATAGATCATTACAAACATAATAGTAATAATTATAATGTTTGAAATACTGCAAGAATTACCAAATGCAACACAGACACAAGGGGATCAAATGCTGTTGGAAAAACAATACCAACAGACTTACTCTATACAAGGTTACTATAAACCTTCAATTTGTAAAAAAAAAAAAACCTGTGAAGTTCAATAAAGTGAAGCCCAATAAAATAAGAGATGCCTTTAAAGGCAGATATTTAAGAAAAAGTAGATAGAGTAGTCTTGAGGGATTAAATTTCAAGTTCAGTAACTTGGATGAACTATAAGTCGAATTCCCAGCACTCTTTGCCTATAAAGACTCCATATGAACCACCTTAGCAGTAATAAGAGTTCTGCAAGTGTTGGTTACCCACATATAAACTACCACAATTGGAGCAAGAGTGTAAAAAGCACACAACCAACCACTCTGAGCCTCAGACAGCCTTCTTCAGGGACAGAAACAATGCTTCTGCCACCCATGGTTATCACTGCTACCACTGAGGGGGTAAACAATAATGATGATAATAAAATCACTGTCTCTAGGAGCACCAGACTAGGCATTTTCTATGCACATCTTTTCTTTTACTCACACTGATTTATGGCATGCAAAATACACTGGATACAACTTCATTCTGTTTCATGGTTGTCCTTGGCCAATATCTTCTTTTTATTTCTAAAAGTCTCTAGTGATTACCTCTACCACCAGCAGTGGACACTACTGGTCTAGTTGAAAACAATAAAGATATTCTGCAGCAAAGGCTTCCAGATGGAAAAAAAAAAAAATGTTCCAGAGAATGCAAGTTGCAAGGAACACTGCCTTGAGCTTTCTCAAAAGCTAACTTGTACCATCCTGCAATATTTCCTCTGGCTTCTAGGGTGAAGTATTTTGCTTTCAGATTGACTTTGTAGGTGTGACATAAAAAGGAGAATCAACTGGTTTGCAGAAATAAATCACAGGCAGGCCTGGGGTCCCGGTCTTCCTAGAAACAGATAGCCTAGAGAATTTACCTTTGCAGTGAATATCAGGGATAGTCTAAAGTAGGTTTGCACTGGTTCCTAAATCTGGTGAGCAGGCCGGCACGTAGATCGGTTAGCCGGCAGAACAGCTCAGAGGAGCCTCGCTCTGTGTAAGTGGGATCATCAGCAAGTAGAGAAGTGCAGGGATGAGAAAGCCCATGCATCCGTCTAGGAGCATCCTGCTTTGTCTCCTTTTCATAGGCACCATAAAACAGCTAAATTTTACACACTTCACAATTAAAGAAATGACATATTGATAAACAGTGTCTGTGGCATTTTTTCATCAGTCACAGCACCATCGTGCATTCACACACACATACATGGCTCTTAAGAACATTCCTGACTCAAAGAGCAGCACACTGGAGAAGAAGAGCTGTTAGGTCAAGGAATGTTGATCACCTGTGGGATAGAGGAGAGGGGTTTTATGTGAACTGAGTATAGGTGGTAGTTCAAAAAATAAATCTTTCAGAGTGAGATCAAGGACCAGCTACAGATAAAACGAAGAATAAGTATTTGTTTTAACAAACAGAAGAGATAGGGAGAAGGCTAATCCTATAATACTGTACTAAAAAAAAAAAACTAAAAGTTTGGAATAATTTCAGGAGTCTAGTACATTGCTGAGCCGGAGAAGGCAATGGCACCCCACTCCAGTACTCTTGCCTGGAAAATCCCATGGATGGAGGAGCCTGGTAGGCTGCAGTCCAGGGGGTCACAAAGAGTCGGACACGACTGAACAGACTTCTCTTTCACTTTTCACGCATTGGAGAAGGCAATGGCAACCCACTCCAGTGTTCTTGCCTGGATAATCCCAGGGACAAGGGAGCCTGGTGGGCTGCCGTCTATGGGGTCACACAGAGTCGGACACAACTGAAGCAACTTAGCAATAGCAGCAGTACATTGCTGAGCACTGAAGGCAGACACCTAGAGATAGAGGCATGAAGGTACCAAGGTGTTAGTCAATGTTACTTACAGCATTAGTCTAAGTAAAAATGGACATTAAATAAATGAAGGTAAAAGAAAAGCATAGCTGTGAAACTTTTTGTTCAGTTAGACTATTTTGAACAGTAAAACATACAGACCCTAGTTATTCCTATTTTGCAAGTATAGTACAGTTGACCTTTAAACACAGGTTTGATCTTCAAGGGTCCACTTATGTGTGGAATTTGTTCAGCAGTAAATACCACAGTACCACACAATCTGCAGTTGGCTGAACCCATAGATGTGACACCCATGGATAGCCGATTATAAACCATATTCAGATTTTCAATGGCACAGAGGGTCAGAGCCCCTCACGTCCACGGTGCATAAGGACAGGTAAAGATTCAGGAGGCATGAGAAAACATCTCAGCCGCCAAAGTGTTAATCTGAGGTCAAATGTCCAACATTAAGAGAAGGAAGAAGGCTCACAAAAAACTGGAAGCCAAAGTTTGTCACTGTTCAGGTCTGGCAGCAACTCTAGGAACCCAGGGCATCTTGTCATCTCATCAGAAACAATACTCCATTGCTTCCAGCTGCTTTATCAATTGCATCTCAAATTTATATTTTTTTAAGAAAACATGTCTGATCAGGTCAGATACAGGACACTCATGCTTGTTCCAATTCACTAGAGTTTTAATCTCCCATAAATTCAGCCTATGTAAGGTGGCTTTTAATCACATATTAATTGAACATCTAACTATGTGGTAGTCATTGACTCAGGCACTGAGGATACAACCAGAATACAAGATCCCTGCCCTCACAGAGCTTACTGGGGAAGTCAGGGTGGGGAGGAGGGCAAGCATGAAAATCTTAAGTTAATAACTTTAGCAACAGTCTGAGAAGGACATGGTTCTCTTAAGCATTAGAGGATTCTTAACCCAGACCTGGGGGTGGGGGACGGTCAAGAATATTTCACAGAGGAAGTGACATCTACAATGGCTGAATGTATGTGTGGCAGTGGCAGGGGGGAGGAGAGAGTGGAGTGGGGAAGGGAAGAGAGAGTGATCCTAATGCAGGAAGAACAAAATATTCTAGGGTCCAGACAGTAATGTATCTGGCCTCAGTTACAAAAATGTATGTGGGTAAATTTGGTGGGATTGGAGCATGAAGTGTGATGCAGGGAAAGCTAAGACTGTAGGCAAAAACAGGAATCAGTAAACACAAAGAGAAGCCATCAGGGGCTTCAGGCAGAAGAGTGACATAGGTGATCACACTTACATTTAAGGAATGAAGCACCCTGGGAGGAAAGTACCTCCAAAGTCGCCAGAAATGATCCCCTGTGGTGGCAGCCCCCAGCACCACCCTACCAGGTGCCCAGAAATCCGGGGCAGCAAACTCACACCAGCACCCACCACAGCATGGCACCCCAGTTATGCCCGATCAGGAGGAAGACAAAAATACATCCCTAGCATATTTCCCTTTCATTTGCAGAGGTGAAATTTCTAGAAGCTTGAAGTGCCCTGGGTCACTGTGGATGTGCAACGTCACCTTGGAGCTACTGTTCTGTATTGCTGAAAATGTTTCTTTGAGCCCATTTCCCTACCAAAAGTGAGAAGAGTATCCTAGCCTGAGAAGGCCTGAGTGTTTTACATCATTTGTATTAGTTATTTTCCTTTACACTTAAGACATTCCGTTGCATTCATTTACCTTACCTGACTGGCTCCTCCTTGATTAGCAGTCTATGGCCAAAGTTGGCCTTCCGACTTGAGAATCTTTGATATTGTAGAGCAAACTGCCAGTAGGTCAGAATGTTTTGAGCTTAGGCAATTTAATTTGTTCACAATAGTACAAATCACAATCTTGTGGTCCCTAATTTTAACAATGGCCAAGTGGCTGTCAGGACCACTGGTGTGGGCTCGGTCATTCAGTCGTGTCAGACTCTCTGCGACCCCACGAACTATAGCCCACCTGGCTCCTCTGTCCATGGGATTCCCAGACAAGAATACTGGAGTGGGTTTCCATCTCCTTCTCCAGGGTATCGTCCCCCAGCCGAGGGATCAAAACCCACGTCTCCTGCACCAGCAGGTGGATTCTTTACCACCTCAGATGGATTCTGAGCCATCTGGGAAGCTCAAGACTACTGGTATAAAACTAAGAATATTACATATAAAGTTCCAAAACACATTCTGAAGTCAAGCCAGATTGACTTCAGTAGATTTCAGTAAGATAACTAGTAAAATGTTGATCTCTGTCCCTCTCTCTCACACACAATTACCTTGCCAGCCTGTGTGTGCCTTATGTTTTGTGGTTATTGTCATTCACCTCATTGGCATATGCGGAGCCCTCCCTAAGTGGCTTCACTCCTGAAAATGGTACTACTGCTCTGATTATTTTGCTGAGTATAGGAAACTAGAAGTGAGACCACCGAAAACTTAACATTTGTTCAGGCTTCCAACAGTGTAACTATAAAGTAAGTGATTATAAAATAGAAAATCAGGTCACCAGCTAAAAGTAAATAATTATAAATAATCAGAAATCCTCCCACACAGGATCCAAATTACAAATCAAGAAATGTCTATTACAAATATTTGGCAGCTTCCATTGTCTGGTGATCCTCACTGAGAAAAACAACAGATATTTGCATTAGGAAAAGAAAAACCAACACTAGCCTTAAATTCTTTGTCTCTTGAATGTCATTTTATACTCACTGTAGCTTGCTTCTGAAGATTTCAGAACACTGTGCAAACAATTATAAGCTCCCCATACAGGGTTGTCAGGAGAAAGGGGCTTTGAGAAAACGAAGTCTGCAAAATGACCCAGCAAGCCATGGTTGGAGAAAGAGTGCAACTCTGAAATCTGAGGGTCTAGCCTTCTCTCAACTTTCTCACTCAGGGGAAATATGCTATCTTAATTCCATATAATTTAAAACATAGATAATTTAAAACACAAAGTAAAGAGTCTCTTGTCTCCAACCGAAAATCCAAGAACACACAAATAAATCAGAATACCCAAGGGGCAGCAGCCTAATCACTGTTGTACCCAGAATACTTGGGAGATAACAGACACTCAGTAAATACTTTTAAAACTAATTAATCCAGTTAAGTATTCACACAAAAAAAAGGCTATTCCTATCTTATACAAATATATTTTTGAACTGACCCAAATCCATAAATCACACACTTGTTTACTTCAGATAGGCAGTTTTAAGGCTTCCTTCCCCTGAGAATATTGAAAACCTCCATCTAAAATTAGCATGTCACAATAGAAAAGCTTCCTACTCAAGTCCACAATTCTCTGTTAACACTATGGGACATAGTTTCTCAACTCTAAAAAGTACTGGGATGCTACTTCTTGTCAATGTCTCTCAAAGACTATGAAAAGAAAATTTGGTCACTGAAATTGCCCCCCGCCCCCAAAAAAATCTAGTATTTAACATATAAATAGAAAGGTCAGAAATTTTGTCCCCAAATTTGTTTGGATACTGGAAATTATCTTTTTTTAAAAAAAATAGACAGTTCAAATATTACCTGAAGGCACTCTTCTAAGAAAGAAAAGGCAGAATAAAGGGGAAGTAAAAGAAACTAACAAATCACTTTGTTGTGTATCAGGAACTAGTGTAGTGCTGTATAGTCAATTATACTTCAAACCCATAGAAAGAGAGGTTTGTGGTTACCAGAGTTGGGAAAGAGAGACTTGGAAGAGGGCAATCAAAATGTGCAGACTTCCAGTTATAAGATAAATAAGTACTGGTGATATAATATATTATCATAAATGTAACACTTGGATCATATAGAAAAGTTGTTAAGAGTAAATCCTAAGTTGTCATCACACAGAAAAAATATTTTAAATATTTTTTATTTACTTCTGTATCTATATGAGATGACGAATGCTCCCTAAACTTACTGGAATCATTTCATGATGTATGTAAGTCATGTCCACCCCCAAACCAAAGAGACTGGAGAACTGATTTCTGATGAAACTACATATTGATCTTTGATTGTCTTTGCAGGATTGTGTGTGTGGTGTGGTCCTGGCTCTTTCTCTGGGAAGTACGGCGTCCGTAAAACTTGTGCCGTGTGATTCCCTTCACCCTCTTCTCCAGATCAGCACACCAGTTTCTGTCACCAGTCTCTGTCTAAGGAAAACCAGGACCTAGGTTTCCCTGGCAGGGCTGCCGCTCCCCTCCACTTAGAAAACTTGTGGGCCAGCCTGTTTGTAAACCACAGCACCCCGCTTTCTGCCTCCCCATCCTCCCAGCGCAGACACGCCTAAGGGCTAAGGGAAGCACACACACCAGGCCTGCTGAGGGCTTCAGACTCCAGCAGCGGGGCCCCAACACTGAACTGAAGGCTTCTGGTGTTATTGTTAATGAATTTACTGAGATATAATTATTGTACAACAGATTGCACATATTAAGCATATAACTGGATAAACTTAACCTCCGTACATACCCATGAAACTAGCACCTCAGCCGAGATGGTGGACATGGCAATCACTCCCCAACATGTCTTTGTATCCCTGTATAGAAGCCCTCCTTCTCATTCCTCCCTGGCAGCTGCCACTTTGCTTTCTGTCACTAAAGATTAGCCTGCAATTTATAGAGTTTTATATAAATAGAATCATATGGTATATACTCATTTTTGTCTGGTGTCTTTTACTCAACATATTCATTTTGACATCCATCCATGTTGATCCATCCACCAACAGTCTATTGCTTTTGATTGATGAATATTATCCCATTGTACAGATATACTACAATTTATTTTTTCCTTTCACTTGTTAATGGATATGGAGGTTGTTTCTACTCTGGGATATTACAAAGATGTTACCAGCATTCACATAAAACTCACACTCAAGAGACCAGAAGAGTTTCTATTCATAAGAATGAACAGATAAGCTATGGACTCTATCTAAAAATTTCATTCAAGATGTCAAAGTGAAACAGCCCCACAGATGCTTATGCAGAGGCTACTATGAGACAATAAAGTTGATTTTATAATTTTACCTTAAGAATTTCCTTTTCAATGTCAAGTTTACATCTAGACATACTTCTAGATGTATGTACTTCTTGTACTTCTTGAAGCACATAAAAGGTAGATACTATGTTTCTCCCTCAATTCATTGCTTCAATAACCCTATGCTGCTGCTGCTAAGTCGCTTCAGTTGTGTCCGACTCTGTGCGACCCCATAGACGGCAGCCCACCAGGCTCCTCTGTCCCTGGGATTCTCCAGGCAAGAACACTGGAGTGGGTTGCCATTTCCTTCTCCAGTGCCTGAAAGTGAAAAGTGAAAGTGAAGTCTTTCAGTCTCTTCGCGACCCCATGGACTGCAGCCTACTAGGCTCCTCCATCCATGGGATTTGCCAGGTAAGAGTATTGGAGTGGGGTGCCACTGCCTTCTCCATAATAACCCTATAGTGTTCTCTAACTGTTCAGATGAACCACAGGTCTCTTCATTCAAATCAAAAGATAGAAATAATTAAGCATAGCAAGGAAGACATGTCGAAAGCAGAGACAAACTGAAAGCTAGACCTCCTGTGCCAGTTAGCCAAGTTGTAAGTGCAAAGGAAGAGTTCTCAAAGGAAATTCAAACTGCTACTCCAGCAAACACGAACAATAAGAAAGTAAAACAGCCCTATTGCCAATAAGAAAAAAGTTTTAGTGGTCTGGATAAAAAAATCAAATCAGGCAAAACAGTCCCTTACCAAAGCCTAATTCAGGTTAAAGCCTTAAATATCTCTGGTTCTATGAATACTGAGAGAGGTAAGGAAGCTGCAGAAGGAAAGTTTAAAGCTAGTAGAGGTTGGTTCCTGAGGTTTAAGGAAAGAAGTTGTAGCTGTAACATAAAAGTGCCAGGTGAAATACCAAATGATGATGTAGAAGCTGCAGCAAGTTATTCAGGAGATCTAGCTAAGATTGTTCAGAGAAGGAAATGGCAACCTACTCCAGGGCTCTTGCCTGGAGAATCCCAGGGACGGCGGAGCCTGGTGGGCTGCCATCTATGGGGTCGCACAGAGTCAGACACAACTGAAGCGACTTAGCAGCAGCAGCAGCTGAGATCGTTAATAAAGGTGGCTATAGTAAACAGATTTTCAGTGTAGACCTAACAGCCTTATAGGGCTTCCCAGGTGGCGCTAGTGGTAAAGAACCCACCTGCCAATGCAGGTAGATGTAAGAGACACAGGTTCAATCCCTGGGTCCGAAAGATCCCCCGGAGGAGGGCACAGCAACCCACTCTAGTATTCTTGCCTGGAGAATCCCATGGACAGAGGAGCCTGGCTGGCTACAATCCATAGGGTCACACAGAGTTGGACATGACTGACGCAACTTAGCACTCATGCATGCAACAGCATTATATTGGAAGAAGATTCCGTGCAGGACTTTCATAGCTATAGAGAAGTCAAAGCTTGGCTTCAAAGGACAAGATGACTCTCTTAGTAGAGACAAATACAGCTAGTTACTTTCAGTTGAATCCAGTGCTTATTTACCATTCTGAAAATCCTAGGATCTTTAAGAATTGTGCTAAATCTACTCTGCCTGAACTCTCTAAATGGAACAACAAAGCCTGGATGACAGCCCATCTGTTGACAACATGGCTTACTAAATATTTTAAGCCCACCGTTGAGACCTGTGACTCAGGGGGGGGGGAAGTTTTATTTCAAAAATCACCTGGTCACTCAAGAACTCTGATGGAGATGTACAACAAGTTTAATATTGTTTTCCTGCCTGCTAACATAACATACATTCTGCAGCCCATGGATCATGGACCAATTTAGACTTTCAAGTCTTATTATTTGAGAAATATATTTCATAAGGCTATAGCTGCCATAGATAGTGATTCCTCTGATGGATCTGAGCAAAGTCAATTGAAAACCTTCTGGAAATGAGTCACCATACTAGATGCCATCAAGAATATCTTTAATTAATGAGAAGAGGTCAAAGTAGCAACATTAACAGGAATTGTGTTGGAGAAGACTCTTGAGAGTCCCTTGGACTGCAAGGAGATCCAACCAGTCCATTCTGAAGGAGATCAGCCCTGGGATTTCTTTGAAGGGAATGATGCTGAAGCTGAAACTCCAGTACTTTGGCCACCTCACGCAAAGAGTTGACTCATTGGAAAAGACTCTGATGCTGGGAGGGATTGGGGGCAGGAGGAGAAGGGGATGACAGAGGATGAGATGGCATCACTGACGCGATGGACGTGAGTCTGAGTGAACTCTGGGAGTTGGTGATGGGCAGGGAGGCCTGGCGTGCTGCGATTCATGGGGTCGCAAAGAGTCAGACACGACTGAGCGACTGAACTGAACAGGAATTTGGAAGAATATAATTCCAGCTCTCATGGATGTCTGAGGGGTTCAAGACTTCAGTGGAGGAAATCTCTGTAAATGTGGTGGAAACAAGAAGAATTAGAAGTGAAGCCTGACGATGTGACTGCATTGTTGCAATTTCAGGATAAAACTTTAATGGATGAGGAGTTGCTTTGTATGGATGAGCAACAAAAGTGGCTTATTGAGGTGAAAGCTATCCTGGTGAAGATGCTGTGCAGATTATTGAAAGGACAGCCAAAGATTTAGAATACTGCACAAACTTCGTTGATAAAGCAGTGGAAGGATTTGAGAGGACTGACTTTGAAAGTTCTTCTTTGGGTAAAATGCTATCAACAGCATTGCATGCTACAGAGAAATCATCCACGAAAGCAAGAGTTAGCTGCTGAGGCACATTTCAGTGGTGTCTTAAGAAAATGCCACAGTCACCTCAAACTCCAGCAACCACTGAGCAGTCAACACCGAGACAAGACCTTCCACCACGGCTCACTGAGGGTCCAGATGGTATTTAGGATTTTTAGCAAAATCATGCTAATTAATGTATAGACATTTCTTTTTTAGACACAATGCTATTACACACTTACTAGACTACAGCATGTGTGTGCTAAGTCCCTTCAGTCCTGTCTGACTCTTTGTAACCCCATGGACTGTAGCCCACCAGGCTCCTCTGTCCACGGGATTCTCCAGGCAAGAACACAGGAGTGGGCTGCCATGCCCTCCTCCAGGGGGTCTTCCCGACCCAGAGATCCACCTGCATCTCTCGTGTCTCCTGCACTGGCAGCAGGGTTCACTACCATTAGTGCCACCCAGGAAGCCCAGACTCCAGCAGAGCATAAGCATAACTTTATGCACACTAGGGAAAAAATTTCATGTGATTCACTTTCTTGTGATATTTGGTTTCTTGCAGTGGTCTAAAAGCAAACCCACAAGATCTCTGAGGTATGTATACCTATAATTATGTTAACACCCATGAGTTCATAATAGTAGGGAGCGAGCAGACATGAAAGAGAGAGAATAAAATGTACGTCTCCAAACCTAACTTACTGAACATAATCAGGAATATTTAAGACATCAATTCCTTGGTCTGAAAACTATCAAAAGGAAAAAATAAGCATTTATCCTTCTTTCCTTTTATGAACTATATTTAACAGTAACCAGGACTTCCCTGGTGGTCCAGTGGTTAAGAGTCTGCCTGCCCATGCAGGAGACACGGGTTCAACCCCTGACCCGGGAAGATCCCACGTGCCGCAGGGCAAGGAAGCCTGTGTGTCACTACTACTGAGGTGCACACTCTTGTGTTCCACCACAAGAGAAGTCCCTGCAATGAGAGTAGCCCCTGCTCTCAGCGACTGGAGAAAAGGCAGTGCGGCAACAAGACCCAGCGCAGCCAACAATAAATAAATAAATAAATTGTTTAAAACCAAAAAAAAAAAAACAGTAACCAAATAGCCTAATTCGATAAGGAAAAGTGGGTTTTCCCCCAAAATTTCCATCCAATAAACATGGAAAAGAGGTAGAATCTAATTAGAAAATCACTACTTTTCATTCCCTCATCAAAGAATAACAACAATAATCAGGGACTCAAATATTACACAAAAGGTTGTTGGGGAGTTTACATAGGAGGGATTGAGCTAGCATCACCTGAACCTAGTGATCTATCTTGGCATTACTAAGAATAAGTGCATCCAGAGTTATATACTGTCTGACATTTTATAACATGGATCACAGAGCATCATGTATGAAATATTCTTGCCGCAAAAGTTGAAATTGAATAGAATCAATTAAGGAAGTCAAGTGATAAAGGTCCAAGTTAATTGACACCACAGGAAGCAAATAGAAAAATCCAGAAATCTAAAGGACAACGGACCCAATTTTTTCCAAAAGTTAGTGGCAGGATAAAGAAGTGACAAGGAGGACTGCCATTAACACTGAAACAAGACCCTCCACCAGGAAAGAGACCATGCATCACTGAAGGCTCAGAGAACGATTAGCATTTTTTGGAGGAGAAGGGGGCGGCAGAAGTTGAGATGGCTGGATGGCATCATCAACTCAACGGACATAAGTCTGAGCAAACTCCAGGATATAGTGAAGGACAGGGAAGACTGGTGTGCTGCAGCTCATGGGGTCACAAAGAGTCGGACACGACTTACAGTGACTGAACAACAGCAAAGCGATAAAGTATTTTTAACATTTTTAGGCATCATGTTATTGTACACTTAATAGACTACAAAACAGTGTAAACATAACTTTTATATGCACTGGGGAACCAAAAAATTGATGTGACTCACATTATTGTCACACTCACTTTATTGAAGGGTCTGGTCCCAAACTGCAGTACCTGCAGTACCTGGGGTATAGTTGTGCTTCGTTTGTAAATTCAGCCACATATTCATCTACTCAAAGTTGTCAAAATGCATATTACATGCCTGGTACTGTACTGTGTGCCGCGGGACTCAAAAGTTAAGAAGCTAAATCCTTGCTTCGTGAGAAGCTTCCCCATCTTCACACTTTGAAAACCAACACAAGTAGTCTTTGCCTGTTTTAACATTCCTTACCTCTATGGTAAAAATAAGAGAGACAGGAAAATTAACAAGCTGCCTAGATTGCTAGAAACATAAGTCAACTCCCACAGAGCGCCAAGAGGAAGCCTCTGCCCCCTTTGTAGCCATTGTTCTTTCCATGCCAAAGCAGGGAGCTCATGTAGGTATGCAGGTAGGTGATTTATGACCCACAGTGACCCAGGAATCAATGGAAGGAGCAACAGGGCAGCAACACTCAACAGCTCTCCCAAGCATGTTGAGCAAAAGTTAATCCTTTAATACAAAACCCAGAACTCTCTTCCCTGAATGACCTCCATCTATCTACAAACCCATCCAATCCTTCTCCCCAGATCTTTTCCCAAAATGGACCTAGAAAGACTACATGCATCACCACTTCTAAATACTTTTGACTGCCTTGTAATGTCATTTTCCTCCTCAGTATAAATCCATTGGTATAAAATAGGGGGGCCATTTCCAGGCCAAACGATATAGGCATATTCAGCTAAAATCCCTGCTCTATGGGAGCACAATACACTTTTTTTTTAAATTTTTTTTTAATTGAAGGATAATTGCTTTACAGAATTTTGTTGTCTTCTGTCAAACATCAATATGAATCAGCCATAGATACACAGTATACTCTTAATCACTTCGTTATTGGGGTTAAAAGAGAGCAAACCATTACACCTGCTTTCTCTCCTTGAGTATTTTTTCATATATAAGATCATAGCATCCATACCAGGATCCCTAAATCCACTAACTTTACACTTTTTTTTCCCTAGTGATTAGTCTGATACCTCCTTCTTCCAGCATAAAAGCTTGTCTTTTCATCAACATTATCTACTTAGCTGAGTTTCAGAATGTTTATTTTCCTATTTAACAGCTAATATGCATATTTTTCTAATTTTTTTGCAAAAAATATTTTCTAGGTACAGTTGATGCCTAGTTAGGCAAGTTGAGATGGTAGTAAGAATATGAGTAGCCTTGAAAGGTATTTCTGTCAGATTTAGTGAGTATTGTGCAACCTTTGTTCTCATACAGTATCAGTCAATTTATTTTATTAACTCTATTTTTTTTTTCAGTTCAGTCGCCCAGTCATGTCTGACTCTTCGCAACCCCATGGATTTCTTAAATTGATGTTAAAATGAGTTTGCAATCTACAGCATATACTAAAATGGGGCTAATGATTTGGAGATAAAGTAACATAAGCATCGTATATAGGGATTTTAATGTTTTCTCAGCTAATCCACTGTGGCTCAGCTGGTAAAGAATCTGCCTGCAATGCGGAAGACTTGGGTTCCATCCCTGGGTTGGGAAGATCCCCTGGAGAAGGGAATGGCTACCCACTCCAGTATTCTGGCCTGGAGAATTCCATAGACTATATAGTCCATGGGGTCGCAAAGGGTTGGACACGACTGAGCGACTTTCATTTTCACGTTTTCAGCTAATCCACAAAACAAAAGTGACAGTGTTTGCTTAGACACTTAAGCTACCTTGCACACTACAGCTTTCTCCCATTGAATACCATGCATTATGTATCTACCTTTATACAGCATCCACAGGGATTATCAGTCTATTTATAACCGATACCAAAGACACCAGAGTACATGAAATGTCCCATTTCTTTCTTTTTCTAAATCAAATTAAACCTAGTTCAAGCTCCAAGTGGCCAAGGTTGACAAGAAGAACAAGATCAATCAGATGTCAGCGATGCCTTATAAGAAAGGATGAAAAATTTTAAAACAGAAAAACCATAGATCTTACAGAGTCTAAAAAACAGAGAGCCCCAGGTTCTGGTAGTTCATTCAAAGTCTGTCAGTTTCTGGTGTCCATGGTTACCCATGTGTCATTACAATTCAGGCTCTGCCTTCCCTGGTGGTAGTGGGGATCTGAGGTACTTTCTGGTGCAATTAAAGTCTTTCACTTCCTAAACTACCACCACATTCTTACACCCATCTCAAGGAATCTAACTGCATATCTCCAGAAAATGAATCACTGCTCCCCAACCTTCAATCATAACGTGTTCTATTAGTAAACCTCTTGGACAATTTCTTCAGATCATCACGGTGACATTTCACCTTTGGGAAGAAAGGCTTATCTCGAGAGCTGTTGAGAGGAAGAATGATAATGTTTTGGATTATAGTGATCAGGGTAACAGTAGGAACTGTGAGAAATAAAACCCTCAGTATGCATAGCTTAAAACAGTAGAGGACTTTCCTGGTGGTATAGTGGATAAGAACCCACCTACCAATGCAGGGGATATGGGGTTGATCCCTGGTCCGGGAAGATTCCACATGCCTCAGCGAAACTAAGCCTGTGTGCCCCAACCGTTGAGCTCGGGCTGCAGAGTCCATGAGCCGCGGCTACTGAAGCCCGCCGCACGCCTAGAGCCTGTGCCCCTCTGACAAGAGAAGCCACTGCAAGGGGGCCCACGCACCAGCAGAGCAGCCCATCCCTGCAGTTAGAAAGCGTCCGCACACAGCAACAAAGACCCAGCACAGCCAAAAAAAACTAATTAAATATATATATTTTAAAAATAAATAAAATTGAAGTAAAATAAACATTTTTTTAAAACAGTAGAGAACTATGGATTTCCCTGGTGTGCATCCTGCCCCATTCCACACAGTCATCCAGGAACCCAGGCTGACAGAAGCTCAGCTGTTTCCAGCGTGGGCTTCCAAGGCTGCTCTGGGCACAGACATCCAGCAAACCAGAGGGGGAGGACAACACAGGGGCGGCGCTCTGCTTCCTGTCCTCCTCGGCTTGACAGCGACACCCATCAACTCCCCTTACATCCTAGCAGCAGAACTGAGTCACAGAGCCTCAGGGAGCACGGACACTGACAAATGCTATGCGATGGAAGGGAAAGCGTCTATTTGCATTAATAATTAGCCATTTCTACTACCAAATCATAGACAATCCAGATTTAAAATATATCTGTTCAGCTGTTCTTCCTAACTGGTAATGAGACTCTCCAAAGAGCCAACAATTGGGAAGAGGGTGAAAAGCAAAAAAATCAACTGGATCAAGATTCTCCTGCATAATGGAGAGTGATGGACAAGGAATAGGACAGAAATTCATAGAGCAACCAAGCTGTGAAGAAGGATAAGTAGAGACTCCTGGCTCATCTTACAATTAGAGCCTAATAAGGTTGTTAGTTTTTCTAAACCACAAAACTCATTAATGGCAGAAAAAGAAGAAAAAAATTTTACAAAACCTCAGATCCCTTGAGCCTTTGCCAGGTACTTGTTCCACTAAGATTCAGTTTTTCCACTTTTGGGGCCTTGTTTGTAACCCAAAGACGTGGACCCAGTTCTCTACAGTTAGAGCTGTGAGACTCCAGAATTGTCCCTTGGGAGCAAAGATGAAGAGAAAGAGAAGTGCACACTCTCCCCCAATGATTCCGCTATGCACCTGCCGACTTCCACATATGCCTGTAACCAGGGCACAACTTCACAGCCTAGCGTCAACAGTCGCCACACAGCCTCTGTTTTTCATGCTTCATTCCCATCTTGAACCACATACATTTAATTTTGGAAAGTCATTTGTTGCCTTTTTGGCAGCAGTCATACCCAAAACTGTAAATTTATTGCCAATAGGAACTACTTTTAAAGTCACTGATGAGTCATGGGGAAAAAACCCTGAAATTTCTATTTAGGGAGGATTCTGCTTCATCACTAAATCGTATTCCCCAGGGTGGCTTTCACCGCTTTTGGAGAAGTACACTGGTCACTGGCTCCTGTTCTTTATTCCTCACCTGAAGTCATTAGCTCCGTTTCTGATGCTAAAATTTGTTACTATGGAAATAATGATTGTTTCAGAAGACAAAAGGATAATGGATTCATGCACAACCTCATGCTACTAAGTTTCAGTAGCAGAAACTAATGAAAATCTCAGTAACAAAGATATTATTTTCATACTGAAGTTGCCAGTAAAATGTGTTAGAGAAAGGGGTGAAGGAACAAGAGGAAATAAAATGTCACATGAATATGTCTGCAGTTTCTTGAGTTTCTTTGTTAATCTAGTTGGAAAAGTAGAATTATGTTATCAGCTGATGATCCCTCCAGAGAGCTTCAGAAGCTGCTGGGGTGAGGTACAATTTCAAAAGTTTACCTTTCAGAGTCTCTCTACCTTTGTTAGTAAAATGCAAACTACAGCTTTTTCTATGTAACTTCTCTTAACAGGAGAAGATGCCAAGACAGCAAGAGAACCAGGAAAATGTAGAAAAATGACAGGATAATGAATGGAATTTCCCTGTTGATCATGAACATTTCAGCTAAGGTCACAAAGCCACAAAGCAACAGGTATTTTATACACCCCACATTCTTAAGATAGCCACCAGCCACATCTCATGGCATTTACTAGGGAGGGCAACTAACATAACATCCCCGTGCCCACTATACAGTGGTTCTCAAACATGGCTACACACTAAAATAAGCTGGAGAACTCTTCAAAAGCACTCATGTCTGAGCCCAATCAAGTCAGAATCTTTGTGGTTGGGCCCAAACACTAACAGTCTTCTAAAGGCTTCCCTGGTGATTCTAATACACAGCCAGCTTGCAGAACCACTGATCCTCAAGGACAAAAGACTAGAATCTTTGGAGGTGTACAATGTCTGTTTGTTTTGAATGCTCTGGCTTTTCCCTCCCTTTCTGGGCCCAGGTCAGGGAACTCTGCATTGAAGATGCCTCTCATTGTAAGTCACTCTTTCTTATTCACTTCCTTGTCATTTACTCATGGGTGAGAGATGAAGGAAAAGTCCTAGAGACCTACACCCATCTACAAAAGTATAGGCCACCATGCAGCTCCCTGGGTAAAGGTACCGACTAAGTAGTTGACCAAGCCGTCCCCGGGAAGGCCACTTTGGCAAGGACATAGGTGATGGCTTCATCGATAGCACAAGCTTACATTTCTTCGCACAATACATGAAACAATCTTTTTATTCTTCTTTTCAGGAAAAGAAAATCTCTTTCCACAACCAAGTCCAAAGATCACTGGGTGTTGACTGAGAGGTATCCCATCATCTTGCCATTTGTATTCTTTTCAACCAACCAATTTGGCATTGCTTTCCCAATTACTAATGAATGGCTAAAACCCCAAAAGGATGGATGTCATCTCTTAGAAGGTTCACAATTAACTATTCATTTCTTAAGATGGATTCTATCCTATTAGTATAGTGTGTCTTAAATAAATCTATATATTGGGTAGATGGATAGACAGGTGAATGAATGGACTAAAGATCAAACAAATCAACAGAGAACACCCATGTTCAAGTTCAGGCAAGCCCAGAGCAATGCTGGGTGGAGCTTTGGGCCCAAGGAAATTAAGAAAAGGAAAGAGACACCACAGGAGAAAGATTTAGAAACAAATTTTACATCATAATTTTGCCCAGTACTATGTTATAATAATAATAAATATTGAGGCACAGTTAAGTGTCACCCCTTCATAATGAATAAATTTCAACAGTCTCCTTGCTTAATGAACCAAAATTTAAAAAACCCTGGTTTCATCTTGAAAGGTAACCCAGCCTTAGTCTTCCCATTTTTTCCCCCTCTCAGTCCACAGCTGGCAAATTGCAAAGTTTCAGGATCTGAACCAAATATAAAGAACAACTTTATACATAATGAAATTTCAACTAAGCAATTTCTCTGAACTCAAAGATTACTCACAAATTAGGCAAAGCCTATAAATCGACTTCTGATAAAATTAATGTTGAATCGCCTTGTCTAGACAGGCCTGTGCATTTGAGGGTTTTGACAATACTGAATGCTGAATTTGTGATTTTAAATCTGAGTTCTGGCTATTTTAGGCTATTCCGATCTCATTGGTGGCACTGTAATGAAAGAACTTCAGAGGGTAGGGTTTTGTTTTTTTTTTGGTCTGTTTCTAGCAAAAAAAAATTTCTCATTTGTAGAAATTTTCCATTACCTAACACATGTATCCGTCTTCCTAAAAATCAGTTAATAAGAGTATTTATCAATATACAGAGAGTAGAAGCTAACTACCCAACTTATATCCTCATAAATTAAAAATTACTCTGATTTTCCAATTTCCTGAGAAATCAACATATAATTCATCTGATGATGGATGCACAGCCAAAAACCATTAACAACATACTCTTCAATCTCTGATCGGGTAATGGATTCATCCATTCCTGGTGAGAGGCAGGAAATGGAAAAGGCCATTCTAACTGGACGCCTCCAGTTCCAGGGACCCATTTGGATGATTTAAGAAGCTCCCACAAAAACCAAGATTCTAAAATAAATATTCTGATAGTCTGAATACCACATCTGAGCCATTCCTTCTCTAATTGCATTTTGGTAATAAAGGCTCTGAAAGATGGACACAGACCACCTTGAACCCTCTTTGCCAAAATGGAGGCACAGCGAAGCAGAATGCCCCATAGGAAACCATCTGGCGGGAGAAAGGATCCCTGTTGCTCTCCCTCCTCCAGGTTTCCTGCGTTACCTCCTGCTCTTGACACCCAGCACAGAGGCTTCCTTGTGGTCTGTCTTCAGGCTACTTGCTGGGCAGGACAGCCTCCCATTCTCGCCCCCAACACCACCCCTGTACAGGCAGCCCCAGCAAAGCAGCTCTGTGTCCCTTGGCACATCTCCAGGCAGTTTCCCCTTCCCGCACTGGCCTGTGGCTTTAATTTGTTCAGTCTCTGCTGCATAACATTCCATTGTGTGAACACACCACATCGGATTGCCGAGGGAGGTTGGAGAAACTTTGGCGTTAACACAAATAATGCCACTACAAATGTGCTTGCACATAATTTTTGTGCACATATGCACTCATATCTGTTATCTATATACCTAAGTCATCGCATTATGACTGATAAAGATGAATCAATGGAGCTCTCTGCCCGAGGCTGTTTGTTTAGCTCATTTCTATTGAATTACATATGACAGCATCTTTTGTTCCCATTGACTGGTTCCAGAGTGGACTGAGGAGACATTGCTGCCCATGGAGAACTTGATCATAACTGCGCTCAGCTGGAAAGGGAATATGGCAAGCCCATCCCAGTGGGCTCGTTTAGTTAAAACGGGATTTTCTGAAAGAGAACAGCACATATCATGAACAGAAATGAGCTATGTGATGAGGTAGATTTGCTGGAAGAGACTAGAATTTCAGAGGGCCACCTAGAGCATGAGTGTGGGTCCCACCTGCTACCTGCCCAGCAGGGAACTAGGATGAAAGGCCAGACGTTTACGTAAGATACCAACACCAGCCACACTCTGTTGTGTGCCGTGTTGTTTTACCGCCTACCTTTCTGTTCATCACTGAAGCCAAAGCAGGAGGAAGCAACTAGAAATTAGCACATGCAGAATTCAGGCAAGGTGTTCCCCGAAGCTCTCAGACAGGCTGAAAAAGGACCAACAGGGAAACCAGAGTCTCCTCTTTAGGAGAATTTTTACAACAGGATCACCTCCTTTGAAACCATCCAGCCAAACGCCTCGGAAGTCAAAGAATAACCTGAAGAACAGCAAAGCTTCCTCGGACCTCTTCGCTGTGTCTGAACACGAGCACAGAAATACAGAATGAGCGTTTACATGCCAGAGTCAGCTTTACATGATAGCTGCACCTCCAGTCTGCCAGCCCAGTGGTTAGTTTCTATGCCTTTTCCCTGTGGAGGTTTATCTCAGGCAGGTTCCCAAGCTTCTCTGTAGACACTTGATGTTCCTCTTGCTGCCACCCTCGACTTGTACCTCTACTTGTTTTGATGACTCACTTTACTATACACTGAAGGGCTGCAAAATAAAAATCAACGTATGCCCATCAACAGAGCTTTAGAAACCATCCTGCTTTCTCAGCTTTGTTTGACTAAAAAGGGAAATTCACTCACGGCCTAAAAAATGTACTAAGGAGAAAGACTGATAATGTAGAGGGCTAAGCTTTGATTGAATCCCAGCCATTGCCAGCTGGTCTTATCTCAAAGCAGAGTGAGCCAGGTATCTCCCCGGGGGCTATCTTCCATCATTCCAAATAATGAAGTGCCAAAGAAGGGGCAGCCAGGAGCTGCTGACTCACCCACAAAAATTCATGGCTGGAAGGACGGACTCAGACCTCACAGCCCTTATCCTGATGTTGTTGCTAAATCGTGTCTGACTCCTTGTGCCCCATGGACTGCAGCACGCCAGGCTTCACTGTCCTTCACTCTTTCCCAGGGGGCATTTGAACCTGGAGCAGTTGGGGAGGGATTCCCATGGTGTTCTGACTTGATGAGCATGGCTAACAGATGGCCTGACCAGAAACATCCTCCCTGACCCTAATCACCACAGACATGGGGACACTATTTTGAGCCCCTTGCTGAGTTCCAGAAGACTTAAAAAGCAGGAGGTAGGGAGAGTCTTACATGCTATTAGCAGACACAATTAGCATAGCCATGTAAATCAGATTATCTGGTTTCTATATCTAAGAGCATTCCTTGGGGAAGAATAAAGATTGACTTGGAGAAGAGAGCAGGAAAGTTAAGGCCAAAGCAAAAAAGTTAAGTCCCAAAGGAAAATACCAGTTCACCCCAGATTATCCTTGTATTCATCTCTTGAAAATGACAATCCAAAGGTAAACCAGCTTTGAGCTTTCAGGGACTGTTACTGCCTCCTGACAGCCTCTCCCTGGGCATAGGGAGGGAAGAAGATGGACAAGTCTTTATCATGTTAGTTATGTGATGACAGGTCTTATCAACACTGCTATCCATCCAGAGGGAAATACTGCTTATGAAAGTTGAGATCTGTGCTATCTGTATAGACTATCCGTGGCAAGAACCATTTCACTTAGCAGAAGCCCGAGAATCTCTTCCCATTCTTAGCAAAACTTTTCTAGAACTAAAGAGATACTTCTAACTCTTATCCCAAATAGCCTAGGTTTTCACAAGTGGTGTAACTATCTGGCTCACTAAGGACTCTCCCTAACCTTGGATAGCATTATCTGTCCCTCAAAGGTTTCCTCTTCCAAGATTGATACCAAGGACTTGGGCCCACCTGTGCACACCTGAAACCCTCTCCTTCCTCCCACTTCATAGTTGGAGGCTTCCTTTCTCAAAATCCCTAAGTCATTTCCTTATTTTCCTTTCAAGCAGTTTTCTAAAACACGTCTCTACTTAGAAAATGGGTAAATAGTACATGTGAATGCTTCCCATAAAGAAAATTCCCATAACCTTTCCTGACTCCAGCCACACATCAGCCATCATATCTTGGCTCCACTGAGCTTGAAACACTGCCATCATAGTCACCCTCAGAATTGTGTCTGCTCTCATTCCTCTTGGTGACATGAGAGTTCCATTTCAGACCTCAAGATAGGACCAAGGAAGACACGGACAGGAAATGCCTAACAGCCTGCCCCATAGAAATACAACGTGAGCCATAATTTATAGGCTCAAATTTTTCATAACCACATTAAAAAGAAAAGGAAGGGGGTGAGATTAACTTTAATTTAGCCCAATATATCCAAATATCAACAATGTCATCAAGGTAATAAAACTAGATGTTTTACATTCTTTTATTAACTCTTCAGAATGTATTTTATAACACATTTCCACTTGAATGCTTACATTTTCATTGTAGGTATTTGGTCTGTATTTGGGTTTCACAAAATTTACAATGGAAAAGTGGATTCAAACGGAGCCAAAAGTTTTCCAATAAGTGAATCAGTATCAGGTTTTAAATTTACATTTAAATTAATTAAAACTAAAACTTTAGTTTCACTGTAGCCTCCTGAGAGACTGCTCCTTCTCCTACGCTCCGCGTAACTTCACAATCAGTTGGCGGTGTGGCATTTCTCCTGTTCATCAATGACATTCCTGAATATACTTACAAAATGCCTTTCTCTGAAATTCATACCATCGTCTCCCCACTGTCACCTGACCTCCCAGTCACTTCTCCCCATTGGTCAGACCCTGGCATCTGGCTCCCCTCTCCACCTCCAGTCCTTTCATTCTGGATAATCCCAGGGCTGTGTAACATCCTAGCCAACATCTGGCCTCAGAATTTGCTGATCCCGAATTTCAGTGACCATCAATTTATTTCTATTTCAGCCACCAGTAGTATCCACAACTGCCTTCTAGATTTTGTCATAGCCCTGACCTCCTCCAAGTCTCAAACCAAACACTTACTCCACCCTGTTATCTCCACTCCCCAAGCTTCTGGTCCTTCCATTCTCCTGACTTTATAAAAACACATAGTCCCCAGAGACACCCCCTTTCTCCCAGCCCTCTGTCCTAAGCCCTGACCTCTCAGCACAGTGAGAGGGTGAGGAGTAGAGTTCCTGACACTGGATTCTGACATTGCACAGAACTGCTACTTACAAGCTCTGTAGCCTTGGGCAAATTATCAACTTCCCTGCACCCTGCTTTCTCCCTGTCTAAAATAAGGATAAAAACTCTGTCAAGAAAGTTCTATAAGACTCAAACATAAAGCACTTAATATCATCCAGCCAAATACATCCATTAAATAACGTTTTCTCCCGAGCCAGGGTAGGACTGTTCCCAGCTCACACCACTGTTCTTTTCTTTCATCCTTCTGCCCCACCCATACCCAGGCACAACCATACCCAGATCAGTGCCGCTGCCCGCCTTCTCTTCGTCTATACCCAGCCACCTAAGCGCCCCTGGACAAACGGACAGAGTGGTGCCATCACAATGCTACGTTTCTAATGTCAACACTACCGCCTGAACAATTCCCCAGCCTCCGGCCCGCTCCTCTGCCGCACCTAGCGGTCCTTCAGTCAGCCCACACCGAGCAGGCTCTTCCCCAGTCAGAACGGAAGGCCACGAAGGCCAGGTAAGCACCAGCAAACCTCTACTGAGAAGTCTGGGCGAACTGAACACTAGTCAGCAAACTAATGAGTATTTTTTTCCCTTTTGCTGGACTCCATCTCTGGGGCATCAGATTTGCCCACAGATTCAAGGAACTAGGATTCTGTAGTCTGAATAGAACAGCTTGGGGAGCAAAAGCCCCAGTTAAAGAGGACATGGAAATGAAGTTGGAGGAAGAAAAGAGTTTCCTTAAGAAGACAGTGAGGCTCTTAGAAGCCAAGTCAGGCAAATTCAAAAGAGAAGCATCACTGTGCCTGTGTTTAAACATGGCGAGATAGCTTGAATGACTAGCCTAAAGCTGTCCACACCCAGGACCTGTGAAGATAACAAACGGGACAAAAGGGATTAAACAGGTGAGATTAAATTAAGGACATTGAGATGGGGGAAATCTCCTGCATTGTGTGGTACAACCCAAACATAATCACAGGTCCTCATAAGAGGGAAGCAGAGATTATAATGATGTGAGGAAGGGGTTGTGAGCTCAGGAATGCCATTGCAGCACCAGAATCTCAGCATGTCCAGGACATGGATTTTTCCCAGGGCGGAGAGAAGGACCCAGCCCTGCCCATCCCCTCACTCTAGTCCAGTGAGACTGATTGGGGTTTCTGCACCAGCTATGAGAGAACAAGTGTCTACTGTTTCAAGCTATTGGTTACAAAGTAATTTGTTACAGCAACAAGAAGAATCTTAATACAGGGGTACTATGGAAAACCTCCAGGGTTACAGGAATATTTCAAAGTAACAAGTCAGGCCTGTGCTATGAGGGAACACACACTCAGGTTTGGTTCTTAGGGCTTCAGCCCCTCTCCCCCTGCCCAGTGAGGAGACACCCTGATGAAGAAGAGTCATCAGCCAGGCCTGGGTTCAGCATTGCTCTAACAATTGATGCCTCTGGAAGAAAGCAGCCTGCTCAGAGACAGGAGTGAGCCAGATCTGTTCAGAAAAACAGATACTTTAGGTGCTTCCAGAATTAACTGACTTATCACATATCTCTAACTACTGCCTCTGCTGCTGCTGCTAAGTCGCTTCAGTTGTGTCCGACTCTGTGCGACCCCATAGACGGCAGCCCACCAGGCTCCCCTGTCCCTGGGATCCTCCAGGCAAGAACACTGGAGTGGGTTGCCATTTCCTTCTCCAATGCATGAAAGTGAAAAGTGAAAGTGAAGTCGCTCAGTCGTGTCCGACTCTTAGCGACCCAATGGACTGTGGCCCACCAGGCTCCTCCGTCCACGGGATTTTCCAATCTCTAACTACTGGGGACCCCATAGGGACCTGGAAAGGGTATGTCAGGAAAAAAAATGTCTATGTAGGTCTGTTATAGGCTGGCTTGTGTTCCCCTCAAATTCATATGCTGAAGTCCTAACACCCAGGACCTCAAAACATAACCTTCTTTGGAAATGGGTCATTGCAGATGTCATCAGTTATGATGAGATCTTACTGGAACAGGGAGAACCCCTGCCGCAATAAGACCGGTGTTCTCGTAAAACGGAGAACTCTGGCCACAGAGACATACAAAAGAACATCACACAAAGACCGGAGTTACGCTGCCATATGCAGAAGAGCTACCAGAAGCGAGGGGGGCCTAGAGGGGTCCTTCCTGGCGCCTCCATAGGAAGCTTGGCCCTGCTGACACCGGACCTCAGACTCTGGCCACCGGAACTGTGAGAAAATAAACCTGTTGTCTGAGCCACTGCAGTGCACTGCTATGGCAGCCCTGGCCCCCAACAGAAACTCCCGAAGCAAAGAGAGAAGGACGGCGCGCTCCCTGGTTTAACAGACGGCACTGGCCTGACGCAGGGTGAAGAACGAACAGGACAGAGCTGGTTCAACCATTAAAGCTCAGCTGGACCTGCTTCCAAGGGAGGCGGCGAGGAGCGAGGCCAAGGCGGGAGGAAGACGCACCTTCCGTGCGCCCCGGCTGATGGGGCGTTTCTGCTGCCTAAGGAGGCCAGGCCCCAAGCCTGGAAAGAATCAGAAGCTAGGTAAAGGGAAGTTTGGGGGTCTGTGGGGTGTTCATGAGTCCCTGGGGTGCAAATTTCAGAAATACTAACCTTGATTTCTTTCAGGAATATGAGGGTGGTCCTCTGGCTCAGGGAACTGTGGGCATCAAGCAGCTTCTGTGGCCTGTACGTCCCGGGAATTACGGAGCAGCCCCCAGAGCCCTCGTGGTGTGTGTGGCTCTCCTTCCATCTCTCTGGGCACCGAGGCCACAACTAAGAAGGCGCTGGAATCTGTCCAGGATGAAGACATTCAGGAGAGATGGCACGGTGGAGACTGTAGGAAATCACTCACGTCCAACTTTACTAAGAAGGTCCTTGTAAAACACCTCACTTCCCATCGCAGCATAACCACGTTAAAAAACGCCACCTCTGCTGAGAAACCACCCTTAAAAATTGCAGGGAGCTTGCTCCTGCAAGATAATCACAGGTTTACAACCACAGTTCTCAGAGGAGAAAAGAGCAGTTCATGTTGAGAGTTAGAAAAGAATTTCATTTGAGTGGAAGAAAGCTGACTTTGCAACCAGATTAGAGGCTGGCTGAAGGAAGGCGAGACCTTGCTCCAGTGAAACTCCCTCTGTGACCCTGGGCTTTCTCCCGATTCCTTCAGAGGTTGTTGTTGGTGGTTGAGTCACCACCAACCCGTCTCCAGTTATAGCCACTCCCTCCCTCAGCCTGCGGGCTCACAGGGCTAGAAGCTTCTCTTGCATTTAGGACGGTCCCCAGGTGTTCCATGTTACTTACTACCAGAAAGAGAAGCCGGGATCCACACCAGCTGTAATCATTAGCCCACAGGACCATCCTTTAGAGCATCAAATACAAGGAACAACCCTTGATTGCAGCCCACTCAGGTCAGGGCTGAGGCTTTTTAACCTTCATTAGCCCAATCCTTGATGTACTGCAGGTGAGGGAGATCAAGAACTTGGGGTTTTGGTCCAGAGAATATTCTAATATTCTGGCTTTGTTTTATGCACTGTATAATCCACACGCCAGAGACATTATCCTGTTCTTTGGTATTTAAAACACCTATCCAGGTCTCCTCTCCCACACGACTTCCTACCAGAGGGCTGCTAGCAGGTCACTACCAGCCCTCAAGTTCTGTTCCCTTCAGACTCGTCACCTCTTATGAGTCATTTTCATGGCTGTTTTCTTGGAAATTAATCATTTTCTCTTGAATTCTCCAGCAACTTTGATATTGCCTCCACCAAACCAAAATACAACCCAAATGCCACTCACCTATCTTAAGCACATGTACCCTGAGGTTGCAGGAGTTTAGAAGTGTTAGTAAAGTGGTAAAGCTAACACAGGATTTTAAAGTGAATACTAAAAATCCTTGTTCTTAAAAAGGCTTGCTCACTTCTCCACTGGGAAGACCTCGGTGTTCACCTCTTCCACACGCTCCAAGCCTCCCTGCACACCAACACCAAGCTAGGTGTCCTGTGAAGGTCCTACTTCTGGTCCATGCCTCCAGGCAAACCTTCCTTAAGCCACTTACAAAGGTTTTCCTAAGACGACACCCTCCCTGAGATATTTTCTAATGCCAATTACTAAGATGACAAGTTTTCCACCCCAAAACTATTCAAATCTAGTTTACACTAGCTCATTAGATTTTTTTTTAATTCTGCCTGTTTTTCCTTATTTTAAAAAACCAATAAATGTAATTTGTTCTATATTTTAGTCTACTGCTGCATTTGGCTCAAGTTTCTGTTTATAAATAAACCTACTCTGGTTCAACTACATCATGCATCTTTGCCTTATATCATGTTTTGACAGATTTTCACAAAGTTTAAAGGGAATATGAAGCCACCAGCTGCCTCCACTTCAAACTTATCTTAAGGAGTTACGTTTTATTCTTGCAATAACAACCCACAAAAGGGGTACTTATGAAAATCTTTCATTTTTTTTCACTCCCATTTGAAAGTAATTGTGTTAGAGTGTGAGTGCTCAGTTGCTCATTTGTGTCCAGCTCTTTGTGACCTAAGGACTGTAGCCTGCCAGGCTTCTCTGTCTGTGGGATTTCCTAGTCAAGAATACTGGAGTAGATTGAATTTAAGAAGAATTTATATTGAATTTTTAAATTAGTATCAAATTTATTTACTTCCAATCCAGAGTAACATCAGAGCCTATAAATGATTTTGTATATACCTGGACCTACATGGTACCCTTAAATGCATCTCATTTAATGGTAATTTTAAAAAGCAGAGGAGAAGACAGGAAATATACTTTTGCTAGTGGTGGACAAATTGTCCACGCTGTGTGTCCTAGGAATTCTGAACTTTTGTTCCTTTTTTAACTCTTCCCTGCTCCCACTCACTTCAGAGAAGACCAGGAATTTCTTATATAGAGCACCCTAGCCATCTCCTTCAAGAAAGGATGGTGTTTGAGGGGAGGTAACAAACAGATGTAATGAAAAGAACAGGGACAATGTATATTTGAATTCTTGCTCTGCCATTTCTAGCTGTATAACTGTACACAAGTTATTTAGCCTCTTTGAGATATGATTTCCCTATTCATGGCTTGGAGTTATTAGAAAATTTACCCAAAATATCTAAATAGGCAAAGGGGGTTATGGGTGTACTTCCAGCGCACTTCTCTGTTGGCCTTACCAAGGTTGAGGGTATTTTTCTACTCTGAAGGAGCAGACTTTAGCCGGAAAACTTTTGTCCAGTAGGAACTGATGGGGTTCAGCATACACCGCCCCAAAATGTGGCACCTTAGCATAATGAATAACTCAAGTTGAACAAGTCTGAGAAAACCGCAGAAACAGGAAGTTCACTCTGACCTTCCCTTTCCTCACTCAAACAGGTCATAAAACTCCCATGTGAAGGTACCTCCCACCAGGAGGAAGGAAGTCATTCTTATCACTAGAGGCAAAGTTAGGGGCCGAGAAAACTGTACAAACATTGTTGAACCACTCTTACCGTCCTAGTTACTTCTTCACCATTACTGCCTCTTGCCCACATTCCACTGCCTTGTCCATTCTTCACACATTTATTGTTTCTTTGTCTAAAATGTATATAAAAACTTCCTGTTCTGCAGACTTGTGGACACAGTGGGGGAAGGAGAGGGTGGGACCAGTTGAGAGTAGCAGGGAAGCGTTTATATTACCAGCGTGTAAAATAGCCGGAGGGAATTTGCTGTATGATGCAGGGAGCGCAAACCAGAGCTCTGTGACAACCTAGAGGGGTGGGATGGGATGGGAGATTGGTTCAAGAGGGAAGGGACACGTGAATACCGATGGCTAATTCATGTTGATGTATAGCAGAAACCAACACACTATTGCAAAGCAATTATCCTCCAATTAAAAATAAATACATTTAAATCAAAGCTTCCTGTTCTGGTCACTTTTTTGGGTCTGCATCCTCTTGTGAGGGATCCCCTGTGTGCATAAAAAATTAGTTAAATGTGTATGCTTTTCCCCTGCAAACTGTCTTTGTCAGTTTAATTTTTCAGAACCAGCCAGGGACTAGAGTGTCTTAGAAGAATGTCAAGAAAAACTTTTCTTTCCCCTAAGGGAAGCAGATAATCTCTATCCAGTGTAAGATGTAACCACAAAGATTATGAGTTTTGGCTCTGGTGGACAGTACTCAATTTTGTATCTTATCCTAGCATTGTCTACAGAATACTCGGCTTCTCAAATGCCCTCTGAACTAAGAATTTTAACATCTTGATGACCATTTCATTAATTAATAAGCTAAATAAGATCTTTGATGTATATTCATTTCATATTTGCAGAGATTCATGATTTTATCTTTGTGAAATCATGCCTTAAAAGAAGTAACCACTTCTATCTCTTTGGATTAAGAGAGGATTCAATGAAGTGAAATTAATGAGTTTATTTTTTTTTATCACTTACTCTGTGCCAGTATTGTTTCTAAACATGCACTTTCCATGAGAACTAACCCATTTAGTCCTCATCACCTTGAAAAGCCAGCAT
Source organism: Redunca redunca (assembly GCA_006410935.1). Lineage (NCBI taxonomy): Eukaryota > Metazoa > Chordata > Mammalia > Artiodactyla > Bovidae > Redunca > Redunca redunca. Next base: position 596,066 of record SJYQ01006322.1, read on the forward strand.
AACTCCCACTTCATAGACAAAACTGTGGTATAAAAGGGCTTCCCCAGTAGCTCAGTGGTTAAGAATCCACCTGTAATGCAGGAGATGAAGGTCTGATCCCTGGGTGGAGAAGATCCCCTGAAGGAGGGCATGATAACCCACTCCAGTATTGTTACCTGGAGAATCCCAGGGACAGAGGAGCCTGGTGGGCTATATTAGGCCATGGAGTTAAAGAGAGTCAGGCATGACTGCAGCAACTAGCACACAGCACGTTGAGAGTTATCCAGGGTCACAGACCTGGTAAGTGTCAGAGCTGGTATAGAAATCTTGGAAGGGAGGTAAGGGACCTCAGCATCTACTACGTGGCAGAACCCTTTCTCTTCCTTTTCTATAACCTCAGAAGCATCAGGACGCAGCTGTCCTAAACACAAGGCCTTGTGAAGACAATGTGATGGTTAATAATTCCTTGTCAGCCTAACACTTGCTACAGAGTCAGTAGATAAAATTTCTGAGCAGGGCCACCTCCCTTCCAACTATTCTCATATCCAGGTTATAGCCTCCCCAACCACCCTTCCTTCATTTATCGTTAGGTCACCTCCTCCAGATATTACCCCAGTCTCCAGGGATGCTCCTTCCTCTGAACTCTGACACAAATCTTCAGAAGCTGAACAGACTGATGTACACTGTTAATTATTTTAGCCAGTGTCAGAATCCTCCTTGAAACATTCTGATCCTTTGGGGACTACAGAAAACCAAAAAAGAAAGAAAGAAAGAAAGAAAGACAAGAAGTTTGGAGATTTTCTTGATGTCACAGTTCTCAGATAAGAAGTCTCACTCATAACTCAAAAACAGGTTATTCATTTTTCTTTAAAGTTTTTCTTTTGTACTGGGGTATAGCCAAGCTGAAGGAGATCAGCCCTGGGATTTCTTTGGAAGGAATGATGCTAAAGCTGAAACTCCAGTACTTTGGCCACCTCATGCGAAGAGTTGACTCATTGGAAAAGACTCTGATGCTGGGAGGGGTTGGGGGCAGGAGGAGAAGGGGACGACAGAGGATGAGATGGCTGGATGGCATCACTGACTCGATGGACATGAGTCTGGGTGATCTCCGGGAGTTGGTGATGGACAGGGAGGCCCGGCGTGCTGTGATTCATGGGGTCGCAAAGAGTCGGACACGACTGAGCGACTGAACTGAACTGAACTGATATCCAATTAACAGTGTTGTGACAGTTTCAGGCCCACAGTGAAGGGACAGAGTCAAACATATGCATGTATCCATTCTCCCCCAAACCCCTCCCCTCCCATCCAGGCTGCCACACAACACTGAGCAGAGTTCCATGTGCTAAACTATAGGTCCTTGCTTGTCACCCATTTTAAATATTGCAGTGTGTACATGACCATCCTGAACTCAACTATCCCTTCCTCCCAGCAACCATAAGTTCATTTTCTAAGTCTGTGAGTCTCTGTTTTGCGATTTCACTTATATAATTTCTTTTTAGATTCCACATATAAGGGATGTTACGTGATATTTCTCCTTCTCTGACTTCAGTATGACGTGATGTTTCTCCTTCTCTGACTTCAGTATGACTTCAGTATGACGCTCTCTAGGTCCATTCATGTTGCTGCAAATGGCACTATTTCATTCTTTTTAATGGCTGAGTTGTATTCCATTGTATATCTGTGCCACATCCTCTTTACCCACTCCTCTGTTGATGGACATTTAGGTTGCTTCCATGTCCTGGCTATTGTAAACAGTGCTGCAATGAACATTTGAGTGTATGTATCCTTCCAGATCATGTTTTTCTCCAGGTATATGACCAGGAGTGGGATTCCAGTGAGAATTTTAGTTTTTAAGGAAACTCCTTGCTGTTCTCCATAGTGGCTGTACCAATTTACATTCCCACCAATGGTGTAGGAGGTTTCCCTTTCTCTCCACACCCTCTCCAGAATTTATTGTTTGTGGATATTTTGATGATAGCCATTCTGACCAGTGTGAGGTGATATCTCGTTGTAGTTTTGATTTTCATTTCTCTAATAATTAGTGATGAAAAATAGGTTATTCTGAACCATGCTCATATGAAGGAAATGGAGACAAAAAGGAAAGACAAAATCCCTTTCCCGCATGTAGAACATCATCCTAACTGTCCACAGCTAGGAAAGAAAAAAAAGGAAGTTACCCAGAAAAATCAAGAAATCTGCTGGCCCTAATAACCTTCACTTTTATCCGAGACATGGGTTCTGGGAGATCTTTCCTATCTTCTTTGGGAACACCCTAGCTTCTCAAGGCCTATTGTCCTTAAGCACTGAAGGATCCTGATTTTTCTAGATGTTTTGAAAACTCGGTCCCTCCCCTGTATTCAGCATTAAAATGCTTGAGAGAGAACCATGATTACAAGACTTCTTCAAATCACTTGAGGGAGGGCAAACACTCTAAACTGAGGGTTCTCAAAGCGTGGTCCAGACACACTGGGCCTGGGTCGCTGAGCCCTGTCGATGGCCCATACGTTTGGCATCGCTTTCATGATAATGGTGGTGGTGGTGACGGTGGTTTAGTGGCTAAGTCATGTCTGACTTTGTGTGACCCCAAGGACCATACCCCTCCAGATTCCTCTATTTACGAGATTTCCCAGGCAAGAATACTGAAGTGGGTTGCCGTGCCCTCCTCCAGGGGATCTTCCTGACCCATGGATAGAACCCACACCTGCTGTATTACAAGCAGTCTCCTGTGTTGCAGGCAGATTCTTTACCACTGAGCCACCAGAGAAACCCCTTTCATGATAATACTAAGATATAATTTGCCTTTTTCATTATTTTTGATGTTTGCAAAAGCAATAATGAGTAAAACTGACGGCATTTTAACACAAACCAAGGCAGGGGCACCAAACTGTACTAGTGGGCCTTTTATTCTTCACCAGCATGCACTCTGTTTTGATTTTTTTACAGTGTCAGTTCCACTTAAAAATCTCCTTGATGAATCAGTTAAAAATAGCAAGTTTATTAAATCTCAATCCATCTTTTTAATAAGCTTTGTATCAAAATAGGACACATGATGCACTTCTATCCTAAGGTTGCCTCAAGGAAAATTACTTGTATGATTGAGTTTCAAGCTGACCTAGCTGCTTTCTTTAGGAACACCACCTTTACTTAAAGGAATGACTGGGAGAGAAACTGGTTGGTGGGCATCTCAACAACAAATCCAGTGAGCCTGTCACTCCAAGGAAAACTGACAGCATTTGCTATTAACAATAAACATTTGAGGGGCTTCCCTCGGGATCCAGGGATTAAGACTCCACACTTGTGCTGCACAGGGCGCAGATTCCATCCTAGGTCTGGGGACTAAGATCCTGAATGCTGTGTGGTCCAGTCAAAAAAAAAAAAAAAAAAGGAAGAAAGAAAGAAAATTGGCTTCTCAAGCAAACATTGGAATTTTGGGAAACTTCTACCCACTACTATGACCTTGACAAATTTCAAATGTATAAAGATTTTTCTGAGGCGATGGACAGTGACATAAACAATAGTGTTTTAAAAAATATTGTATAACAATATATGTCAACATTTGGAAGAGCTGTGTAACTTAGTGACCCAATATTTTCCAAATGATCCATGCATGATGCTACAGAATCATGTATGGATAAAAGAACCATTCAGGGTACAAGATGGATGAATCAATTTTGAGTTACAAAGAAAAAAACTCATTGACATCTTCTCAGATTCTACACCACAAGCAAACTTTAAGAAATGATGTCTTGACAGCTGATGGGAGTCCCATCTCCAGAACCTGCCTTGGCTTCTGGAACACGGCAGCGGGGGGTGGGCGGGGTGCTTATCAAGTCCACACTAATGGGAGCTGGGTCCCCTCAGGACCCACCAGGGCTTCAGTTTTTGGACATTGTGGGGTTCCATGCACTCTGACAGGAAGCCAGTCTCCTCGGGACCTGCCAGGAAGTCGTGCTGCTGAAGGACAAGGTGAAGAAAAGTGGGGAGGAGGTGCCTGCGCATGGTTGATGGGTGAGGAGCGTCTGTCTTCAGAGGACCAGGAGAGGAAGGACTTGGTGTGGAGAACTCGGAAACAGATGTCTAACAAAACTGAGTGAAAATCTGAAGTCCAGCGCAAAAAGCAGCTCTGAGCAGAGCTAAGGGACAATTGGGAAACAAAGGAAGAGGAGAGAGAAACAAAAGAGGCTGATATGCAGCAGAAGAAAGATCCAGTTCAGGATGACTCTGACCTGGATTACAAACAATGAGAGACAGAGGCCCTGCTACAAAGCATGGACTCTGTCTGTAGCCCCTCTGATCCAAATCCCTGCATCCGTATCCTCGAAATCAGTGATCACTCCCAGTGAAGCTGGATGCCAAGACTCAGGAGACTTGGGACCATTAACTCAAGAAGACTGCGTAAGCTAGGCCTGTCGAAGTTTACCGAAGCAGATTTCCTGCCCAGGGAGGTAGTGTCCTACTCCAAGGAGACCCAGACGCCTCTGGTCACACATCAGTCTGCAGGCCTTCAGATCCAGACTGGGACTGATGCTGTTGGCTCCTCTCATTCTCTGGCATCCAGGTTTGGAGAGGAATCACACCACCAGCTTCCCTGGGCCTCCAGCTTGCAGACACCAGGGCAGCTCTGGGACTTCTCAGCTTCCATCATCATGTACATCATGTGAAACGCTGGACTGGATGAAGCACGAGCTGGAAGAAAGATTGCCAGGAGAAATATCAATAAGCTCAGACATGCAGATGACACCACCCTCATGGCAGAAAGCAAACAGGAAATAAAGAGGTGAAAGAGGAAGAGTGAAAACTTAAAACTCAACATTCAAAAAACTAAGGTCATGGCAACTGGTCCCATCACTTCATGGTCAATAGATGGGAAAACAGTGGAAACAGTGATAGACTTTATTTTCTTGAGCTCCAAAACCACTGTGGACAGTGACCGAAGCTATGAAATTGAAAGACGCTTGCTCATTGGAACAAAAGCCATGACAAACCTAGACAGCATATTAAAAGGCAGAGACACTACTCTGCCTACCGTGGCCTATATAGTCAAAGCTATGGTATTTCTGGGAGTCAGGTATGCATGTGACAGCTGGACAATGAAAATGGCTGAGCACTGAAGAACCGATGCCTTTGAACCGTTGTGCTGGAGTAGACTCTAATTTAGAGTCCCTTGGACAGCAAGGAGATCAAACCAGTCAATCCTAAAAAAGGAAAGCAACCCCGAATATTCATTGGAAGGACTGAAAGCTATGGAAATAGCAAAGTATTTCCCAGCCTCAGAAATTCTGACTGAACTGGTCTAGGCTGAGGCCTAGTTGGGACTCTGTGTTCAAATATGCACAAAACTGACAGCCACTGGGTTCCCATTGAAAAGCCTAAGGGTAATCCCAGAGGGAACTTTGACTTGATTCTTGACACTAAGATGTTTGTTTCCTTGGAGCTGGCAAAAGTCCTAGTCAGCACTTGCCTGAGGAGACATTGCTCTAGGCACTTATTCACACTTAGAATTTGAGAGTCAGCCCCAAAGATCTTGTGAGCAAATACCGTCTCCCACTGAGGGTGGCAGGCTGAGGGGGGGATCCATCTTGCTCTCTTTGTTTCTGTTACACTTGTCTTGGAACCTTCCATGCTTAAAATTTGTGGTCCAACATTTACCTATAATTTATTTCAGTGGTACCTGTTATTACTGATTCCAGACAGTCTACCACCACCAACTGGTTAAACTCTAAGCACTCAAGAAAAAAAGAAAGTACCTTGTACGCCCCTCTCTCAAGTGAGAACTAGGTTGCATTAAAAACAGTGTACAGAATCTCCAATGTTTTTAATGGTTTTAAAAAGTAATATTCTATTTATTTGGCTGCAATAGGTCTTAGTGTACAGGCTCAACAGTGCGTGGGCTCAGTTGCCCCTCAGCGTGTGGGATCTTAGTTCCTCAACCGAGAATTGAGCCTGCATCCTCTCCTTTGGAAGGTGGATTCCCAACCACTGAACCACCAAGGAAGTCCCAAGTATCTCCAGTCTTATTCTCTAGGCTCTTGTACAGATCTCCAAGCCAGAGGGTGAGGGAGAAGGAGGCAAGGGGTGGGGATGGGGGGAGGTCAGGGACAGCTGAAAGAACAAGAGCCTATTAGGTGAGAGATTTCAGACAGCCACGTTCTATCGTTCATGCCACCAGAGCCCTGGCTGGGCCACAGCATCTGGGCAAGAAGTGAGGGATTCTAGTTAGGGGAAGGTCCTGGCTTCTTGCAGACTTTCCTTCAGGGCCTCCAGTTACAGGAAAATAGCCGGTGGTAGTCACTTCTCGTATGTGCTGCCACCTTCTGGAGAAGGCATTTATTTATCACCACATCACTTCAGTGGCCTTCCCTGGTGGCTCAGATGGTAAAGCGTCTGCCTGCAATGCGGGAGACCTGGGTTTGATTCCTGGGTCGGGAAGATCCCCTGGCGAAGGAAACAGCAATCCACTCCAGCACTCTTGCCTGGAAAACCCCATGAACGGAGGAGCCTGATAGGCTACAGTCCATGGGGTCTCAAAGAGTCGGACACGACTGAGTGACTTCACTTTCACTTCTCAGTAGAGGGTGTATGTATGTTAGTCACTCAGTCGTGTCCAACTCTTTGCGACCCCATGGACTCTAGCCCACCAAGCTCCTCTGTTCATGGACTTCTCCAAGCAGGAAAACTGGAGAGGTTTGCCATTTCCTTCTCTAGGGGATCTTCAAAATCCAGGGATCGAACCCAAGTCTCCTGCATTGAAGGCAGATTCTTTACAGTCTAAGCCACCAGGGAAGTCTCAGTAGAGGGCATATCACAACCCAACTTACAGATGAGGAAACTGAGCCTCTGAGAGGCAAGTCACTCAACCTCAAACAAGGTCAAGCTCAAATCCACGTCTCAACTTCAGCGTCTTTTTCAGAACTCCACTCATGATTAAGATGATGCTTCTCTCTCAAAAGCACAGACCTCATCCACAGCAGGATCACAGTAACAGTACATCTAAATGGCTGCTCTGAAATCACAGATTAGAAAGCTGGCCCAGCACCCTTGGCTAGCTTTCCAGGGTCTGGCTGAGTTCTCTGAGCAGCAGACAGCCTAGCTAATCCAACAGAGCTTTAATGAACTTGTTGCCCACCTCAGTGGAAAATATTCATTGTTTGTTCTCAGTCAATAGAGACTTGCGGCATGGGCTTCTTTCTCCAGACCCAGCTTAAATCTCTTACCATCAGACTCGAATGCCAGCTGGGCCTGGCAGCACCTAGGCCCCTCTTTCACCAGTTTATCCTTTTAATCTCCCTCAACCGGCCTGCTGCAGTGCTCTGCTTCTGAAGATAACAGGGCAAGGTCTGGGCATGCTGTCCCGGCTCAGCAGAGACAGGGAATGCACCCAGCTCTCTCCACACCGCCGCTCAGATGTCAGGCGGAGAGCTGAGGAGGCCTCGGAAGGGTCAGCCAGGCCCACAGAGCTTTCACAGAAGTCAGAGTCCGTCACACGCACTCAGCGATGTTGACGGGGGAAGAGTCAAAGAAGAAAGTGTCATACTGAGTGACGTCAGCTAGACAGAGGAGAAGTACGACATATGACTCAAACAAACGAATGTACAGAACAGAAACAGATGCACAGGCTTCGAGAACGAGCTTGCAGGTGCCAGAGGGGAAGGCTGAGGGGACGGAATACTTAGGGAGTTTGAGAGGGACACGTACACACTTGTTATATTTACAGTAGAGATCTAAGGAGGACGTACTGTGTAGCACAGGGAACTCTGCTCAGTGTTACGTGGCAGCCTGGAAGGAAGGGGAACTGGGGGGAGAATGCATACATATATATGTATGGCTGAGTCCCTTTGCTGTTCAGCTGAAACGACCACAGCATTGTTTGTTCACTGGCTATACCCCAGTACAAAACTAAAAGTTTAAAACTGAAGGAAGTAGAAGACACCATCATATCACTGCCGATGCCTATGCTTCCACAAGTTTATAATCAGATGGGGCAAGAGGGAGGGCTGAGACCAGTAGTTCTGGGCCCTCACTGGGCCTCACCATCCCTGGGCCCCAGCCCGAGAGGCTGATCCCGCTTGTCTGGGATGGGACTTGGCCGGCAGTGTTTGACATTAGAAACACAGGTGGTTCTCACGTGAAGCCAGGCTTCAGATCCACAGAGCCAGACAGATGCAAGCACATCAAGAACAGGATATGCTCTTACAAGAAGGTGCCACTGCACTGCTGCCTTAAGAGAGGGCACTAAACCGGTTAGAGGTGTGGGATTTAGATGACAGGAGAGCTACGGAGAGCTTCCCTGGTGGCTCAGACGGTCAAGAATCCGCCTGCAATGAGGGAGACCAAGGTTCGATCCCTGGGTTGGGAAGATCTGCTGGAGAAGGGAAAGGCTACCCACTCCAGTATTCTGGCCTGGAGAATGCTATGGACAGAGGAGCCTGGCAAGCTACAGTCCATGGGGTTGCAAAGCATCAGACACAACTGAACAACTTTCACTTTTGATTTCACTTTTTCTAGAGCTGTTGAGAAGCCAGCCCACAAAACTTGGAGCAAAGGAGCTGAGGGTGTCCTGAAGGAGGAAACGTCCCATGCGAGTCTCGGGCATGGGAGGAAGTTGTGTGGTGTGGGCAGAAAAGACACAGCCCTGGGTCTGAAAACATGAGGCTCACGGTAGCCCTGAAACTGCTTATCTAGAGCTGTTACAAATGGACTCAAGGTGCGATTGTGAGCCATCTATTCCAAAACGAGTCCTTTTGACCACTGTTTTACTGAGCTACTACGGTTTTTTAGGGTAGCAGCCATGGTAACCATCCCCAAATTGTTCAAATTACAGTCAGCAGAGGAGATGTTTTTCCACCCTCTTTCTCACACTTTGATCCTAACTTTGGAGGTATGATAGCTTGGTTTTTGTTTGGAACTCGGCATTCCTGAAGTCTCAGGTGCCTTCTCCTGTGGCTTTGGCTGGAAGCTCAGCGTGGGCTCCTGGTAAACTAGGCTAAGTGGTGTATAGCTGGGACATTACAGGCAGAGGTACCAGCGGGCTTCATAGCCGCTAGGCCTCTTTCCCTCATCTCAGTTACTAGGTTCTGTCACACTGGTGATAAAACTCAGGGAAATGCTTTCCTGGGAAAAGAAGAGAGAAGGGATTTCTCCTAAGGGCCTAGGGTAAAGCTAGTCAAGTCACCCGCTAGACTCTTCCAGCCCAGGAACATCTCCAGACCCAACTGAGCACCATGCCCAGCCATGCAGAGAGGACAGAAACTGTTCAAGATTATCCTGAGGGAGAAGGAACAAGAGGCTCTGTCCCGGAGAGCAGGAACAGTTCGGCCTCTCTGCAGCCTGTGATGTGAAGCGCTCAGTCGTCTCCGAGTCTTTGTGACCCCATAGACTGTAGCCCACCAGGCTCCTCTGCCCACGGGACTCCCCAGGCAGAAATACTAGAGGGGGTGGTCATTTTCTCCTCTAGGGGATCTGCCCAACCCAGGGACTGAACTTTCCTATGTCTCCTGCATTGCAGACGGATTCTTTACCCGCTGAGCCATTGGGGAAGCCCCCACCTATGAAAACAGAACCTGATAAAGGTCCTGGGACCTAACACCCTGCCCCCCCACTTTTCAGTGCTCCTCCTGGTGGGGGGAGAGGTTGGGATGGAGGTAACAAACCTGAGAAACCCAGGATTTGCTCTTGGGGACAAGGCTGCTGACTGGCTTCCTCAGGCCTCCCCCTTAAGTTGTTCAGAGGAGCAGTTCTAAAGCTCCTGTCTGGCATCTTTTTCTCAACAAGAAAATAACCTTGAGGCAATAATTCCCAACCCTGAATATTCATTGGAAGGACTGATGCTGAAGCTGAAGTTCCAGTACTTTAGCCACCAGATACAAAGAGCCAACTCATTGGAAAAGACCCCGATGCTGAGAAAGACTGAAGGCAGGAGGAGAAGGGGACAACAGAGGATGAGATGGTTGTATGGCATCACTGACTCAATGGACATGAGTCTGAGCAAACTCCAGGAGCTGGTGATGGGCAGGGAAGCCTGGTGCTGCAGTACAAGTGGTCTGCAAAGAATTGGACGCGACTGAGCGACTGAACAACAAACACTTTCCAATATCAGGTTTTCAAGTTACTCTATGGTTGTCCAAAGCTTCTCAACCTTGTATTTCTACCTCTGGCTGCAAAGACTGTGAGGAGAGAGAGCAGTTTTCTTTTTCTATTTTTCTGTATCCCTACTGCCTAGTGTATAGGCCCTAACATTAAAAAAAAAAAAAAAACTTAATAAATGTGGAACACAAACATAAATAACTGCTTTTGTCTGCAGTGTCCCAAGTGCCAAAGTTACCCATCCAGCTTACTTCTTCAGTCTCTGAATACCCCTCTCCTTCCAGCCTCTGCAACACTGCAACCTAGGACCTACTGTCTTAGCCTCTCACTAAACACCAGTCAGAACTTGGCCTTATGGCTTAACCCCAGATATTAGGGAAGTCCTATAGAGAAATTTGCTCCTGGTCCTAAACATGAAATTGTACAAAATATTGGTCACTGACTTGTTTTCGAGACAAATACACATTTAAAATATATAATAAAATCATGGCCTTGGTATGTGTAGTTCAGTACTTTGAATGCTTTAGAGATGAGAGTCTATAAAAATTTCACAAGCAGTCTCCTTCAAAAAAGTGAGAGAGACTATTCCATGATGGATGACTCTGATATGCTAAAGTAATTCTCTGAAATTTTTCTGAAGTTTTTCCAAGAGCTTCAAAACCAGTAAAACCTCATTTTCTCTTTACCAAAAAGATTGTAGTCATTTCAGAATTAGAAATACATAACCTGCTGGTCTTTACTGAACACCTATTATGCGCATGTGATATTTCTCCATACCTACAATTTATCACTGTGCTCATATTATCTTCCAGACAAAACTAAATTCTTTGGGAAGACCTGAGTTTTTTTCATAGTTCTTTCTGATGCTCTAAAGCGCAAGGCTAGCCCTGAATAGTCATACAATACAAACTGATGACTTCTGAGTCCTCCCTGTGTCTTAGAATAAAAGAGCACCTAATTTCTCGAATGATAATTTACCCACAAAATAGCAAAATCAGAGGATATTAATCACATATACTTGCATGTGTCATTAAAACATCTCTGTGAAGTCAGGTTTACCATAAGCAGTCAAATTATACAAAATCTTTAAAAATTAAATCAGGAAAAGCAGAACAACGCCAGACTCCTACTAGTTAGATTTCAAATTAGTAATCATTCACTGCTGCTGCTGCTAAGTCACTTCAGTCGTGTCCAACTCTGTGCGACCCCACAGACGGCAGCCCACCAGGCTCCTCCGTCCCTGGGATTCTCCAGGCAAGAACACTAGAGTGGGCTGACATTTCCTTCTCCAATGCATGAAAGTGAAAAGTGAGAGTGAAGTCGCTCAGTCGTGTCCGACCCTCAGTGACCCCATGGACTGCAGCCCTCCAGGCTCCATCCACGGGATCATTCACTGGGACCTACCAAATGCCAGGGACACAGCTCACAGCCTAGAGTGGGAGACACAAAAAGTAATAATTTTATAACAATGTAGCAAGGACTATTAAACATCCCAGTGTTCACTGGAGCATAATTTACCATAGCCAAGACATGGAAGTGACATGAATGTCCATCTGCAGAGGAATGGATAATGAAGATGTGGTACATATATCCAGTGGGATACTACTCAGTCATAAGAAAGAATAAAATAATGCCATTTGCAGCTACATGGATGGACCTAGAGTTTATCATACTAAGTGAGGTCAGAAAAAGGCAAATATCATATGATATCATTTACATGCAGAGTCTAAGAAAAAATATTGCCGGGGATTGTGATTGATTTAGAGAGAGAAAGATAGTTAAGAATGTTGTAGATAAGAAAATAGAGGAGAGAAGAAAAGAGGCTGATGTTCCTTGGTTTATACAGAAAGTCAGTAAAGTCTCAAGACAAGAGACTTGCACCATCTACGTGAGGCTGCAGGTGCCCTCCCGGTCTCCCGAGGGAGTGCCTGTTCAGGTCTTAGAAACCCAGGCAAATAAGTAGACATGGTGGACTTCTGTACTCCAGATGGGAACTAGCCTGAAAGACAGAGTAAGAAGAAAAAAAAAAGATTGACACGAGGAGATCAAGCTGCTTTGATGAGCAAGATCCATAGCTTTATTTTTACATGGGACTTATATACCTTTTTCGTACATAGAGGAAATGAAAGACGCAAGGTCATACAGAGTCAGCCCAACATTCCAGCAGTGTTGCCCTTATCGAAACCATGATTTTTTTGCATACCTTTTTCACAAAAGATGTTGTGTACAGTATCTTCTGGCCTTGGAGGCCTGTGAACATTTTATGACCCTCTTTTGATAAAGGCTGCTCAACTAGAAAACTTATTTTCCCTAAAAGTGTTTTTCTTTATATTTCTAATCTATGTCAGCCTCAGAAAAATGCCAAACAGAGTTACGTTTTTTACAGAGCAAAGGTGCAGTGAGTTACAAAAAAGAACCAATTAGCTCAACAGTCTGATATGGTTAAATTCAAGGCTACACTTGTTTTTCTAGCATTCTCACTATGTTAACTAATGCATTACCAGGTGCACAGTGGATAAGAGATATGGGAACTTAGCAACAAGCATTGGCCCAATAATGAAATCCTACATCAGCACTAGCACTACTCTAATAACTTTTAACTCTTTCAAAGGCTCTATGTTTTAGGCTTTCTATGCTTCTCACAGTTGGGAGGCTGTAAATAATTGTATGCATAGCTGTAAGAGTCTGGATATACCTGCCAAGCAAGCTAGAATGCTAACAGAGGGGGTTTGATTTGAAATATTCCTCTCATGTCCAGGAGACTTATTAGCTGTAGCCCTAAGTTGATTTTCTCCAGAGAAAGGTAGTCAGGGTCAGCCCCCTGTTAATGTCAGAGGAGTTGGGAAAAGTCATGGAACAGTAAAACAGACAGATTCAGGTTTTGGGGTAGATGCTCGAGAAAGCCTAGGGAGCCCCTTGAGTTCTGAAGCCTTGCTTAACATTTCTCTTCCACATGACCTTGTCATGGGTGGGATCTCCCATGGTGGCTCCTGGCAAAATATAAATGAACAAATTTCCAAAACAGAAAGGGACACACAGACATAGAAAACAAACTATGTTTGTTACCAAAGGGGAAAAGTGGGGAGGGATAAATCAGGAATTCAGGATTAACACCACACAGTAAAATATATAAAATAGATAAACAGCAAGGACTTACTGTATAGCCTGGGCACTGTGCTGGCTGCTTCTGGAAGATACGGTGGTGCCTAATTTACTCAATATTCCCATTTTACATATGGAAGGGATATGCTCCCCATTTACATGTGGAAAATTGAAGCTCACAAAGTCTATGCAGCTTACTCAAAGTTACACTTCCAGGAATATTTCACAGAGATTTGAGCTCGGTCCTTATGACTCCAAACATAACCACGCTGCCTCCAAAGGGGTGAAATGATTGCTGTGTGAAGGCTTCCATTTTGAGCTAATTCTTCAAGTTAGCAACTACTGGGACTTCCAGGCAATCTAGTGGTTAAGACTGCATGCTTTAATGTGGGTGGTATGGGTTCAATCCCTGGAGACTACTGTGGGGTCAATCTAAGATCCCACATGCCACTCATGGTGTGGCCAAAACATATAAATAAATAAAAATTTAAAAATAAATCAATCAATCAGCAACTATGGACTTCGAGGCATCTTGCTTATAAGCAATTCACAACAGTGACCACCCCACGATAGCAGTAGGAACTAAGGAGAGACATAAGCCAGGATGGGGGCACTCTGGTAGGATTCTAGTTACAATTGCATTTGGGATTTGAAGGCCTCTGTGCACCCTGTAAAACAGTGTGGCAGCTTTGGGCAGCTTTCTACCTGTGGAGTACAGTAGGCTTATACTGATGGCTTAATTAATCCTTTCTGAGTCTCCATGCTCCCTGCAATGTAATTTATGGCTCTTCCCATCACAATCTGAAACCCGCACTTTGACTAACAGAACACAACAGACAGGATGGTGCCCTCATTCCAAGCCTGGGCCCCAGGAGGCCTTACATATTTCCACTCTTTCCTTCTGCATCCCTCCGTGACCATGAGAATAAACTGGACTAGCCTGCAAGAGGATGAACAATGTGGAGGAGTCACCAGTTATTCCAACAAAGCCTGTGAAAGCCCAGCTAAGATCAGCGGGGCTGCACACTCAGCCCAAAGCTAATCAAGGTCACGTGAGTCAGCCAAGCTAAGCCCAGAAGGTTACCAGCCGATGCACAGACCATAAGCAATAGGAAATACTTATTGTTTTAAGCTAAATTTGGGGCAGCTTGTTATGTGGCAATAGCCAACAGAGGCAAGTGAGTAACAGCTGTTCCTTTAGGGTCAGAATGGCTTAACTTGGTAATGGAGGCTGTTGGGGGTTTCCCTGGTGGCTCAGTGGTAAAGAATCCCCCTGCCGATGCAGGAGACTCAGGTTCAGTTGGGAAGATGCCCCTGGAGAAAGAAATGGCAACCCCTTCCAATATTCTTGCCTGGGAAATCCCATAGACCGGGGAGCCTGCCGGGTTATAGTCCATAGGGTCGCAAAAGAGTCAGACATGACTGAGCCACTAAGCAACAAGAGGTTTGCACCTACAGGCCTACAAGGTCTGTGTTTGCTGGGCTTCAAGACCTAAGAGAGAGCCCAGTGTCACCAACAGAGACAATGGTTTAATGGATGGAGCAGCTTACGTGCCTGAAGCAAGGTCTTGAAGCAACACCCCACAGCCTGCAGATGGCTGATGGAGAGGGATGGAGGGCAGGACTTGGGGCACTCTTCACTCCCAGTGTGGGGTCATGGGGAGGCAAGACTGCCAGCAATAGAGGGGATTTATGTCAGGTGGGCTCATTAGTTGCCAGGGAAACCGGCAAAGGGGAATGCCGCTCACCGCCCCTTTGATGAGAACAATCACCAGCTGGGGCCTGAGGCAAACACAGATACACAGGAAGGTGAGTCTGGTGAGTAAGATATGGGTGAAGCAGGCACTGGTTCAACAGGAGATGGGCCGAGAGCAAGAGAAGAGCCAACCCGAGTGGCCTGAACATACACAGGCTAAATGTCATCTTCCTGGCTCCACATCAGAATAAAATCCGTCTCTAAAAAATATTTGCAGTTTCTCATTTCTTCTCCTAAGAAACGTTACTATTATAAATGCATAAATGCGTTACCAGTTAACAAGTATACTTTTCCCTTATTATCCTGCCATTTGAGCACAAAGCGATGAACAATAAGTCTGTCTCATCACTAACCAATCACATGTTCTATTAACTATTGAGCTGAATTAACCTTGGTTCCGTACAGAGTCAGACACGACTGAAGCGACTTAGCAGCAGCAACCTTGGTGCTGTGCTCAGTGTTTAGTCAGTTGAAGAGGCCAAAGACCCCGTCAACACCTTCACAGTGCTTTTGAAACATATGAAAAGACATCAGCTCTGCCCAACTCATTCGCAAGTAATGAGAAGCATCTCACCTACTAGACAGAGGTCATAAGCCAACAGCTCTTCCCTCAGGCAAGAAGCAGTCAGCTCCACTCCAGCTCCCAGCAGAATCCCAGGGGTTCTTCCCTGGAACACTCTGTAGACTCCCAGAGCACCCAGCAGCCCTCTGATCTTTGGTGGACGCTCTTGTTTGATGAGTTGACATTATTTGCTATTTATTGAATTTCAATAATGTGCTGAGCACATTCTGGGAAAAAGGATTGGGTGCAAATCCTGACCAGAGGTCTGGTCATATAACTAAGATGGTCTTCCAAGAAGTGTTATCTTTCCAAAAATTCAGAACAAATGGAACAGACAGTAACGCCCCCAGTACTTGGACCCTCAGGTAAACAGAGGCAAAACGTGAAATAGCAGTTTTAGCGGAAGCACCAGAACTAAAGAATGCCGCATTCTACAGTGGACATGAGGCCGTCGTGTGCGGGATTTACATTCAAGGTTACCAGAGTTCATTCTTGTGACTGGCCCCGAACCCTTCTCATATCTCACACCCAGGCTTCTTTCACATAAGAAGACGAGGGTTGGAAACAGGGGAAATATTTATGAGAGCCCTACTGGTGTGCTACGTCAAGATACCTCTTCAGGGGTTTCTCGCTTCAAGCCTAAGGAAAGGGGCCACAGCAAGACCACTTGGAGAGTCTGACATGTGTCCTCTGGGGGGCCGCTTGCGGGGCAGAGCCGAGGATGAGGGTGTGTCGGGCACTGGGCAGACACCTGAGCACCGGGTTGAGCACTGGACACGGTCACTCCAAGGGAGGCCCTCTTAGATGCTCTCGGATGGCTGCCCAGAGCGGCAGAACGACGCTGGAACCACCGCCAGGGGCCTCGGGCTGAGCAGGAAGAGCAACCACCCACACTGCGAGTGCTGCCCTCGCCAAGAGAAAGGGCAGCGGCGAGACTGCAGGCCTGGGGATGAGCAGAGGCAGGCGGGCATGCAGAGGCCTCGGAACAGACACACGAAATAAGAAGAGTCCACTTGGAACAGCCACCGGACATGAGGACAAAAACGCCAGCTCCTGATGGCGTCACTCAAGCTGCTGGCCTCTTCTCTTCTCCCACCTCTGCTGCTACCCTGGACTGTCAGGAACCAAGGTTAGCAAGATGGACACGGGCCAAAATGTAGGGCCAGGGTGAACGAAAGAGACCAAAGCAAAAGAAAGGCCACAGGGGGTTCTGGAGGGGAAGTAAGTGAAATTCATTCTTGCGGTCCCTGGGGGCCTGGAGTCCAAAGTCAGTTTCACTGGGTCAGAACTGAGGGGTCTGCTGGCAAGGCCACACCTCCTCTGGGGGTCTATGAGAGGATCAGCTCCTGCTTCTTCCACCTTCTGAAGGCAGTCAGCACTCCTTGCCTCGCGCTGCCTCATTCCAGCCACAGGCTCCGTGGTCCCATCACCCTTTCCTCTTCTGTCTGTGGAATAAAATCTCCATCTATTTCCCTCTTATGAGGATATATATGATCGATTTAGGGCTTATCCTGATTATCCAAGATAATTTCTCTACTCCAATATCCTTAGTTTAACCATATCTTTGATTCTATACGTTAACATTCACCCTTTACCATACAGGGTGGCATTCACAGAGTCCAGGGATTAGAACATCTTTTGACGGAACTGTTAAGGAAATTAAAGAAGGTGTTAAGGTGGGGTTAGCATCTGAGTAACCTGAGGCACAGGGAAGTTAAGTAACTTTCCTAAGATCACACAGCTAAGTACCAGGTAACCTGGGCCTTGAAGAAGCTAAGCCTCCTGACTTCTGGTCAAAAGCTTTGCTTCCTATCACATATCACACACACTGACTAATGACATTTGGGGTCCTTTGCATTCTATAACTATTTTCATGTTTTATTCAAGCATCTTATAATAGTTTCCTTAAAAACATCTCCATTCAGACTCTTCTAGGAAAACATGAAAGAAAGGAGATTCCTTCAAATTCAGCTCACTGGGGTTCACATCTGTTCTCTTCTGTACTGGTGAGGGAGCTCACAGGCCAAAAAGTAAAAGATGGGATTTCTTTTTAGGAGGAGAAAAGCTGGAGGTATAATAAAACACCACCAAACGGAGTTCACAGAGTCTGTGCAGAAAGTATTCAGTGAGTGTCTATTTCCAGCAGAACCTCATCCAATCGTTTACCACAGAATTGCTGAGTGGAAAGGCCAGCAGGCAGATGTTTTTAGCCTCCCCTATCATGTCAGTGTGATGTAAGGCAGTGCTGCCTATGGGTCCTCCTGCCTTGGATGTGTGAGTCATAGTCTGGATTGATAGCTCAAGGCTGGTGAAGGATGAGGACAATTATTTGGAGAAGTCCCTAAAGCACCCCCTCACCAAACCTTTATGGGGCAGAAACTTTTCACCTGTGTGTTTCCACAAGCCCTTTGTTAACTCAGAGCCGTGCTCCAGGGAGGTGTAACACAGCAACTCATCAGAGGTGATGCAGGAATTCAAGAGCCCAAGGGAATGGAACAGAAGCATCAGCAAGTTTGTGTCCACAGTGGGTTTGGAGTGGAAAAAAGAAGGGCCTACAGGGGAGCTGTGAGGGGAGGGTTGGCTCCTGGAGGCCACCTCTTTGGAGACCTGGGGGCAGTGAGGGAAGATGAATGGACTGAGGTGACCTAAGATTCACAGAATTTGCAGGGATCAGAGCACCAAAATTAGAGTGGGAAGCTTCATTTCCTTGACAGTTTTACATAGGGTGATCACAAAGAAAAGCCAAAGATGGTTTAGAACGCTTGAAAAGCTCTTGTCTCAGACATCATGAGCCCAGTGGGCTTTGCAATCTGTGCTCATTTAAAAACCAGTGGTTGTCAATATGCTAAATGCTAAAAATATGTCCATTCGCTCTTCTTCATCATATAGACCTGAAAATATTGAAGTGATAAGGGTGTTTCCACCTCTGCCTCCCACTTAGTGTCAATTCAAAGGTGAAATTGTTATAATTAGTCCTTTTCAAATGATCTTGACTTTCTTCTATCGTCTTCCAAATTCAGGAGCACAAAATCTGTTGAAAGGGAAGTTGGCTCTCTCAAAACTCTTGTCAGCTAATTATATCCTTAAGCAAATCTTTGTTGCTTTTCTCTTCTTGAAATCAGAAAAATTGCTCCTTCTCTTCCTGGGGTACAGATGGGGGTAGTTACTCTTCCTGGATGTTCCACTCAATTCTGATCTCTGAGATCTCCAGACTGATTAACAAAAAAAGGGAAATCTTTGCTTTCATTGATTTTGTACAGTTTCAACCCAACACTGGGGACCTGACCCTCACACACAGCCAAAAGTGTTTGTTTAACAATAGCAGTAAAAAACATCTGAGCTGACTTGGACCAGTGATAGCTCTTACCTCAGTCCTGAGTTCACTCTTTTTATAGTAGCAACGAAGTCCTGCTCATTGGGGCCACTGGTTCCTTTGCTGACCTGTCCCCTATTGTCTTATTTTCCATGTTAGTTTCCAGCATAAAGTCAATGACGGCCTACCTTATAGCCTTCGCAGGTCAGAATGCAGTTACCTTTCAACAGCCACACTGGGAAATTGCTGCAGCCACTTCAGGCAGAAGACAAAGCTTGTTTAGCATTTTAGCCCCACCTTTGGATCACTTCGTTGTGTACCTGAAAGCAACACAATATAGTAAATCAACTATACTTCAACTTTTTAAAAAGGAATGCTACATTGGCTAGATCTATCACTGAAGAGTTGGACATGCTCTGTCAACATCATCTGGTCAAACCTCTGGCATCTTAAGAGGACACAGTAATGGTGGATGCAGTCTTCTCAAAAAACAGAGAACAGAGGCTCTCTGACTTCCCTCCTGTAAGGATATTGAGCCTTGGAGGCCCACTGCTTGCTTCCCTGGACTGTCTTTTCTGTTCTCATCATTACTGTTTTCAGGCCCTCCAGTTAACCCTCAAGGAGCAGGGTCAGTGGACTCACCAAGAGTAATCCCACGGCTTAGCAGTCCTTAGGCTCAGGGCAGCAGATATGGGGGCGTCTGCTGCTGGCACCCCAGATGGGAAGCAAATGTCTGCAATGGCCTTAAACATGTGAGTGTCACAGGCTTTGGGAAGAATAAGAAATGAGAACAAATCTGTCTTTAAAATGCTGGGAGACACACAGTGCCAACAGTGGAAAGAGAACATATTAATGTTAATATATACTGCAGAGTGGGTTGGATAATGATGAGAACCTGGAATTAAGGAGATGAAACCCAGGCTCTGGTTCTTGCTCTGCCCTCCTCTGGCTGGGCAGATGCTTAATGCATCGCTTTACCTCTTCATCCCCTCCTCGGTGTAGGAAGGACTTGGCCTAGATGGTCTCTAGGGTTCTTCAAGACTGAAATTTCTGTGAGTCCATGATTCTAGTTTTAGTTACTAGGCAAGGTGAGAAGCTCATGAGAAGCTCTGGAATCCATATGATACCTTTCTACTCCCAAGGGATCCAACCACAGTAGTTGGGCATTTCTAGGTGTGAGGGCCACCTGGGGAAGAAAGTATCAACCCCCTCCCCCAGGGGGTTGAGGACTCTGCTGTCCTCTCTGGCAGTACTGGAACCAGCAGGGCAGGAGGGCAAACCCATCCAGACACAGTCAAACATGAGGATGAGCACGTGGGTCGATCTCTGAACCTTTCAATGGGACCACAATCTGGAAAGACCCATGACACCAAGAGTTTTTACAAAGTAAAGAAATTCAGGGACTGAGTCACCAGAGCCACTTGGAGGTGAGAAGGCCTCTCTGCATACACTTTCTGTTAGTCAAAAGGAATTAAATAGTAGGAGATGCCCTGACTACTCCCTCTGTGGACTTCCACTCTCAAGGCCTGAAAGTCTTCCTTCAGAAAGCAGGAAGGGCAGCTGCTCCTCTGTGAGTGACCAAAGCGGCTCTTGCCCTCTGCAGACAGGATAGTGTGGGAAGGGAAACAGATGTCACAACTCAGAGAGACCAGGGAAGAGTTCATTCCGAAGCAACAATCCCCTTTGTCCCCTTTTGGGGTCAGAGGCCGGCCCCATAAGTCAACAGTAGATTTGGCATTACACACATTCCACTCCTAATAAACAGTAGTTTAAGTAAATTGACATATTAATTAAGCTTCTGTGTAGCATTCAGCACAAGTGACCTCCAGAAAGTGGAACAACTGTTGTGCATAAACCCTAATAAAGGCCGAGTCAGCGGCCCCACTTCCAGCTCGCCACCACTCTTTCCCACTCTAGGCGCTCTCCTGAACTTTATTTTCAGTCAAGAACTGAAGCCCTGTCTAATGGCTTCAGCACATAAATTTCTTAAAATGTTAAGTGTTTTCACATCTGATTTAGAAAAAATATTTCCCCATGATCTTCCAAAGGGCTTTCACCTAAAAACACGACCACACGTGGACACCGTGTTTCATGTTCAAAGTGTGCTTCCCAGCGGCTGCCTCAGAGGACGCTCAGAAGAGCGGACTCTCCTCCATTATCCCATGTTACAATGCGGACCCCACCTCTGGGAGGCCCAGCGGCCCGTCCCAGCCCAGCTTCCTGCTTATTTTGCTCTGAGGTTACCTTTGTAGAACTTTAACTCTCTTCCTGTCCCCTGAGGAAATCCTGGGATGGCTTTGCCAAAACATCCCGTAACCAGCGTGAATATATACTTACTTCTGAGAGTTTCAGACCAAGAAGAAAGAGCTGAGTTCACAATCAACTTCCCTTTTGAAACTTGAAGAAAGCTGATACAAATTCATAATAATGTAACAGGGACTTTTGACTGACCAAACATTACTATAATTATTATTTTCTGAGAGGGGATTTTTAAAAAGTAAGAGTCAGCAGAACTTCTTGAAATTTCTGTGTCATACCTTAGTTGGACCAGCTCTCCACCAAACTGCCAGGCAGCAGGGCCCCTATTCAATTTTCTGCTGTCTTTCAACTCTCATCTCTCTAAGAAGTGGGGCTCCTCCTGCCCACTGAGCTGCCACAAAGGCTTTCCCATTTCATCAAAATCTGAAAAAGAGCTGAATTAATCTGCCGTTGGCCTTTTGGTGTGAACATCTTGCTTACTTCCTTATCTGAGTGTTTTTCATAAACTTTTTCCTAATATTGAATAAAAGGAAGATTTTTTTCTGTTGTTAATAAAATTTTAGCATTGGAATGAGTTGGAGCATTTGGAGTAGTCAGGAGAAGGGGCATAGAACTTCCCAGGCCCTAAGAGGTGTTCCTTGTCTGAGAAACGAATCTCAGTACACACACCCCACCTCTGACCCAGAGTTGAATGGCACCCAAAAAAAACAACACAAAGTTACCCTAGTTATTAAGATGACTGACGTTAACATCCCATTTCAAATCTTCCTTTTGTCTGAACTGCAGGAATTCTTGGTGTGTAAATGTACATGTACATGTGTGGAGCATCACACATGTGTGTGCATGTGTGAATATACATGTACATGAAGATGCAGAATTTTGCAATGTACAAAGCTTAAGCTAAATTGTTGTTGGGAATAGTAATTACTTATGGGTAAAGACGCTTCCCGGGTGGCTCAGTAAAGAATTCACCTGCAACGCAGGAGACCTGGGTTTGAACCCTGGGTTGGGAAGATCCCCTGGGGGAGGGCATGGTAACCCACTCCAGTGTTCTTGCCTGGAGAATCCCCATGGACAGAGGCACCAGGATGGCTACAATTCATGGGATCACAAGGAGTTGGACACAACTGAGCCACTAGGCACAGCAGAG
>SJYQ01006322.1:620104-672445 GCA_006410935.1 Redunca redunca
GTCTGACTCTTAGCGACCCCATGGACTGCAGCCCACCAGGCTCCTTCGTCCAGGGGTTTTCCAGGCAAGAGTACTGGAGTGGGTTGCCATTGCCTTCTCCTTTCCTTATTTAATAAAGAAAAAAGAAGAAGCCTGCATTTAATAAACAATATCTCCCAGATCAGCCATGTGTGATGGGTACTGAGCAGATATGGGGCAGATTCTAGAAGATGACTCACCAGAACCCCACTCTCTCACACACTGTGGGCTCAGAAAATGTCTAATATCCTGTTGCTACATATCACTGTAGACTCTTTGACATTATCACTTTTAAGCCAAATGGAGAAAAATAAGACTCCGTCTCAAGTTAGAAAATGTTCCTTTATTTTAAAACCCTTTTCCAGAGTCAGGCCCACCAGTGTGAATTGAGGAAAAGAGCGGGGAGGTGAGTGATGAGGCTAAGGATTCCTGAGAAGTATCAGACACGAGGAGAAGAGGCGGAGGTTCTCACCTGAATTGGGTGCAGCTGGGACCCGGGTCCTCTGGGCTCAGGGACAAGGTCAGGGGAGCCAGTGCCCAGCTGCGGGAGTCTCACATGATGTGCTCAATCGAGGGCCAGCGTCCATTTCTTCCCATCTTTGGCATGGCTCCTCTGGGTGCAAAAGGACCATTCATGGAGAGCAGCTGTCACAGGGCCTTCCAACAGTTCACTGAGTGGCCAGTGAAGCTCTTGTGTCCTCGGTTCCCAAGATAAACGGAGCCATTTGTACCCGTGGAGCAGGCATCACGTGGAAGCAAACCTGGGTGAGGGAAGCACCCTCTCGCCATGTTTCATGTTAGCCTTCCCTTCAGTACTGACCAGGGAGTCGGTGCATTGAGACAGTCCTCTTTTTCCTGTCTTCTCTTAGTCAGTGGGCCACATCTCAAGCGCTGAGCTAACTCTGCATTTTCCTTTAAAAACAAGAGGCTACTTTAGGCAAACGGAGTTTAGTGGGCCACAGTCCAAGGGGTTGCAGAGAGTAAGACACGACTGAGAAACTAAAAATAGCAACTTTAAAACTAGATATCACTTCAAAATGACATGTAGACACTCAGCTAGTCTGACAGATTCTTGACCCCACCAAAAAATGCAAACAAAAGAGAGATATTGAAGAACCAAGAGACAAAAAGGATAAAATGTCCTTATCTCCAATCATAAGCAGGACCATTATAACTGGAAAATTAACTTGAAGAAATTGAGGTAAGTCATGCAAAGATATATTTTTAAAAATGTGTTATTTTAGTTTAAAATATAGAATTGCAGATCAATCCACCATGATCTTCCCACTGGATACGGGTCCATTAATTCAAGCTTCCCATTGTCCTTCTTGCAAGAAACACGTTTACAACACATCACTCTGCTGCAAACTGCCACCTCTGGACCCAAATATATCCTCTCATTTTAGAGGATAAAAGGATTTTAACTCAGCATGTTTTTGCCCCAAAACCATACATTTCCTGGTTTCTCTTATAGCCAGACATGGTCATGTGACTGAGTTTTTGTCAATGCAGAGTTGGTAGAAGTGAGGGTGCGTCTTGTGACTGATGCCCTTGGATACAGGTTATGCCTCTTCATACCCTCTGTCCTCTTCTGAGTCCAAAACCAATGACATGCTTTTTACCATTTAGGTAACAAGGAGGCCTTGGGGGTCAGCAGAACAAAATGATGAACATTTTGGATCCTTGAATGACTGCACAGACCAACTTCTCTCTGACCTAGAATTTCCACCTCGGATTACTACACAGAAAAAAACAAGCAAATAAAACTCCATCTTCTTGAAGCCAACAAATTATCGTGAGCCATCTTTGTTCAATAACCTTAGCCTTCCCCTCAAAATCTAATGATACATGATGTCCAGACTAAAAATGTTTTTAAAATTATATATATATACATATGTGAAACAATTGGTGGGTAAAATCTATCACATTCTTCAAGATTCCATTTTTTATAGATGTCTCACCACATCTTACTTGAAATTTTTTTAAAGGTACTTGTTTTAGCAAGTCTTTACAAAGCATTTAGTTTTCATAGAAATAATTTTTCTTCATTTTCCAATTCATATTTCATCCTTTTAAAGTAATATGTAATTAAATTTTTAGTTTGCAAACAACACAGCTGGCATACACATACACATTGCGAGCACACTGACCCCTGGTGTGTCAGTCAGCCGTTGCTTGGCTGCAAACCATCCTGAGGTTCGCACTCCCACAGCGGCAGTGGAGGCTGGGCTCCGGGAGCCCCTGGTGTGTCAGATGCCATCAGCTGGGCAGCTCTGCTTCTGGGGGTTGGCAGAATGTTGCCTGAGGTGAAGGAGACAATAGGGCCATCACCCAGCAGATGGACCTGAGCTTGTTCTGTGAGCCACAGCGTACCTGTCGCCGCTGCCACATTCTCTGGTTGAAAGCAAGTCCCAGCACCAGCCATGGCTCAAGGGGAGGGGAACAGACTTCACGTCTTAGAGAAACTGCAAAGTCATGCTGCAAGCGGGCCTGGATACCAGGATGGAGTGAGTTGTGAGCATGTTTTATAAAGTTCCCACCTGTAAACATACCCTGGAGGGGTGGGAGCCGAAGCAAACGACACACCTTGGCAGTGACCCTCCAGCCAAGGGTGTTGCAGTGGGTACTGAGTGTGTCAGTCAGTGTGATTCATGGGGAAATCGAGATCCCCCGATGTTCTAGGAAAACCGGGAATTGGACGCCATTCAAGAGAGGCCCTGCTTCTCGAAAAACCCAGGAAGCTTTTAGAGCAAGACGACCTGCTTTTACGTTCCAAGTTACAAGCGTGTGAGGGCAAGAATGATGTGGCAGAGGGAGCTGGCTGGAGCCACCAGATGCCCCGTGTTCCTGTGTTTCCTCACATTCCCTCACTCGCCTGCAGTGCCACTCGGCCACCTGCTTGGTTCTAATTGATGGACTATGCCATTCTGGGCTGAAACAGTAAAAGCTAATGCGCCTCCTCAATCCTCTTTTCCCTTTCAGCAGAAACCTTGGAATCCATCAAATAGTGTAGCGACAAGATTAAGGAGGGCCACACAATCCAGGTCAAACTTTATACAAGTGAGGATTCACTGCTGTATTACACCACTGAGATTTCAGGATTTATCTTGTACCCCAATGTACACAAGTCTGTCCTGATTTATTCAAATGGTTAATACTTGGCTGAAAATGCACGAGGACTCTGGGCAGATCAGAATGATCTGTGAAGTGCATCCATGCTCAAGAATCAGAAATCAATAATTAGCTTATAGAGTTCTTTAAAAAGCTTCCCAGGAACACAGAGTTACTATAGTGTTGGGTTAGTTATATTCCCAAAAAGGAAGTAGTCCTTTTTTTTTTTTTAGGAGCTCTTTGATGAGCCCCAAGCCCCAGGAAAAGATAACGTGAAAGTCCACTCTCTGTGGGCCAAAGCCACCCCCAACTCTAGCGCTTTGGTGAGGGTGCAGGCTCGGGTTCTACGGTAGGTATAAGGGGTGTAGTATGTCCATTTTTAGTTTACTCTGAATAAATCCCATTACTCAGGACCACTGGATACTGACTCAGCTCATAGACCACCCAATGGGAAATAGACTAATGGGCCTATTTGGACTAATAGACTAAATAGGTCTAATAGGAAACAGACCACCATTTCCCCACAAGGAGGGATAGATCAATAGACTAGAAGTAGGAAAGATTCTAGAGGCCCCACAAATCCTCTAACTAGCAGCCTGACCTCACTCCAACCCCTTCCTCTGAAAGGCATGCTATGCTCACAACCAGCGCTCCATGACTGCAAATGGGAGAGACCCTGGCTAAACCCTGACACAAAACCTCCAGACACAGCATTCTAGGGAGCACCTCAGCAAGGCAGACAGTTCACTTGGGTGCAAGTGGGCTCTATCCCCAAGGATGTTTTTTTGTCTCTTTGTGGGTGGGGAGGGTAAGTGTCAACTCTATCAGCATGATAATTAGAACTGGAAAAAGCAGCAGATAAAAGGGTCTGTCCATACTGCGTCATCATGATACAGCAAATTTAGTATATTCTGAGACACTGAAATGAACCATGCATTTAGAAACATTTATAAGTTCCGGGGCTTTGAGCTTCTTCCTCCAACACATCACTTCAGATGACATCCCTTTAAATCTGTAATGTCACCCCAGCCTGGTAAATCTGGGGAGAATGAGGAAAAGATCAACTATAATGTACATAGGTTAACAGAGCTCTGCAATTACAGAAAAGGAAACAGCTGAGGAGGCTTGAGTTGGCACGGAGGAGGAATAGGCAGAGAAGACGATAGCAACTAAAGAGAAGATATACATGAACCGGCTCTCACACAGTTAGAATCAACAACCCGGATTCTTTTGCGACACAAGGCTCTAGGGTTGGCAGTACAGCCCTGTTCACCTAACCTCACAGATCACACCTGCATTCTCCATAGATTACAAGAAATCCCAGCATCCCTCCTCCCAGGGATAATAAGCGAAACATTTAACAACCAGTCCAGCATGGTCAGCAGTGAATGAAACACAAGCAGCGGTCAGTAAGGCCCAGGCAGGGACCAGTCTGAAGGAATTTGAAGCCTGAGAGGAGAGAGGCATTTTTAAAAGGCAGAATGGGATAAATGTCTTAAGATTACTTCAGATACGGGCATCTGGGAGATCTCAGACCTTCTGGTAGAACTTCCTGCCAGTCTCCAACCCCCCGGGCAACCCCCCGCCAGCTGCCTTCCCTCCACAAACCTGGGCACCACACTGGTGGCCCCTGTATTGCCTCACCCAGCTCAAGCATATTTACTTTTCAAAAAATGTGTTTCATCCCACTAAAAAAGAATCAAAACCATTTTCTAAATTGAGAAGGGAATACACCAGGCACGTTTCTGAACCTCTGGCATGGCCCCTGGCACATTCCGCTCTCCAGGACACCCGCGTCGGTGCCTGGAGCAGTAAACATCTGGAGGGCACCGAGCATCCTGAGAAGCTGGGGGCGTCGTCGGATCCACTGTCTCAATCCTTGCCGTTCCTCACCACCCGGTCTCGACGCCACCTCTATAAAATCTTCTCAGATCAGCCAGAAGAAACCTCCCAGGCGACCTTATCTGAAGTAATCTTATGACATTTATCCCATTCTGCCTTTTAAAAATGTCTCTCTCTCTCAGTCAAATTCTGGGAAGGCAGGGCTCACACACGTCTAATCACTGCATCCCCACTGGCTGAGGATGGTTCTGAACACCTGAGCAAACGAGTGAAGGAAGAGAGCACAAGTCCTCCCTGGGGAAGACGGAGTCGGGGGTGGGGTTGGGGGGGACGCTGAGGAAGAAGAGATGCCGGGGGGCGGGGGTGGGAGGAGGGGCAGATTCACGTCTAGGTGTCAGGGAGCAGACAGACAGACTCGCTGATGCCCAGGGCACCCGGGACAAGGGGAGCCCTGCATTTGGGGGAGAGGCTCGCTGTTTTCCCTCCTGAGAAATCGGGTAGTGCTTCTTCCACTTTTCCCACCTCCCCTTCTCTTTCACTTTGCTCTTTTCTACTGTAGGTACCGTGGGTGTGGGTAGCATGACGACTATAGGTCAGCACCTTATAGGGCACAAAATTAAATCAATGAGTTACTGGAGCCCCACTATGCAAGGCACTGTCATGGACCTAAAAGCCACGGTGCTTATAGATTTTACTAATTGGGTATTAAATGAAGCAGGGAAGTTATCCAGTCAGGGCAACTATCAAGTTCACTCCATATAACACTCAGCGATGGTTTGTCATCACCTCAGTGAACATTTTCCTGGCACAAGCACACGTGTTTGTGAGTACAAGCTGTTAGCTACTCCCTGTTGATGAGAGTATGGTGAAAATGGTACACTCATACACTGCTGGTGGCATGATCACCAGAAAAAATATCCAGCAATGTAACTGTTTGGCTATAATAATATTTATATATTTGACCATATAACTGGAATCCTGAGACTATCTCCTTTGGCAATAAATCAACAGGAAGAAAAAAAGTATATATTAAAGTACCACATTCAATACATTAAAATGGAAATAATTCAAATGACAATGATAGGGAAATTATTTTTTAACTTTATGATTAGTTTGATCATAATGTATTAGGTATCCATTAAAAGTAGATATTTATGGGAGAGAATAATATGGAAACTTACAATACCATATGTAAAATAGACAGCCAACGGGAATTTGCTGTTTGACTCAGAGAACTCAAACAGGGGCTCTGTATCAACCTAGAGGGGTGGGATGGGAAGGGAGATAGGAGGGAGGGAACATGGATGTATCAATGGCTGATTTTTGTTGATGCTTGACAGAAAACAACAGAATTCTGTAAAGTAATTATCTTTCAATTAAAAAATAAAGTGGCAAAAAAGAGTAAATATTTATGGGAATGTGTGCATATATAAAATATTTGTTAAAAATATTAGATGAGAAAAGTTTACTTCAAAATTTTCTGAGTACTACAGCTATAACTATGAAAACTATGTACATATGGACAAGAAAAAAAGATAACACTCAAAGATAATGAAAAAGACAGCCAGATGTGTTAAGTCAGTGGACTATTTTTAACTTAACGCTATTAAAAGTAGGGGTGCTATTTGGCAGCATTCCACAGGAATGGAAAGAGGGAAGTGAGAAGACTAAAGGGAGAAGAAAGACCTTAGCCCAAGACTAAATTCCCTAACAACATACTGACATTCTCCGAGCTGCAATTTCTATTTAGCATTGAATGTTTCCAATAAGGATAATGATTAGATAATTTGTAATAAGAAAGCATGCTAATTAATGAAATCTACTTATTCAGAAAGAGACTTATTCATGAATTCTCCTCTTACCAAACTACATGCTTGCTTGACTACATTAAAAGTACTTATGGAGGGGGGAAAGTAATTTGAACTTAATATAAAAATACATTTGGAGTAGATGCCCTGGGAGTGGCCATGCCGTCAGCTAGATGTGTGGAGCTGAGCAAATGACTGACAGCCCCGGGTCTCCGTGTCCCCACGTACAAAACAAAGGGGCCGAACTGCAACTCTGAGGGCCTCTGGGCTGTAACAGCTCCTGAAACTGGGAAATCTCCTATCTCTGGGAACTTGATATAGTACATGCATACAGCACTTCATTCAGTTTACCAGTGTCCAGAGACTCCTGAGAAGAGAAGTAGGCAGGGGACCAGCCTTCTGACCTCACTGAGTTAGGACTGTGTGTCTGTGCTCAGTCGTGTCCGACTCTTTGCAACTCCATGGACTGTAGCCCACCAGGCTCCTCTGCGCATGGGATTCTCCAGGCAAGAATATGGAGTGGGATGCCATGCCCTCCTCCAAGGGATCTTCCCGACCCAGGGATCAAACCCTGTCTCTTGTGTCTTCTACACTGGCAGGCAGATTCTTTACCAACTGTGCCACCTGGGAATCACCACTCATAGTTCTTTATTTATCAAAATTACACTTATATGGTGTTTATGCCCTGTTAGGCGCTGTTGATGAGTACTAACTCATTTGATCTTTCTAGCCACTGTAGGATATAGAAAATATTCCACATTCATTTTACAGATGAAGAAATTGAGGCAAGAGAGGTTAATAATTTCCCAAGGTCATACTTCTGCTTCATTGACTTTGCTAAAGCCTTTTACTGTGTGGATCACAACAAACTGTGGAAAATTCTTAAAGAGTTGGGAATACCAGACCAGCTTACTTGCCTCCTGAGAAACCTGTATGCAGGTCAAGAAGCAACAGTTAGAATCAGACATGGAACAAATGACTGGTTCAAAATTGGGAAATGAGTACATCAAGGTTGTATATTCTCACCCTGCTATTTAACTTATATGCACAGCACATCATGTGAAATGCTGGGCTGGATGAAGCACAAACTAGAATCAAGATTCCCAGGAGGAATATCAATAACCTCAGACCCCTAATGGCAGAAAGCAAAGAGGAACTGAAGAGTCTCTTGATGAAGGTGAAAGTAGAAAGTGAAAAAGCTGGCTTAAAACTCACATTCAAAAAACTAAGATCATGGCAGCCAGTCCCATCACTTCATGGCAAATAAACAGTGACAGACTTTATCTTCTTGGGCTCCAAAAGTCACTGTGGATGGTGACTGCAGCCATGAAAATAAAAGACACTTGCTTCTTGGAAGAAAAGTTATGACAAACCTAGACAGTATATTAAAAAGCAGAGACATTAACTTGCCAACACAGGTCCGTATAGTCAAAGATATGGTTTCTCCAGTAATCATGCCCACATGTGAGAGTTGGACCATGAAGAAGGCTGAGCGCCAAAGAATTGATGCTTTCAAACTGTGGTGCTGGAGAAGACTCTTGAGAGTCCCTTGGACAGCAAGGAGATCATACCAGTTAATCCTAAAGGAAATCAACCCTGAATATTCATTGGAAGGTCTGCTCCTGAAGCTGAAACTCCAAAGCTTTGGTCACCTGATGCAAAGATCTGACTCACTGGAAAAGACCCTGATACTAAGAACAGTTAAGGGCCAGAGGGGAAGGTGATGACAGAGGATGAGATGGTTGGATGGCATCACCAATTCAATGGACATGAGTTTGGGCAAACTCTGGGAGACAGTGAAGGAGAAGAAACCCTGGCATGCTGCAGTCCATTAGGACACAAAGAGTTGGACACGACTGGACAACAAGTTCACTCAGCCAGTAAGTGATAGGGTTGGGAATTAAGTCCAAATAATCTAGCTCCAAAATTCATACTCTTAACTATGGAAGGGATAGATTTGGAAGATTGTTTTCTGTTAAGGTGACAAACAATACTTTCAACTCTCCAGCCAGGAGTTTGTAATTTCATAAAGGAAAGGAAGGCTCACATAAAAATTGCCAGGAGCGTCTTATCTAAGAATAGCTCAGAATACTCCAAACTTTATCCTTCACCTTGGAAGCTAGCGGAGGTGATAGAATTCCAGTTGAGCTATTTCAAATCCTAAAAGAGGATGCTGTGAAAGGGCTGCACTCAATATGCCAGCAAATTTGGAAAATTCAGCAGTGGCCACAGGACTGGAAAAGGTCAGTATTCATTTTAATCCCAAAGAAAGGCAATGCCAAAGAAAGCTCGAACTACCGCACAATTGCACTCATCTCACATGCTAGCAAAGTAATGCTCAAAATTCTCCAAGCCAGGCTTCAGCAATACATGAACCATGAACTTCCAGATGTTCAAGCTGGTTTTGGAAAAGCCATAGGAACCAGAGATCAAATTGCCAACATCCACTGGATCATTGAAAAAGCAAGAGTTCCAGAAAAACATCTATTTCTGCTTTGTTGACTATGCCAAAGCCTTTGACTGTGTGGATCACAATAAACTGTGGAAAATTCTGAAAGAGATGGGAATACCAGACCACCTGACCTGCCTCTTGTGAAATCTGTATGCAAGTCAGGAAGCAACAGTTAGAACTGGACATGGAACAACAGACTGGTTCCAAATAGGGAAAGGAGTACGTCAAGGCTGTATATTGTCAATCTGCTTATTTAACTTCTATGCAGAGTACATCATGAGAAATGCTGGGCTGGAAGAAGCACAAGCTGGAATCAAGATTGCTGGGAGAAATATCGATAACCTCAGATATGCAGATGTCACCACCCTTATGGCAGAAAGTGAAGAGGAACTAAAGAGCCTCTTGATGAAAGTGAAAGAGGAGAGTGAAAAAGTTGGCTTAAAGCTCAACATTCAGAAAATGAAGATCATGGCATCCAGCCCCATCANCAACTCAATGGACATGAGTTTGGGTAAACTCTGGGAGTTGGTGATGGACAGGGAGGTCTGGCGTGCTGCAGTCCATGGGGTCGCAAAGAGTCAGACACGATTGAGCGACTGAACTGAACTGAAGCCCTAATAGATCCTTGTGGACTAACTAGATTAACCTCCATCTCCTGTAAATCTGGCATTAAGAATAGACCACATGGGGGGACTCCCCTGGTGGCCCAGTGGTTGACTTCACAGTTCCAATGCAGGGGTATCAGGTTCAATAGCTGCTCAGGAATCTAAGGCCCCAAATGCCACACAGCCAAAAAATTTTAAAAACGGTAATAATAAAGAATAGACCATGTACCCCAAGGTTCATTGCAGCACTATTTACAATAGCTAGAGCATGGAAGCAACAGATGTCCCTCATCTAGATGTCCATCGACAGATGAAGGGATAAAGAAGTTGTGGTTCCATATACACAATGGAATATTACTCAGCCATAAAAGGGACACATTTGAGTCAGTTCTAATGAGGTGGATGAACCTAGAGCCTATTATACAGAGTGAAGTAAGTCAGAAAGAGAAAGCTAAATATCATATACTAACACATATATATGGAATCTAGAAAGATGGTACTGAAGAATTTATTTGCAGGGCAGCAGTGGAGAAACAGACATAGAGAATAGACTTATGGACACGGGAAGAGGGGAGGAGAGGGTGAGATGGATGGAGAGAGTAACATGGAAACTTAAATTACCATATGTAAAATAGATAGCCAATGGGAATTTGTGGTCTGTCTCAGGGAACTCAAACAGGGGCTCTGTATCAACCTAGAGGTGTGGGATGGGGAGGGAGATGAGAGGGAGGTTCCAAAGGGAGGAGGGACATATGTATACCTATGACTGATTCATGTTGAGGTTTGACAGAAAACAACAAAATTCTATAAAGCAATTAACCTTCAATTAAAAAGTGAATAATTTTTAAAAAAAAAACTCACCAAAACAAAATAAAATCTTCTCACAAAACTTCAGACCAAAGAAAGAAAGAAAGAAATTGACTATGCAGGATCTGAAATAAGAGGAAGAGGCAAATAAAGAAGATCAAGGGCACTGCAGGGTGGGCCATCTCAGGACACATGCTTAAATAACGAAATCCAGGGTGCAAAAGCTAGCCTGGCTCGCCCAGGTTCCCAAAGTTTCCCCTACTGTTCCCATTCTTTGGGACAGCAGGATCATTCCTGCTTCCAAACCCGGAGGAAAGAGTTCAACAAATCTGAACCACAGAAAAATAGACTCTATGAAGACAGAATTTGGTAAAATATCTGCTTTCCTGGTTTTGCTTAATTTAGGCAATAGAACTGTCTTGAAAAATAATCTTTCTTTTTCTGTTTATCATAGTAAAACACGTTCACTATAGATATCTTTAATGATACAGAAAAATATATAAATATAATACAATATAAATATAAAAGAAAATAAATATCTACAATAACCACTCACTGTTAACTTTATGGTGCATATCACCAGATATTTTTTCTATGCATCTTTGTGTATTTTGGATACCATATTGGGATACAATTCAATAGCTTGTTTTTTTTTTTTTTTCACTTCACAATGTAGCATCAGCTGTAACGGCTACATGGAATTATATGTGAGCAGCAGAATGAAAAAATATGCAAAGACGGAGGTGACAGTGGCTGCTTTGACTTCTAAGTATGTGAGGTTACATGATTTCTATCAGTAGAGAAAATTACACACTGTGCCATTCCATTTGGAGACTGGTTGGAGACCTAGAAAGTCAAATCTAATCATCCTGATCCTTCTGTGTTACTGAAGAGTATAAACAGAGGAGACAAATATTGTGTGAATGCTTGGATCTACAAACAGAGGCTAAAGTCATGGAGGGGGAAAGAAGCAGAGTAATAAAATAGTCAATTCCTAAGCAGCTTGATAAGAAGTCCGGGGTCCACGAGGAGGAGAAAGGGGTCTGGGGCTCTCAAAGAGGAGATAAGGGTCTGGAATTCTCAAGAGGAAGAAAAGACTTTTTTTTTTTCCTACATTCCTTAGTAAGGATTCAGTTCAGCTTAGTCGTATCCGACTCTTTGCAACCCCATGGACTGCAGCACGCCAGGCCTCCCTGTCTGTCACCAACTCCTGGAGTTTACCCAAACTCATGTCCATTGAGTCAGTGATGCCATCCAACCATCTCATCCTCTGTCACCCCCTTCTCCTCCCACCTTCAATCTTTCCCAGCATCAGTGTCTTTTCAAATAAGTCAGTTCTTCACATGAGGTGGCCAAAGTATTGGAGTTTCAGCTTCAACATCAGTCCTTCCAGTGAACACCCAGGACTGATCTCCTTTATGATGGACTGGTTGGATCTTCTTACAGTCCAAAGGACTCTCAAGAGTCTTCTCCAACATCACAATTCAAAAGCATCAATTCTTGGGCCCTCAGCTTTCTTTATAGTCCAACTCTCACATCCATACATGACTACTAGAAAAACCATAGCCTTGACTAGACAGACCTTTGTTGGTAAAGTAATGTCTCTGGTTTTTAATATGCTGTCTAGGTTGGTCATAACTTTTCTTCCAGGGAGCAAGCATCTTTTAATTTCATGGCTGCAGTCACCATCTGCAGTGATTTTGGAGCCCCCAAAAATAAAGTCTGCCACTGTTTCCACTGTTTCTCTGTCTATTTGCCATGAAGTGATGGGACTGGATGCCATGATCTTTGTTTTCTGAATGTTGAGCTTTAAGCCAACTTTTTCACTCTCCTCTTTCACTTTCATCAAGAGGCTCTTTAGTTCCTCTTCACCTTCTGCCATAAGAGTGGTATCATCTGCATATCTGAGGTTATTGATATTTCTCCCAGCAATCTTGATTCCAGCTTGTGCTTCTTCCAGCCCAGCATTTCTCATGATGTACTCTGCATAGAAGTTAAATAAGCAGGGTGACAATATACAGCCTTGATGTACTCCCTTCCCTATTTTGAACCAGTCTGTTGTTCCATGTCCAGTTCTAACTGTTGCTTCCTGACTTGCATACAGATTTCTCAAGAGACAGGTCATGTGGTCTGGTATTCCCATCTCTCTCAGAATTTTCCTGTTTATTGTGATCCACACAGTCAAAGGCTTTGGCATAGTTAACAAAGCAGAAATAGATGTTTTTCTGGAACTCTCTAGCTTTTTCAATTATCCAGGGGACGTTGGCAATTTGATCTCTGGTTCCTGGATCATATAACAACAATGTATCCTGCTTGAGGACAGTTTGTCCTTCCTGAAAACCTTCTGACTAATCCTGATATCTTAGAATGTATATTATGGGAGTGGGTCTGGTAAGATCTTTCTACTGTTAAATTCTAAACCTGTTATTTTAAAATGTAAATTGTGGGAGTGGGGCTAGTAAGATCTCTGCAACCTTGAGACATTCTTTTGATTTATTGTAATAACCAATTAAAAAGTATATAACTCCCTTGCTAACACTAGAAAGGGGGGCACTTTCTGCCCCCCTTCTGATGTCTATGTCAGAAGTTTTCTCTGTCCCTTGTCATACTTTAATAAAACTCTGCTACACAAAAGCTCTTGAGTGATCAAGCCTGGTCCGTGGTCCCGAAACTAAATCTTCTTTTTCAGTAATACCATAGGGGCCCAGAGGAATGGGACTTTTCAGGAGTCTACAATGATGCTAAATAACAGTAACACCCACTCCAACCTTTAGTACAAGCTGCTGCTCATCCAGATGACTCCCTAGAGTGGGTTGAGGATTAACCAAGAAAAGAGGATGCGTGATATATCTGGGCTGCCTTGCAGTCTGGGAGATGAAAACTGAGGTTGACAGAGCCAGAACTCAGCACTGAAAATGCCTGCAAGAACTTAGCCCCTGGAAATTCATCAAATCCTAGAGAGGATATTGAATTTTCCACAGGCTGTCAGATACAGAGCTTGAGCCAATTTCATTTCAATCTCAATAGATAGGGAAGCTGAGATGCCATGTAGTTATATTGATGTCTTATAATTTATTTACTGAATTAGAGAACCATTGTTCATTTATTTAGGTTTTTTCACTCTTCCCAATGAAATGATAAATAGAGCAGAGACTGCTAGCCAGCCACCAAATCTCTGTCCTTCTCTTCCTGAGCACAAAACTAGAACTCTACTTCCTAGTCTCCTGTGCAGTGAGATGTGGCCGCTAAGACAGTTAGAGCCAGTAGAGAGTACATGTGGGCTCCCTGGTGGCTCAGGTGGTAAAGAATCCGCCTGCAACGCAGGTGGCCTCGGTTTGATTCCTAGGTCAGGCAGATCCACTGGAGAAGGGATAGGCTACCCACTCCAATATTCTTGGACTTCCCTGGCGATTAAGTAAAGAATCTGCCTGCAATGTGGGAGACCTGAGTTTGATCCCTGGGTTGGGAAGATCCCCTGGAGGAGGGCATGGCAACCCACTCCAGTGTTCTTACCTGGAGAATCCCCATGGACAGAGGAGCCTGGCGGGCTGCAGTCCATGGGGTCACAGAGTTGGACACGACTGACTGACTAAACAGCACAGCACAGAAAGTATACGGAGGTGATCTGCCCTCTCTAGGCCAAGGCTTTTCTTTCTTTTAATGGCCATACCACACGTATTAGCTTCTCAATCAGGGCTTGAACCTGGGGCCCCTGCAGTGGAAGAGCAGAGTCTTAACCACTGTACCATCAGGAAAGTCCCCCAGGGCTTTTAAATAGTGACATGTTTCACTTCTTCCCTTTTACCTTCTGCCCACTAGAAGCAAAATAATGACAAGGCTCTAGGGAGTGAGGGGGCCACAGATGGAAGGAGGTTGGAGCCCTGAATTATTTCATGGAAGAGAGCCCTCTGTTAGCCTGGAATCCTACTTCGAACTTTTTCACAAATAAGAAAGAGCCTTTCTACCTTTTGGGGGCTTATCTGGAACTGCACTATTAGTTTACCCTAACTCTACCAACATCTGGAGACATCAGGGCTTGTACACCTGTCTATATTACTTAGGGCTATCACTGATTCATGACTGTCATGTTCAAGGTTTGGAACATTTTAAGGCATTTGATAAATGCCTTATCAAATGGCATTTATGATAAATGGTCAAGTATCCACCTGCAGTGAGGGATACCTGGATTTGATCCCTGGGTTGGGAAAAGCCCCTGGAGAAGAGAAAGGCTACCCACTCCAGTATTCTGGCCTGGAGAATTCCAGGGATTATACAGTCAATGGGGTCGCAAAGAGTTGGACATGACACTTTCACTTTCACTTTCAAGGCATTTGATAAGCTATGGCCAAACTAAACCCAGAATTGTGCCTCTGATACTTATTTGAGGTCATTCCAGTTCCTATAACTGTTTATAAGAATGCATAAAATGGTTTTCAACTCATCCCTTTATAGAGAAGTAAAAAATATTTGTTGAGAATGACTGGACCCTCCCTCTGATTACTATACACATTGAACCACAAAGAGTGAGTTTTCCTATTAGCTGAACCCAGCTCTTCATTAGAAATTTCTCAGTACCCTTAATCCATGTGGCACATCTTCATCTCGTCTCCATCTTAGAGTTCTAATCCAGCCATCCTGTCTGACACAGACCCCTGCTTCTGGCTTCAGAGCCTTTGTTAAACAGTCACAATTTTTGCTCGTTTGTGCAAAGTGAGTCTCCAAGTATTTTTAAGTGTTTCCATAGAAACTGCTTTCCAGAAAAAGGCCATTTAGTGAAAGCTTAAAACCAAAATCTATATGTTTCAATACTTAGAAATCTCACTGAATCACTTACAAAGAATATAAGATGTGGCATATTCAACTCTGTACTTGTAAAAAAAAAAATCGTATACTGTATATAATATTTGACATATAATAAGGGCTATAAAAGTAACATCTAACTTCCTCAAGTTTTGTGATTTTTCTCTGTTTTATGCTTAAAATATTGAGAGTCAAAGGTTTATTCTTCAAGACCAATCTTCTGAAGGGTGACCTTCCAGAAATGGAGTTGCTCTTCTGCTCCAAGGGAACTGGTTCAGGCCCACCCCTTGAAACAATATATTTCTGGTTAAGCAAAGATTTAGACTCCAGTTCCCCATCTCGCCAGGATGGAGCTGAAATGGCTAATCCTGCCACAAGCAGGCCCAACATTCCCAAAGCCTTGGACCTCATCCCGTCTCACTACACATCAGAGAAAGAACCAGTGATCCCCTGCTGATGGAACTTAAAAGCCCCACAGCCCAAGGGCTCCTCTCTGGAGTCCGGTACCTGGTCCTGCCAGATTTCCAGGCTCAACCAAGATGGTCAAAAGTGGACAGACACCCCTTCTACAGTCTCTGTCTCCATGAGCTTCCCCTGTGAAGACTGCTCCAAGAGATTTACCATGTGCTGCCTGACCATTTGCTTTTGTTTGCATGAAAAGTATTTAGGATACGGCTCTAATGTAATTAATGTACTTATTTCCTCTCTCACCTACTCTCCAGTTTTGTCAATGTGGTGAATGACATTAATGGATGTAATAGAGATCAACCACCTTTGCATTTTCAAGATAAATTAAACTAGATCATGAAAGATCCAGCTACAGATATAAGTATATACACATTATATGTTGTTGGCTTTTTGTCTCTGACTGACTTTTCCAGCTTGGATCCCAAGATTAGACTAAGTTTACAAAGTCAATTGTTGAACATTTGCTCTTTTCTAGTCTCCTGAAGAGTTCAAGATTAGAATTACGATCCAGAAATATTTGATTGTGCTGTGCTGTGCTTAGTTGCTCAGTTGAGTCTAACTCTGCAACCCCATGGGCTGTAGCCCACCAGGCTCCTCTGTCCATGGGGATTCTCCAGGCAAGAATACTGGAGTGGGTTGCCATGCCTTCCTCCGGGGGATCTTCCCAACCCACGGGTCAAACCCAGGTCTCCTGCATTGCAGATGAATTCTTAATATTTGGTGGATTTACCTATTATATCCCCTGCATGGATCACAACCTTGTTATGGCGAAGGGGCTTGGGTAACTCAGTGAAGCTATGAGCCATGCTGTGCGGGGTCACCCAAGACACACAGATCACAGTGAAGAGATCTGAGAAAACATGGTCCACTGGAGAAAGACATGGCAACCCACTCCAGTATTCTTGCCTGGAGAACCCCATGGATAGTATGAAAAGGCAGAAAGATATAACATTGGAAGATGAGGCCCCCAGGCTGGAAGGTGTCCAGTATGCTACTGGGGAAGAGCAGAGGCCAATTAGTAATAGCTCTAGTAAGAACAAAGCAGCTGGACCAAAGCAAGAATTTCTTTCTCGATGCACAGCTGTGGATGCGTCTGGTAGTAAAAGTAAAGTATGATGCTGTAAAGAACGTTGTATTTGAACCTGAAATATTATAGGTCCATGAATTAAGGTAATTGCATGTGGTCAAGCCGGAGATGTCAAGATTGACCATCAACATCTTAGGAATCAGTGAACTAAGAGGGATGGGAATGGGTAAATTTTATTCAGATGACCATTATATCTACTACTCTGGGCAAGAATCCCTTAGAAGAAATGGAGTAACTCTCATAGTCAACATAAGAGTCTTAAACGTAGTACTTGGATGCAATCTCAGAAACATCACAATGATCTCAGTTTATTTCCAAGGCAAACCACCCAGTATCACAGTAATCCAAGTCTATGCCCCAACCAGTAATGCCAAAGAAGCTGAAGTAGACTGGTCTATGAAGACCTACAACAACACCTTCTAGAAATAACACCAAAAGTGAGGTCCTTTTCATCATAGGGGATTAGAATGCAAAAGTAGGAATTCAAGAGATACCTGGAATACCAGGCAAGTTTGGCCGTGGAGAACAAAATGAAGCAGAGCAAAGGCTAACAGCCTTTTGTCAAGAGAACATGCTGCTCATACAAAACACCGTCTTCCAACAATATAAGAGACAACTCTACACATGGACATCAACAGTAGGTCAATACCAAAGTCAGACTGATTATGTTCCTTGGAGCCAAAGATGGAGAAGCTCTGTATAGTCAGTAAAAACAAGACTGTGTTGACTGTGTTGAGAGTGGCTAGAGTTGACTGTGGCTCAGATCATGAGCTCCTTATTGCAAAATTCAGACTTAAATTGAAAAAATGTAGGGAAAACCACTAGGCCATTCATGTATGACTTAAATCGAATTGCTTATGATTATACATTGGAGGTAATGAATAGATTCAAAGGATTAGATCTGGTAGACAGAGTGCTTGAAGAACTATGGACAAGGTTTATAACATTGTACAGGAGGTGGTGACCAAAATCATCCCAAAGAAAAAGAAATGAAAGAAGGCAAAGTGGTTGTCTCAGGAGGCTTTAGAAAACAGCGGAGAAAAGAAGTGAAAGGGAAGGGAGAAAGGAAAAGATATACCCAACTGAATACAGAGTTCCAGAGAATAGCAAGGGAAGATAAGAAGGGCTTCTTAAAATGAGCAATGCAAAGAAATAGAGGAAAACAACAGAAAGGGAAAGACTAGAGATTTCTTCGAGAAAATTGGAGATACCAGGGCAACATTTCATGCAAGGATGGGGATGATAAAGGACAGTAACAGTAAGGACCTAACAGAAGCAGAAGAGATTAAGAAGGGTGGAAGAATACATAGAACCATACCAAAAAAAAGGTTTTAATTACCTGGATAACCACAATGATGTGATCACTCACCTAGAGCTGGTCATCCCAGAGTGTGAAGTCAAGTGGGCCTTGGGAAGCAATACTATGATCAAAGCTAGTGGAGGTGATAGAATTTCAGTTAAGCTGTTTCAAATCCTAAAAGATGATGCTGTGAAAGTGCTGCACTCAATATGTTAGAAAATTCCCAAAACTCAGCAGTGGCCAAAGGACTGGAAAAGGTCAGTTTTCATTCCAATCCCAAAGAAGGGGAATGCCAAAGAATGCTCAAACTATTGTACAATTGTGCTCTTTTTACATGCTAGAAAGGTAATGCTCGAAATCCTCCTAGCTAGGTTTCAGCAGTATGTGAACTGAGAACTTAGAGATGTACAAACTGGGTTTAGAAAAGGCAGAGGAACCAGAGATCAGATTGCCAGCATTCATTGAATCATGGAGAAAGCAAGGGAGTTCCAAACAACATCTACCTCTGCTTCATTTACAATGCTAAAGCCTTTGACTGTGTGTATCAAAACAAACTGGAAAATTCTTAAAGATATGATTGTAACACCACCTTACTTTTCTCCTGAGAAACGTATGCAGGTCAAGAAGCTATAGTTAGAACTGGACATAGAACAACTGACTGGTTCAAAATTGAGAAAAGAATATGACAAGGCTGTATACTCTCACCCTTCTTATTTAACTTACATTCAGAGCACATCATGTGAAATGCCAGGCTGGATAAATCACAAGCTGGAATCAAGATTGCTGGGAAAAATATCAATAACCTCAGATATGCAGATGATACCACTCTAATGACAGAAAGTGTAGAAGAACTAAAGAGCCTCTTGATGAAAGTGAAAGAGGAGAGTGAAAAAGCTGGCTTGAAACTTAACATTAAAACAACTAAGATCATGGCATCCAGTCCCATCACTTCATGGCAAATAGATGGGGAATCAATGGAAATGGTGACAGATTTTACTTTCTTAGGCTCCAAAATCATTGTGGATGGTGACTTTAGCCATTAAACTAAAAGACACTTGCTCCTTGGAAGAAAAGCTATGACATACCTAGACAGCATATTAAAAAGCAGAAACATCACTTTGCTGACAAATGTCTGTCTAGTCAAAGCTATGGTTATTCCAGTAGTCATGTAAGGATGTGAGAGTTGGACCATAAAGTAGGCTGAGTGCCAAAGAACTGATGCTTTCAAACTGTGGTGCTGGAGAAGACTCTTGAGAATCCCATGGACAGCAAGGAGATCAACTAGTCAATCCCAAAGAAAATCAACCCTGAATGTTCATTGGAAGGACTGATGCTGAAGCTGAAGCTCCAATATTTTGGCCACCTGATGTGAAGAGCCAACTCATTGGAAAACATTCTGATGCTGGAAAGATTGAAAGCAGGAGGAAAAGGGGGTGACAGAGGATGAGATGATTGGATGATATCATAGACTCAATGGACCTGAGTTTGAGCAAACTCTGGGAGATGGTGAAGGACAGGAAAGCCTGGCATGCTGCAGTCCACGGGGTCGCAGAGTGGGACACGACCGAGTGAGTGAACAACAACAGTCCACGGGAAGAACTGCTGCTGAAGCTGAAGTTCT
This sequence comes from Redunca redunca, assembly GCA_006410935.1. Taxonomy (NCBI): domain Eukaryota; kingdom Metazoa; phylum Chordata; class Mammalia; order Artiodactyla; family Bovidae; genus Redunca; species Redunca redunca. Next base: position 640,024 of record SJYQ01006322.1, read on the forward strand.
GGTACTCTGGCCACCTGATGTGAAGAGCTGACTCACTGGAAAAGACCCTGATGCTGGAAAAGACTGAAGGTCAAAGGAGAATGGGGGGGCAGAGCATGAGAATGATTGAAGAGCATCACCAACTCAATGGACATGAATTTGAGCAAACTCCAGGAGTGGTGGAGAGCAGAGGAGTCCTGGGTGCTGCAGTCCATGGTGTCACCAAGAGTCGGACTCAGCTGAGTGACTGAGTGGGCACGCTCTGCCAGGACACTTCGGAAAGCGTTAGGTAACAAGTTCTACGATCACCATCACCTGTTGCTGTATGTTTCTCTGTCAGAATATAAACTCCCTGGGGAAGCAACACTCTCAGGCTCACTGATCACAGTGTTTCCAGGTCACAGTACCAGCCTGAACTATAACTGTTGAATTAACGCACTGTTCAGTAAAACATCGAGAATCTACTGAAAAGCTATTTACAATACTAAACCAAAATTCAGTATTTCTACTTAATAGTAAAGCTACAAGCTACAAAACAAGTTACACAGTAATTACGTATAGCCCTCTCACACATCAGTGTTGACTAGTTTGAAAAATATTGAAATCAAAATTTCCATTCAGATTGCCATCAACTACAAGAGTCTAGGAACAAAATTAAGAAGAGATGTGCATAAATTATAAAAAGAAAGCTAAAGACATGTGTTTTAAGGGCACAGAATATTTGTATCAATGAGGAGATACATACATTCTGAAAGTGGAAGGCTGTATCTTGTAGAGAGGTCAGTGTGCTAAAAAGTTAATCCACTTATTTACATTCAAGTAAAGGAAAGGAGTTTTCCAAATTTGTTGGCATATTGAGTGCAGCACTTTCACAGCATCATCTTTCAGGATTTGAATTAGCTCTACTGGAATTCCATCACCTCCACCAACTTTGTTCATAGTGATGCTTTCTAAGGCCCACTTGACTTCACATTCCAGGATGTCTGGCTCTAGATGAGTGATCACACCATCGTGATTATTCGGGTCGTGAAGATCTTTTTTATACAGTTCTTCTGTGTATTCTTGCCATCTCTTCTTAATATCTTCTGCTTCTGTTAGGTCCATACAATTTCTGTCCTTTATCGAGCCTATCTTTGCATGAAATGTTCCCTTGGTATCTCTAATTTTCTTGAAGAGATCTCTAGTCTTTCCCATTCTGTTGTTTTCCTCTATTTTTTTGCATTGATCACTGAAGAAGGCTTTCTTATCTCTTCTTGCTATTCTTTGGAACTCTGCATTCAGATGCTTTTATCTTTCCTTTTCTCCTTGGCTTCTCGCTTCTCTTCTTTTCACAGCTATTTGTAAGGCTTCCCCAGACAGCCATTTTGCTTTAGGCTGAGCGCCAAAGAATTGATGCTTTTGAACTGTGGTGCTGGAGAAGACTCTTGAGAGTCCCTGGGACTGCAAGGAGATCCAAGCAGTCCATTCTGAAGGAGATCAACCCTGGGATTTCTTTGGAAGGAATGATGCTAAAGCTGAAACTCCAGTACTTTGCCCACCTCATGAGAAGAGTTGACTCATTGGAAAAGACTTTGATGCTGGGAGGGATTGGGGGCAGGACAGAGGATGAGATGGCTGGATGGCATCCCTGACTCAATGGATGCAAGTCTGAGTGAACTCCGGGAGTTGGTGATGGACAGGGAGGCCTGGCGTGCTGCGATTCATGGGGTCACAAAGAGTCGGACACGACTGAGCGACTGAACTGAACTGAAAGGAAAGGAGAGAGAATGCAAAGACTTATGAGCTGAAATGATAACAGCATAAGATTTGGTACATGAATAAATGGAAAAAAGAGAAAGCTCTGTGTCTACTTCGGGTTGGAGAAAACGTTCGTTTGGATTTTTTCATACAGTGTTACAGAAAAACTGGAATGGACTTTTTGGCCAACCCAAAATACGCTGATAGCAGTGACAGCGATAGGAGATGCTTCTGCACACTCACTATGTGCCAGACACTGTTCTACATGCTTTATGTTTTTATCCTTAAAACAACACTGACAGGTAAAGTTATTAACATATTCCCATTTTTATAGATGGAAAAACAGAAGCCAAGAAAATGGAATGGAGCAGGGCTCAGGGTTAGTCTGTAGACTTGCACATAATCTCTGTTTTATACCTATGCTCAGCCCTCTCTGGCTAACATCCCAAAGTCTGCAGCCTCTTAGAGATTACAGGAGGCCTTCTGGGGCAGTGGAGGTCATCAGGAGGCCTGCCTTCTTGTGCAGATGTCTGTGCAATCCTGCTCTCAGTCTACGCACTCTTCTAAGACACATGGTACCTCCAATTCCTAAGCCCTTCAAGGTTTTTACAACTTACTGGCCTCCTCCTCTTCAGGCACCTTGGGTTTCAGTATTCTCTTTGATTAATCTGTGAATGTTCATCTTACTATTTTTCTATCTTCTAAATTTTTTATAATGATCTCATCCATGGCTCTCTCTAGAACTAAGTTTGTCGATTTCGACTATTGATTTCTTCAAATAAAAACTGAGTTTAAGAGGTAGCCCAAGAAAACTTACTTTCAATGCATCCCGTTCAACCAGAAGTCCACATATTAATTTACCCTAAAGAAATGATCAATGAAGAACACCAAGATTTATGTCAAGGAATATTTATTGCTTCTTAATGTATAATGACAAAAAAAATGATAATGGTTAAAATAGCTAACAATAAAGGGTTAATTAAAGAATTTAGGGTATGCCTGTGGTGACCAGGAAGCAGTGCCATTCAGATCTCCTTCAACAGAATCTTCCACGAGGGACTGTTGACTGGAGGCTTTCTGCTGCCATCCCTTTGGCTCCACACTGTGTTCACATCGAGGTCATTCCTTCTCCCTGCTGCCCATCCCACCACTGACAGATGGAGGCATTAGAGTCGGGCCATTCTTCCCCAACATGAGAACTGTGTGAAGGGCAACCTCTGCCAGGGGCTGACCCTCACCAGCCTGCACAAGCCCTTCAGGACCATGATTCTCCTCCTGGCCAACCCCTCCTCCTCGTCTCCTCTCACCACCCCACCTGCCCATTCCTGCTCCCTCTCCCTTTGTCCTTCACGGAGATATCTACCTACATCTTCCTTGTGCAGCTAATCTTCTCCTGGCATCTTGGAGGACCTGAACCAACAGAACACCCACCCACCAAATATTAAGGCAGTTTTCAAATATTATAGTTATTTAAAAAATGATAGAAAAAATAGGATATAATGCTATCAAAAATGCCAGTATTCTCAATGTATATGCAAACAATCCTAGCTTTGTTTTTTTAAAAACCACATATAGTAAAAGGCGTGTGTGTATACACAAAATCCTTCACACACACACACCACAACTTTAAGAGTGGTTATTTCTGGGTGAATGGATTATGAGTTGCTGCTTCTTTATCTTTTTATTTTGCAGCATTTCAACAAAGAAAATTGTTACATTTATAATCAGAAGCAAAGATAAAGTGCATGCACACACACACAAGACTCATAAGGACACGCAGTCCCCCTGAGGCAGGATGCTGTCTGAAGGAGCCTGTCACTGGCCTCATCTCTGGAGGTCGACACACTGCAGGCAGGCAAGCTGAGCAGCAAGAGATACAGATTACAATGTCAGCACTCAACAGCTTCAGAAATGTGCTTGGCTGATTCCAGATGTTTTCAAAATCCAAACTGCATTTAGGAATCTTGTTGGGGCATCAGAAGGGAACAAAACAGATGGAGTACCAATAATACCAAGTCAGTATTTACCCAAACTACTTTATTTTTCATTTTGTTACTTAACTGGTGCGCAAGAACGGTCTCTTCTCCCCTTTGAAGAACAGGCGACTTTCCTCCCAAGTCGGCAAAAGTGAGTTCACGAGAACACCAAGCTGGCAGAGGAGCACACACACCGTCCTTCATCCTGGTCACCCTCAAACTCACCTGTGTCCCTGTAGCACGGAGGCAGCTCCGAGTCTGCTGTTCTTGAGGAACCCTTGTGAACCAACACATCAGAACAATGTGACACCCGCACCGAAACCACAGTGAGAGCTAATACTCATCCAAGGACTGCTTTGTGCAGGTAATGTTCTGAACCCTTTCCACGTATTGAGTAGTTCATTTAATCTTTACAGGAGTCCTACTGGGGAAATAATAACAGCATCCCCCTTTAACAGAGGGGGACTCAGAGGTGCAGAGAGGTAAAGCAATGCTGCAGGACCACAGAGCCAGGGCGCAGTGGAGCTGGAGTCTGAACGCAGCATGTCACAAAGGAGAAATAAGATGGAGAACGCTGGTATGCAGCTCAGGGCTGTCTTTGACAGAAATGAAAGTTGGACAATGCTAGATAAGTGGCAGGGGAAATGCAATTCCACTGGGGAGTAAATCTGGCAAAACAGACAAGAGGATACGACTTTAAAAGACAAGGGATGCAGTCAGTCAACAAAGGCCAGCAGATATGCGTGGAAAGATACAGAGAAAGTGCTGCAGATGACAGAGCTGGGGGACAGAGTCAACAAGTCCAAGAGGCCCCTCTGTGGCAGAAAGGGCCATGAAGAAGGCGGGGTGAGCAAGTGCAGATCAGGACTAAGGGGCGTGGAATTAACAGGGAAATCAATGGTGCAGAGTGGGGGCTGGCGGAAGGAATGGGAAGATGGGAGTACAGATATCTCCACTCTGGAAAAGAGGTCAAGAGGAGGGAAGCACTGGCTGGGAGGGAAGTGCGTCATCTCCTTTCCACTGTTATTTTAACCCTTGTGTGACGTCTTCCTCAGCGGTCCAGACAAACAGTGAGAAGGACGAATCCTCCCCCGCTTACGCGTTACAGGATGAGAAGGGAACGTGTCACTCGGCGCGTTGAGTCGGGGGGATGGTTGGTTTTCTTGTACGTCCGCTGTGCTTTCAGGGATTCTTGCCAAGAACAAGGTGTAATTTCAGGTGAGTAGGTGCCATATGAANGAAAGACCCTCTCTTCTCTTAAACTCTAATATAGGTCTGGACCCAGGTGAAAGGGAGTGACCCCACAAGAGACGAAGCCTGTGAGCGTATGAGGGTCTCCTGTGGAGGAGGTCTGGGTTGGAAGTGGCCTGCCATAGGGACAGGGGCACTGGCAGCAGCAGTCCTGGGAGGCGTGCCTTGGCATAAGTCCTTTCTGGAGGTCATCAGTAGCCCTGTAGACTGTGGACTCCATGATTGGGTCGTCTCAGGCCAAACAACTAACAGGGAGGGAGCCAGCCCCATCTGTCAGCGGACAACTGGATTAAAGATTTACTGAGCATGGCCTACTCAACTGAGCAAGACCCAGTTTTCCCCACAGCCAGTCCCTCCCATCAGGAAGCTTGCACAAGCCTCTTATCCTCATCCACCAGGGGGCAGACAGAAGAAGTAAGAACTGTAATCTCGGGCACCAGAAAGAAAAACATCATCACAGAAAGCTAACCAAAATGGTCACATGGATCACAGCCTTGTGTGGCTCAGTGAAGCCCTGAGCCATGCCGTGCAGGGCCACCCAGGACGGATGGGTCATGGTGGAGAGTTCTGACAAAATGTGGTCCACTGGAGAAGGGAATGGCAAACCACTTCAGTATACTTGCCTTGAGAATCGCATGAAAAGGCAAAAAGATACGATGAGAAGATGAGCCCTTTAGGTCAGTAGGTGTCCAATATGCTACTGGGGAAGAGCAGAGAAATAGCTCCAGAAAAAAATGAAAAGGTTGAGACAAAGCAGAAATGATGCCTAGTTGTGGATCTGCCTGGTGGTGAAAGTAAAGACCGATGATGTAAAGAACAATATTGCATAGGAACCTGGAATATCAAGTTCATGAATCAAGGTAATTTGGACGTGGTCAAGCAGGAGATGGCAAGAGTGAGCATCGACATTTTAAAAATCAGTGAATTAAAGTGGACCAGAAGGGGCGAATTTAATTCAGATGACCATTATATCTCCTACTGTTGGCAAGAATCCCTTAGAAGAAATGGAGTAGCCCTCAGAGTCAGCAAAAGAGCCCCAAATGCAGAACTTGGGTGTAAGATCAAAACGGATAGAATGATCTTGGTTCATTTCCAAGGCAAACCATCCAACATCACAGTAATTCAAGTCTATGCCCCAACCACTAATGCTGAAGAAGCTGAAGTCGAAAGGTTCTATAAAAATCTACAAGACCATCTAGAACTAACACCAAAAAAGATGTCAAAGGGAAGTGCAATGCAAAAGTAGGAAGTAAAGAGATACCTAGAATACAAAGCAAGGTTGGCCTTGAAGTACAAAATGAAGCAGGGCAAAGGCTAACAGAGTTTTGCCAAGAAAACACACTGGTCATAGCAAATGTCCTCTTCTAACAACAAAAGAGACGACTCTACACATGGATATCACCAGATGGTCAATACCAAAATCAGACTGATTACGTTCTTTGCAGCCAAAGATGGAGAAGCTCTATACAGTCAGCAAAATTAGACTGGGAGCTGACTGTGGCTCAGATCGTGAACTCCTTATTGCAAAATACAGGCTTAAATTGAAGAAAGTAAGGAAAACCACTAGACTATTCAGGTATGACCTAAATCAAATCCCTTATGATTATACAGTGGAAGTGACAAATAGATTCAAGGGATTAGATCTGGTAGACAGAGTGCCCAAAGAACTATGGATGGAGGTTCATGACATTGTACAGGAGGCGGTGACCAAAATCATCCCAAAGAAAAAGAACTGCAAGAAAGAAAGTCGTTGTCTCACGAGGGCTTACAAATAGCTGAGAAAAGCAGAGAAGCAAAAGGAAAAGATATTCCCAATGGAATACAGAGTTCCAGAGACTAGCCAGGAGAGATAAGAAAGCTTTCCTAAGTGATCAATGCAAAGAAATAGAGGAAAATAATAGAATGGGAAAGACTAGAGATCTCTTCAAGAAAATTAGAGATACTAAGGGACTACTTCATGCAAAGATGGGCACAAGAAAGGACAGAAATGGTATGGACCTAAGAGAAGCAAAAGAGATTAAGAAGAGGTGGCAAGAATACACAGAAGAACTATACAACAAAGGTCTTAATGACCTGAATAAGTACAATGGTGTGGTCACTCACCTAGAGCCAGACATCCTGGAATGTGAAGTCAAGTGGGTCTTAGGAAGCATTACTACAAACAAAGCTAGTGGAGGTGAAGGAATTCCAGTTGAGTTACTTCAAATTCTAAAAGATGATGCTGTTAAAGTGCTGCATGCAACACGCCACCAAATTTGGAAGATTCAGCAGTGGCCACAGGACTGGAAGGTCAGTTTTCATTCCAATCCCAAAGAAGGGCAATGCCAAAGAATTTCAAACTACTGCACAATTGTACTCATTTCACATGCTAGCAAAGTAATGCTCAGAATCCTCCAATCTAAGCTTCAAAAGTACGTGAACTGAGAACGTCCAGATGTCCAAAGTAGGAAAGGCAGAGGATCAAATTGCCAGCATCTGTTGGATTATAGAAGAAACAAGGGAATTCCAGGAAAACATGTACTTCTGCTTCATTGACTACACTAAAGCTTTGACCACGTGGATGACAACAAACTGTGGAAAATTCTTAAAGAGATGGGAAAACCTGACCAGCTTACCTGCCTCCTGAAAAACCTGTATGCAGGTCAAGAAGCAATAGTAAAAACTGGATATGAACAACAGACTGGTTCAAAATTGGGAAAGGAATACGTCAAGGCTGTACACTGTCACCCTGTGTATTTAACTTATATAAGGAGTGCATCATGCGAAACGCCCAGCTGGATGAAGCTCCAGCTGGAATCAAGACTGCCTAGAGAAATCAACAATCTCAGATATGCAGATGACACCACGCTAATGGCAGAAAATGAAGACGAACCAAACAGTCTCTTGATGAGGGTGAAAGAAGACAGAGGAAAAGCTGGCTTGAAACTGAACATTCAAAAACCTAAGATCCTGGCATCCAGTCCCATCACTTCATGGCAAATAAGTAAGGAAAAAGGAGAAGCAGTGACAGATTTTATTTTCTTAGGCTCCAAAATCACTGCTGATGGTGACTGTAGCTACGAAATTAAAACGCTTGCTCCTTGGAAGAAAAGCTACGACAAACCTAAACAGAGTATTAAAAAAAACTGAGATATTACTTTGCTTCAAAAGTCGGTATAGTCAAAGCTATGGTTTTTCCAGTAATCATGTATGGATGTGAGAGTTGGACCATAAAGAACACTGAGCGCCAAAGGATTGATGTTTTCAAAATGTGCTGAGGAATCCCTTGGACCACAAGGAAATCAAACCAGTCAGTCCCAAAGGAAATCAACCAATCAATGAATATTCATTGGTAGGACTGATGCTGAAGCTCCAATACCTCAATCTGTCTCCTGATGTGAAGAGCTGACTCATTGGAAAAGACCCTGATGCTGCAAAAGATTGAAGGCAGAAGAAGAGGGAGGCAGAGGATGAGATGTTTAGATAATATCACCAACTTAATGGACATGAATTTTAGCAAACTCCGGGAGACAGTGAGGGACAGGGAAGCCTGGTGTGCTGCACTCCGTGGGGTCACGAAGAGTTGGACACGACTTAGTGACTGAACAACAACGAAGGACATTTGAAAATGTAGTCCCTCTTGAGTAAATATTCAAATACAGGAATTTTGTTGTCAAGACTGACTGTCCGGTTTAATCCGCTCCCTCTGGTTAACCTCTGAATCACCAGAAGGTTTCGCGCTGGCTGTCGCGGGGCCACAGTGGCAGCTGGAGGACCATCAGAGTCGGTTACAGGACCAGTAGCTCGGCCACCCCCAGCCTCATCCCACCTTCCACGAGAGGCGGACACCAGCCTTGCTGCCAGAATCACCAGAGCCTCTCAGGAGACTTCTGCAGGGTCTGACCTCGCAGGAAGGTGAGAAACAGGCCAAGTGCCCCTCCCAGACCTTCAACCCCTGCTCTCCAGGAAGTCCCACTTCTCCCTCCTCGGGGCCAGAGGGGAGGGGACTGGCACCAGGCTGGGCAGCTCCTCTGGTCCCCTGTTTAATTTCCTGCACTCCTGCCCAGAGTACACAGGTCTCACCCTGTGCCTCACCTCATGACTGATCTGGGGGGTCTTTGCGATCTTAGGGGCCTGGTGATGAGTAAAGGACAGCAAGCTTCACAGCTTCACCCTCCATCACAAGTACAGCCACCAAAAAAAGGCTTCCTATGTACAGCTCCCCTCCCCACACCCAAGTGCTCTGTAACACTTAAAGCCCCGCCCGCCCGGGAGGGAGGGTACTGCCTGGTTCCAGCCACTCCTGATTTCCTCCCGCCTTGTTTTGATAACATTTATCCTGGGGTGTTTGTCCTCTCCAGAGAGGACAGGGCAGGAAGCAGATCCTGATTTATCCTCCTCTGCATAGACCCTGGAGCTGAAAGCCCGGCTTCAAAGCTTTGCTCTGTCACCTGCTTGCTGTGTGACCCTGAGCAAGCCACTCAACCGCCTGAACACAATGTCTTCTCTGTGGAGAGGGTCATATCATGAAAAGTAAAAAAGTTAGTAGATGAGAAGCACTTGAGGATCATTCCTGGCATATGCTAGGTACTGGGCATAGTTGCTCAATGAACAAGACAAGGCTCTGGAGGTCGGGGCTGCTATGGTATGTGCAGAGCATTCAAACGATTCAACTAAATTGCTACTCGTCTCCCAGCACCTCCTCTGCAGGCTGTCCCTGCATGCTTTAGGGGGTGACATTAGTGGTGCTTAGCAGGAAGAGATGCAAAATCTCTTAACAGCCCGGTGATCTCAGAAGAGACTTGGATCCTGGGATGTTGGCAGAACTGCTTTTCAGAAATTCGGCCTTGCAGTTTTTAATTGTTCAATCTTGGTTTTTCCGGCCCAGAGAACAGAGTTCCGTGCCCTCAGACTTCTGCTGAGAGAAGTCCCTGACCTTGAGAAGGAAGGCTGCTTCTCACCATGGGGTTTTCTTCATATACTAATATCTGCTTCCAGTGACCACAGGCAGGTCATCTGCATAAATCTTGCAGACCTGGCAACTGCAAAGGGACAGCAGGGCTACCTGAACAGAATTCCTTATCTGTCTGAAGGGATCGCGGTTTTGATATTGTGCTCAACACCTCTAATCATTAAAGAAATGCAAATCAAAACAGCAATAAGGTATTACCTCGTACAGATCTAAATAGCCATCATCAAAAAGTCTACAGACTACAAACTCGAGAGAGGGTGTGAAGAAAATGGAGCCCTTCTACATTGTGCTGGGAATGTGAACTGTACAATCATTACAGAGAACAGCATGGAGGTTCTCTGAAAAACTAAAAATAGAGCTACCATATGACCCTGCAATCCTAGTCCTGGGCATATATGCCCAGAGAAAACCATAATTCAAAAGATGCATGCACCCCTATGTTCACTGCAGGACTATTTACAATAAAGAAATGAATAAAGATGAGGTGGTACATATATACGATGGAATATTAGCCACAAAACAGAACAAAATAAGGCCATTTGCAGCAACATAGATGGATCTATAGGTTATCATATTAAGTTAAGAAAAGACCCTGATGCTGGGAAAGATTGAGGGCAGGAGGAGAAGGGGACGATAGAGGATGAGATAGTTGGGGGCATCATCAACTCAATGGACATGGGTTTGGGTGGACTCCGGGAGTTGGTGATGGATAGGGAGGCCTGGTGTGCTGCAGTTCCTGGGGTCGCAGAGAGTCAGACACAACTGAGCAACTGAACTGAACTGAACTATGTAAGTCAGAGACAAATATCATATAATACCACTTCGATGTAGAATTTTTTAAATGATACTAGTTTACAAAACAGAACTTGTTTACAAAATAGAAACTGACTCATAGATGTCAAAATCAAACTTATGGCTTCCAAAGGAGAAACATGGTGGGGGGTGGGGGTGCAATAGGAGATTGGTATTAACATATAGCACATTACTATATATAAAAAGACAGCAAGGACCTACTGTATAGCATGGGGAACTCAACACTCTGTAATGGCCTATATGGCAAGAGTCTTAAAAAGAGTGTATATATGTATATGTATAACTGATTCACTTTGCTATACACCTGAAACTAACACAACATTGTAAGTCAACTATACTTCAATAAAAATTATTTTAAAAGGCTGCCATAGTGTTTTCTGTTCAGTGAGGTGGAGACCCCAGGATGGCCTACCCGGGCCTGCATTACCAGAGCCACAACTGATAGGCTCTGGGCCAGTGAGCTGGGTCTAGTGGGATCTCAGGAGATTATTTCTAGAGCAGGGACAGCATGGAGAGAGTGTGGTCATGAGCAGCCCTTGCAGGAAACATATAGGCAGCTGAGCCTTCAAAGGCCACAATGGTGAGTTTTCTCCAGACACCGCCTTGGTTGGGCCCATCTCCCAGTTAATTCTGCTCTTCATGGTGGAAGCTTGGAGGGTACAGTGCTGGTCTTCACCCTGTCCTGAAAAGGCAGCCCAGAGCATCTGCCCTCATGTCCTCGTGAGCTTCCTTGAAGCCATTTGTGGCTGTACAGCAGCTTCACCACTGCCTCCTAAATGGCTGCCCTTGCCCAGGTTTGCTCAGCTCCCCATTCTTGATTTTGGCTCCTGTCTAGAGCCCTCATCCAGCTGTTTGCACTTGGAACTCCTGAATCTGAGTCTCTCTCCAGACATTCTGCACTGGGTATGCTGGGAAGCCACACGAGCTTTGTTTCTTGGGATGCAACTCTGTGCTCCAGGTCATGGGAACATGGCCAGGCTGCCCTAAGTACAACTGCCAAAACTTCTCTTTATGCTTCCATCTATGGAGGAAGGGGTGCAGAGGAGAAAACATTCCAAAAACTCTTGTCTGTCTTCTGACAATTTACTAAGTGGTAAGTCTTTCTTGCTAAAGAGAAAACAGCCAAGGGTTTTTAATGCCAAGGTTCCATGCTTGAGGAACTGTCTAAGAAATACTGCTTCTAAGTGAAATGAAGCTGGATGAATCTCATGAAGTCTAATCAAGTGCATATGATAAAGCCTGAATAGGAATCAGAACAGTTAAGAAATAGTGAGAAAGTATCTCTGCTGTTCTTTGATGCTTATTCCTTTATGATCTTTTAAAAATGCAGCACTTAGTAACACTTACCTAGAATAGTTGCTTTCCTTAGAAAAAAAGACATTGATTGAAAATTTTACAATTCTGATTTGAATCTCATATATTAAAGTGTATCTCTAAGGATTTATTCCAGTGATTATAGCCCTCTGCATTAGAAATACTTAGAGAATACACTAAAAACACAAATATTGAAACACCATGCTCCTAAATGCTAGACCCGGGGACTTGTTCTGTCAGCGTATGTGATATTTGAGAACCACCAGTCTAGTAGTGCCTCTTCAGTTTTAAAGTGCATATGAATCATCTGGTGATGGTGTTAAAAAACACAGATTCTGGCTCAGTCGGCCTGGGGTGTGGTCTAAGATTCAGTGATCCTAACAAGGTCCCCGTCTCAGGCTGATGCTGCTGGTCCACACGGCACACTCTGACTAGAAGGCGTGGACCACGGAATCACGTGCAACCACTCACCTGATGGCTCGTTGTTGCTGTTTAGTTGCTAAGTTGTGTCCAACTCTGCGACCTCATGGACTGTAGCCCACCAGGATCCTCTGTCCATGAGATTTCCCAGGCAAGAATACTGGAGTGGGTTGCTATTCCTCCCCAGGGGATCCTCCCAACCCACGGATCAAACCCGTATCTCTTGCAAGTCTCCTGCGCTGCAGGCAGATTCTTTACCACAGAGCCAACCAAGAAAGCCCCATCTGATGGCAGCTGGGCCGAAAATGGAGGCTAAGTACCTGAGAGAAGATAGTTTGACTCCTCAGGACGGACTCCTGACACTAAGTCACGAAATGATTAATGATGGATTTTGCATACATCATCTCAGCAAGTCTGCACATATACTACACAAGATCAATATTATTTTATATATATATTTTTTTGTTTGTTTGTTTGTTTTTTTAATGAGAAACCCAAAACCCAGAAAGTCATACAGTTAGTCAGCGGTGCATGTATTGTTTCCCTACTACTATTTTAAGTTACCACAAACTTAGAAGCTTACAACACAAGTTTATTATCTTTTGGCTCTAGAGGTAGGAAGCCCCCAAATCAAAGCATTGGCAGGGCTGTAGTCCTTCCAGGGGTGTGAGGGCAGAATCTATTTTCCTTTGCAGCTTCCGGAGGCCACCTGCATTCCTTGGTTCATGGTCCCTTCCTCCATCCTCAAATCCAACAACTCTCTGACCTTTTCCCTTCCTCTTCAAGTAGTGCTGAGAAATCTTCTCTGCTTTTAAGGACTTATGTAATTAGACTGAGCTCCTCTGAATGATACAGGACACTCTCCCACCCCAAAGTCTCTACCTTAATCAAACCTGCAGAGTCCTTTTCACTATCCCAGTTTCCAGGGATTAGAGTACAGATATCTTTGGGGCCCATTTATTTTGCCTACCATGGGGTTGGGGGCAGGGGCAGTTCAGTAAAGCAGGAGCCCGGAGTCAAATTCAGATCTGATTCCAAGGTCCACGCTTCTTCCTGCACACAACTTAAAACAGCAGCTAAACTGAATGTCCTCACAGTTGTTGTATTTTCCAGAGGCCAAATTGAGAAAGGAGCCTAAGTTTAGTGCAGCTATAGGCACCCAGAATTCCATTATCATTTTAAATGGATCTAAATGGTGCCGGAGTGGACTTTGTTTATTGCAATTCATTCTGCATTCTCCTTAGACTCAGCAAAACACAGCCCTGCTGTGCAAGAGCAGCGCCTTGGAATTTGCATGGACATCTAAGTATGGTTCCTGGTTGCTATTTAATCTAACCAAAACATAAAATGGAAACCAAGGAACATATTTAAGATTTGACAATAAATTACTTATACTTTTAAGCAACGATTTGGAAGCAGGATTAGTAAATGAGCCTGGACTGTTCAATGGCCTTGCAGGGAGCCCATGACTACGGAGGGGGGTGTCCAGCACATCACTCGGGCTCCCCGGCACTGCAGCAGCAAGGTGCTTCTGCAGAGACTCAGCCCCTAACTCGAGGCAAACCTCCACGCACTCTTCTTTTTAGAGCAGCAGGTACCTCCACAGAACTGGGGTTTTAGGCATAAGACACATTATCACTGGGACAAGGCGAACAGAGAAACAGTTAGTACGGGTTCTCCTAAACCCATCTATTAGGGGTTGAATTGTGTCCCCCCAAAAAGAATTGTTGAGGGCTCATAATTCCCAGCATCTCAGAATATGGCCTTATCTGGAAATGGGGTCACAGCAGATGGAGTTAGTTGAGATAACTGGTGTCCACAGAAGAGGGAAGAGGCAGGTGGAGAAGGTGCCCATGTGACAAGGGGCGGAGACTGGAGTGCTGCATCTCTAAGCCAAGGGAGGTGGGAGAGTCGGCGAATGCCAGAAGGTGGTGGGGCAGGGGATGGGACGGGCAGGACGGATCCTCCCTCACAGGCTGCAGAAGGGAGCAGCCTCCTGACCCCTCAGTTTTGACTTCTAGCCCACAGTTATGAAGGAATACCGTTCTGTTATTTTCAGTTGCCCAGTTTGTGGTAGTTTGTTTCAGCAGCCCTAGGAAACTGGATACACCATCCTTTAGGGTGTTGGGACAAATTGTATTTCTTTTATAGAATGGACACATTTCTGAAAAGGTAAATGAAAATAGATCAAATAATAATTAAAACATGACTTGAGCACTGGAGATGTAGTCCCAGAAAATGATTTTGACTACAAGAGGTTACTTAAACCACACCACAGAAATCTTGCCAAAACACTCTTCACTACAATGCTGAATTTTAGCACAATGGGCATTTCCTAGTCCAGTTTCAGAAAATCCTAAAATGATGTAATAGAAACTTCCCTGGTGATCCAGTGGGAACACGGGTTCAGTCCCTGGCTGGGAAACTTAAGATCCCCCATGCCGCCGGGCAAGTAAGCTGGGGTGCAACTAGAGATTACACGCCGCAACAAGAGAAGCCAGCGCATCTCAACCACTAACCTGCGTGCTCTAGAGCCGTGGTCCACAACGAGACGCCTGCATGCCACAGCGAAGACCTGGCACGCCACCCCCACCAAACAGCCACACGAGGAGTTTAAAAGGACGTGATAGAGCATGGACACCACTCAGCCGTGACAGTAACAGCCCAACGAGAACCCACTCGTCAAGCGCCTACTCGGCACCAGGAACTGTGTTGGAGCTTTTCAGACATATTTGTCCAGACTATTACTTGTTCCTTTTGTAAAACAAGCAAACCTTTTCCTTAGGGCTATAGCCTTCTACAGAGGGCAGAAGCACGGGCGTGACTAATATAATTGGAACTCTCGGCCATGGTCCACACTGACCCTCGTCATCACTGAAACTGCTCCTCCCTCAGTATCTCCATCTCTCATCACCTCTGTCAGTCCTTCCAAGTCGCTTATCAACCCCTCCTGCAACCACTGTTCTAGTACCATTAGGACCTACAGTCCCCCGAACCTTCCACTGACCCTATCCTTTGCCTGCCCCTACCTTTATTTCCTTCTCAGTCATCTTAGAATTCACTGCCCATCATCTGGCCCTAATTTCTGAATCCCCTCTGGCAGCACCATCCGCTGAAACCCAGCTCTGCAGCTACAGCAGAACAGCACAGTGCTGCCACAGAGTCACACACCGCTGTTTACTACAAATACATGTCACTTTTATAATAAGGAAAAAACATTTTTAAAAAGCAACTGACCATGTAATTTCCTTGAAAGGTTTTTGCGCTTATCAGAGTTTCAAATTGCTATCTCTAAATCATTTCAGAAACAGAACTGTCAGTCCTTTGAGTTTTCCTTCTCCTAATGTTCATCCTTTAGGTTACACAATGGAAGGCCATGTGGAGAGGACACTGGATGGTTTCAGCTCCACACAGGAAGGGTTTGGAAGTTGTTACTATCGTCCTTATGGGAAAAAACTGGACAAACTGAAAAACAATGCCTTTTCTTGGACTCAGAGAACTGAGTTTGCAAGGCTGTCTCCCGAAAACATAGAGAAAACGTAAATTTGGACTCACAGCCAAGATGTTTTCTTGGATCCTAAGTGCCAGAGCCATACACTGGAAGGATCACATCTGGGGACCACAGCCTTAGGGGAAGCCCTTACTTTGTTGAGTATTACTTACGGCTCTGGCAGGTGGAGGGAAGGATCATGCTTGTGAAATGTGACCAGAGATTTCTCTATCACGGAGGACTACTCCCCAGGGAAAAGAATTTACTAGGCCCTTGTCCTATAACCATGGGAGAAGGACATCTCTCTCAACCTAGGCCCTTCCAGCTTTCATGTCTGACCTCAGAGGGATGAGAGGGCCATCCAAGAGGAAACACATGATGGTCACAGGCCAGAGACTCAAGCCCACTAAGAGACTTGAGATTTAATCCTAAAACCAGAAACACTCCCCTCCCACACACTTTGCTACTTACCACACTAACAGGGCTCCAGTGAAACAAAAACAGTCACTTAAAGAGCTACCAGACACAGGGTCTCTCTGAGACCAAGTACTCAGGGAAGCCCAAAGTCAGGAGGGGAAACAAAACAAGACCCTCCCCTGGAACAGTGTGAAATCTCTGGCACCAAGAGCCAACATGAAACGCAGCCTAACTCCTGGCCAGATTAGCGTACGTGCTCACACTAGAAGACCATTTATCTCAATTCCTACCACTCAACACAGTATGTCCAGCTTTCAACAAAAAATTAAAAGGCATGCTAAAGGCAACCAAAACAGACAGATCAAGATCTATGATCAAGCAGGAAATCAGAGCTCTCAGGCAAGCATCAGAATGAGACACATATATTCTATTTTTATCTACCTACCTACCTATTTATTCATGGCTGTGCCATGTAGGATACAGGATCTTAGTTCCCTGACCTGTGATGGAAGCTGGGTCCCTGCCTTGAGAGTATAGTCTTAACCACTGGCCTGCCAGGGAAGTCTCTCGTATATAATATAGATGTTAGAATTCTCAGGGCATTTAAAACAGCTACCATTAGTATGTCAAGGGCTCTAATGAAAGAGACAACATGCATGAACAGATGAATAAGCAGAGAGATTGAAATTCTAAGAAAGAATCAAAAGTGAATGCCAAAAGTCAAAAATACTAATAAAAATAAACAGAAAACCAAAAACTACGCATATCATAATCATCAGAAGAACAAAGCCATGGAGAAAAATCCAGTCAGAGGAGGAGGGAAAACCATTTTACCTATAGAATATCATGGACAACAACAGGGGACTGTGTTTCAAAAACTGTGAAAGCAAGAAGAAATACTAGCCTAGTATTTGCCTACTTTTGGCAAATCTGTCCTCCACAAGTGAAGAATAAAGACTTTCTTAAGCAAGTAAAAACTGAGACAATTCATCCTCGATAGGCCTGCCCTGCAAAGAAATGTTAAGAGGGTTAGAGATAGGTTGGGATGGTTAGGAAAATTTTATGTCAGAAATTTAGATCCACATAAATAAAGGATGATTACTGAAGAAGAAATAAATGAAGGTAAAGTTAAACTTTTGTGTGTGTGTGTGTTTTTAATTCTTAATTGATCTGAAAAGTAACTGTTTAAAGTAACAATGTACCGAGTGATTATAGCACAGAGATGACTGAAGACTGACAGCAACGTCATGAGGGTGGGATGGGAGAGCTGGGCACGTTGCTGCAAGGCACCTACACTACACACAAATAGTGTCCTCTGAAGGTGGACTTGGCTCGGTAAAGGGTTTCCCTGGTGGCTCAGAGGGTAAAGCATCTGCCTGCAATGCAGGAGACCTGGGTTCGATCCCTGGGTCCGGAAGATCCCTTCAGAAGGCAATGGCAACCCACTCCAGTACTCTTGCCTGGAAAATCCCACGGACAGAGAAGCCTGGTAGACTACAGTCCAGGGGATCGCAAAGAGACGGACACGACTGCGCGACTTCACTACTTTCTTTCACTTTAGCTCAGTAAAAACACAAATTGTAAACCTAGGCCATTAACATTTTATTTTTACTACTATTTTTTAATTTAAAAATTAAAAAAAAAATGTTTTTTCTTTAAAATTTTTGCCATGAGGCACGAGGGATCTTAGTTACCCACCGAGGGATGGAACTCGTGCCTCCTGCACTGAAGTGTGGAGTCTTAACCACTGGACCACCAAGGAAGTCCCGCCATTAACATTTTTTAAAAACAAATACAACTGGAATTGGAAGAGGTGCTAGGAACCCAAGGCTGCAGGCCTCACCCTTCTGGGTGCATTTCCCCACCTGTGAAATGGTAAGGTTAGAATAGATGCCCAGAATAGATTTCCTCTCTCTGGTTCCTTTCCTGCTCTGAAATTCTTTAACTAAAAACATTAAAATAAAACAAACATCAAACAAAAAAATAAAACACCTCCTTTCTTCCTTTACATATATCTACAAGGATCCCTTTGAAAGGTATAAAAAATAATCAATTCCCTAAGGAATTTTCTGCGGTAAGTTGGGATTTCCATACTTCCATGCTATTAGCTACCAAAGCAGGCTTATCTAGTAAGTTTAATAAAATACTGGATCTGCTCACATGGTTCAGCACATCTCAACACACTGTGAGTAGAAGAATGCACCACGCTGAAGGAAAGGTCATTTCACAGTATTGATTTCGCTGCCAGAGAGAGCACAAGATATGTGCACTGGAATCCAAAACAAAACCAAGCTGCCTCCCCTGGCCAATAGAACTCATGATTAGTGTGTGATTACCTCCAGAACTGTCAATAGACTTTCCTTTGCTGGCTGGTTGGCTGTCGATACACTTCTAAGCTCAGTTTACATATTTATGAGCTACAACTTCCCTGACAATCAACAAGTTTTGATCTTCTAGATTACTGCTTAAATTGTGTTCGACTCTTTGCAAGCCCATGGACTATACAGCCCACGGAATTCTCCAGGCCAGAATACTTGAGTGGGTAGCCTTTCCCTCCTCCAAGGGATCTTTCCAACACAGGGATTGCACCTAGGTCTCCAGTATTGAGGGCAGATTCTTTGCCAGCCGAGCCACTAGAGAAGAATAATACTGAAGTGGGTAGCCTCTTCCTTCTCCAGTGGATCTTCCCAACCCAGGAATTGAACCAGGGTCTCCTGCATTGCAGGTGGATTCATTGCCAGCTGAGCTACTAGGGAAGTCACTTAAGTTGCAACATTCATTAAAAAAGAAAGGCGGGGGGAGCACCTTTGGGGCTCGCCCAAATAGCTCTGTGTAGACACCTGCCTCTTTGGAAATGAGATACTGATCTTGCTTCAGGGCAGAGCTATGGGGAAAAGCAGCAGCTCACCTGCAGGTCTACCCACAGTTTATCTCCAGACCTTTCTGCTTCGTGTGCTTAGATGCTCAGTCCGACTCTGCCACCCTTTGGACTATAGCCCACCAGGTTCCTTTATCCGTGGGATTCTCCAGGCAAGAACACTGGAGAATGTGTGCCTGCTTTAACTCCTTGCAATAAAAACCCCCAACCAGCAGACTCCCAGTCATAAGGTTAATTTCCAGATTTACAGTGGCAGACAGATACCAGTGCTTTAAGCCTCACTAGACTCCTACCTATTCTAACAGTTACTTGCATTCTATTTTTGCCCTACTGGGAAATTAAAGTGGCATGAAAATCAATGTTTCACTTTGAAGGGAAAAAGGGCTGGATGACCAGACATCAATCCATTTCTTCTTGGATTAGACAGTTCTTCAAAGCACACTTGGCTAAATAAATTCCAACAGGCCCAGATGAGCTGGCTGCAGGCATTAATTGGAACAAGGAGAAAATCTTGCTTGTTAAAGATCTTTGGCTAATTGGAAACTCTCCACTTGTTTCAGTAAGAAAGGATTCTAGAGAAAATATAGTCAATGACTCTCAGTTCTGAATTTTATCTAAGTGCTTCAGACCAAAAGAAGTCCCCTAGGCCAGGAGTTCAACTGCCCAGAAGTAAAATCAGGGAAATTCAGACCAACAACAGCAAAGCCCTTTTCCAGAGTATTTGCCTCAAAGGCTTGAAAGCTCAGCTTCAGACAGTTGCACACGGCTGTCATGGCACATCAGGTTCTTTACACTAACCTGGATGTGCTGGGGACAGAATGCACTTTCTTCTTAAGAGGAAAAAGTTAACTTTGAACGGCTGTTTCAGGTGTCACGGTTCTATGGAGATACCAAGATCAGAGCTTCACATATAAGCAATAATTATTTTTTCTCTCCCCATTTCGTCAGCTGATAAAGTATTGCTTTTCATCCTAAGCCACACTAAAAGAAAATGCTCTAAAGTGTGGCATGTTCTGCCTTTTAAGTGCAGACCAAATACGATAATGAAGTATTTAAGAAAGCATATGATTGCATATTTGCCAACTGTTTACAAATCCAAAAGCAAAAAAGAAAAGGCAGTGCTTACCTTTATTTCTTCATTTTTAGGTGGCATATGAATTAAGGTTACATAAGTATTCACAAAGATCTACATATTTCTTAAAAACACAAGGGGGCAGGGGAGAAAAGAGAAGGAAAGAACAAGAGATGACACTTAGCTGATGTGTGCCATAACAAAAAGGGAGCTTACGACACTTGGGAAGGTTGATGAAACGTACACCAGGTTCAATATACCTTTTCCATAGCTTAATCATTGACTCATCCAGGTTAAGATAAAACTGCAGAAGTTGCTGTAAATGAAAAGATAGGCTAGAAGAGGTTAAGAATTTTAAGGTTGAAAGAAACAAAAACCAAAAGCACCACTGGAAATTTCTAGTGCTGGAAGGTCTTTGAAACACTATGGAGAGGCCTGGTGAGCACCAGCTGATCCACGGCAGCAGCAGTCTGACACTGCAAGTCCTGATGGACACCACGGCAAGGATACAGCGGAGGGAGTCTCGCTGCCAAAAATGTTCCCCTGAATCCAATTACCAAGAAACGATTAGAACACTGCAGACAGATGGACAGTCTACAAAACAGCTGTCTCAGATTCTTCAAAAGAGCCAATGACAGGAAAAAAAGGACTATACTTGTAGACTTAAAAACAAAAGCGCCGAATGCACTGTATAAATGTTCGGATCATAAATCAAGCACAATATAAAAGATACCTTTGGGGGCATTTGTGAAAACTGAAATACGAACTATTTGATATTACTGGATTAATTTCCTTAGGTATACAATGGAGTATTAGAGGACGTGTAGAGAAATACAGTCTTGAGGTAACTGAGGGTGAAGTATCTGTAACTTACAAATGATTTAGCAAAAGCATATATATTATCCATTTGTGTATGTGTTTATGTATGGAGAGAGTAAATGTGTCAAAATGGAACAATCTGATGAATCCGGATGAAGGGTATACTGATGTTTGCTATACTATGCATTCCAAGCTTCTATAGGTAACTTTTTTTTCCCTAAAGCTGGAGGAAGAAAATACTATATTTTGTGACATGCGTCTCTTGTCTTCGCTTCATCAGCTCTCTAACAACTTTTAAATTTCTACTCACTTGAGATTTATAAGATATGAAGAAACAGAACAGAAAACTATTACCCTAACAAGGTGAGCCTTATATTTTAATTCACTGAATTAGGAATTAGTTGTGAGGCTACAGAATTCTAACATTTCCAAAATCTCACTGATGACTTATATGTCAAATAGCTCTAAGTCTGGAATCAGAGAGAAGCCCAATTTCAGTACAGAGCCATTTACTTTTAAATAACCTTATGACACAATGCTATTTCAGAACAATTTTTAAAGGGATATCAAATAATAAAGTGCCAACATCATTCTCTTTTGTGAAAGACCTCCTTCCCCTGCACGCCCACCGCTCCTGAACACACATTTCCACTAAAACCATGATTTTCACATATTATATTGGCACATGTGTGTTCTCACTGGATTGTAAAACTCCATGAGGTAAGTAGCCTGTTCTAAACCCAGAGTTTAGCAAAGAAGTATGGTATAAAACAGGAACTCAACAAACATTAGTTGAATAAAGGAATAGGGAAAATAAAGATCTAAGGTGAAGATCTTTCAAGGGAATCTGAAACATGAATATTTTAACATCTAATGATATGGCTTCTCCAACATGACTGGTAGGAGAAAGCAGCAGCAGGAACCGGTTATAATAAAAACTCTAAAATGTTTACTGTTGGCCACATGGACTTTTGTCAGAGGGCTGGGAGAAGTCTCTGGAGTAAAAAATAAACAGAAAAGGAATACGTTTCTGGAATAGAAATGATCATTACTTTATATTAGGAAGAGCAGTTCAACCCGAGGCCTGGCTGAGTTGTCTGTCCAAAACTTAATACATTTGATATGAAGCTGCATTAATGAAGAGAATTCTGTAAATCAATAATTACATTTTATCGCTTAACTGGGCAGTTAAAGATTTAAAAATTTTTCTTTTTTTCTGAGCCTATTTTAAACATCGAGTTTAAAAAAATGAACCAAACCAAACTCTTTCCCCGAGATATTTTTTTCTTTTTTTGCAAGGTGGCTATTTCAGTAACATTTGCCATTACACTGTAATGAAATCTGTCAGGGACTAGAAAGATGAGTATTTTACTGTAAGTGAAAAATGGGAGTATATATGTGCATTTCTGAAAATATTAATGGGAATAGTGCCTCAAATGAAAATAATTAAATCAACAAAAGAAATTATTCTTAGGCCAGTCCTGGGGACTGAGTAGTAGTGATAAAGAAATATCATAGGAGGGAGGAGGCAAGATGGCAGAGTGGAAGGACATGAGCTCACCCTATCTTACAGAAACACCAAAAGTACAACTAACTGCTGAACAACCACATTAAAAAAAAAAAAAAGTTGGAATCTACCAAAAAAGATAACCCTACATCCAAAGACAAAGAAAGTTCTGAGCTCCACATCAGGCTTCCAAGCCTAGGAGTCTGGAAACGGGAGGAGGATACCCCAAAGAGTCTGACTTTGAAGGCCAGTAGGGTTTGATCGCAGGAAATCCACAGGACTGGGGTTGTGTATGTCCTCGGATATTAAAAAGAGTGAAATAATGCCTTATGCAGCAATATAGATACCTGGAGACTATCATACTAGTGAAGTAAGTCAGATAGAAAGACAAATATCATATATTGCTTACATGCCAAATCTTTAAAAAAGGATACAAATGAACTTACAAAACAGAAACCTAGATGTCCATCAGCAGATGAATGGATAAGAAAGCTGGGGTACATATACACAATGGTGTATTACTCAGCCATTAAAAATACATTTGAATCAGTTCTAATGAGGTGGATGAAAATGGAGCCTATTATACAGAGTGAAGTAAGCCAGAAAGAAAATCACCAATACAGTATACCAACACAGTTCAGTTCAGTTGCTCAGTCGTGTCCGACTCTTTGTAACCCCATGAATCACAGCACGCCAGGCCTCCCTGTTCATCACCATCTCCTGGAGTTCACTCAGACTTATGTCCATCAAGTCAGTGATAACTTCCAGCCATCTCATCCTCTGTCGTCCCCTTCTCCTCCTGCCCCCAATACCTCCCAGCATCAGAGTCTTTTCCAATGAGTCACCTCTTCGCATGAGGTGGCCAAAGTACTGGAGTTGATTCAGCTTTAGCATCATTCCTTCTAAAGAAATCCCAGGGTTGATCTCCTTCAGAATGGACTGGTTGGATCTCCTTGCAGTCCAAGGGACTCGCAAGAGTCTTCTCCAACACCACAGTTCAAAAGCATCAATTCTTCAGTGCTCAGCCTTCTTCACAGTCCAACTCTCACATCCATACATGACCACAGGAAAAACCATAGCCTTGACTAGACGGACCTTAGTTGGCAAAGTACTGTCTCTGCTTTTGAATATACTACCTAGGTTGGTCATAACTTTTCTTCCAAGGAGTAAGCGTCTTTTAATTTCATGGCTGCAATCACCATCTGCAGTGAATTTGGAGCCCCCAAAAATAAAGTCTGACACTGTTTCCACTGTTTCCCCATCTATTTCCCATGAAGTGATGGGACCAGATGCCATGATCTTCGTTTTCTGAATGTTGAGCTTTAAGCCAACTTTTTCACTCCTCTTTCACTTTCATCAAGAGGCTTTTTAGCTCCTCTTCACTTTCTGCCATAAGGGTGGTGTCATCTNATGTTAGCAATTTGATCTGTGGTTCCTCTGCCTTTTCTAAAACCAGCTTGAACATCAGGCAGTTCACGGTTCACGTATTGCTGAAGCCTGACTTGGAGCATTTTGAGCATTACTTTACTAGCATGTGAGAAGACTGCAATTGTGTGGTAGTTTGATATATATGGAATTTAGAAAAATGGTTAACAATAGCCCTGTATGCAAGACAGCAAAAGAGACACAGATGTACAGAACAGTCTTTTGGACTCTGTGGGAGAGGGAGATGGTGGGATGATTTGGGAGAATGGCACTGAAACATGTATAATATCATATAAGAAATGAATCGCCAGTCTAGGTTCGATGCAGGATACAGGATGCTTGGGGCTGGTGCACTGGGATGACCCAGAGAGATGGTATGGGGAGGGAGGTGGGAGGGGGTTTCAGGATTGGAAACACATGTACACCCGTGGCGGATTCATGTTGATGTATGGCAAAACCAATACAGTATTGTAAAATAAATATTGTACTGTGAAGTAAAATAAAATAAAATTAAAAAAAAAAATAGAAGAAACAGACTCCGACTTATAGTTACCAGGGAGGAAGGGTGGGTTGGCAGGAAGGGCAGAGTCGGAGTTTAGGACTAACATGTACACACTCTATATATTGGAAACAGACAACCAAAAAGGACCTCCTGTAGTATTAGCACAGGGAACTCTGCTCAATACTCTGTAATAACCTAAATGGGAAAAGAATTTGAAAAATGTTGCACATGTTTAACTGAATCACTTCGCTGTACACTGGAAACTAACAAAACATTGCTAATCAACTTCACTCCAGTATAAAATAAAAATTAAAAAAGAAAAGAAACATCATATTAAAGAAGCTCTGGTACTTAACTGAAAAGAGAAACTGAAAGGGTAACTAGGATTTGCTCCCTGAAGGACTGCCGCCTACTAAGACAGAGTCAACACCAGACTATGAAAGAAAACCTCTCTTGAAAATTCACTGGGCCACTCTTATGAACTCGTTTTTTGTGAGGCAGGAAAAATAACCAGGCAAATCAAAGGTGAGGTATCTTTGGAAAATTTAATTTGGACCATATTTTTCTTTCTTTAGCTGAAAACATCAAATATTTCCATACATTTTGGGCTCCACGACTTACAAAGGGGCAGTGGGTTTCCTGCAGTTACATACTGTACCCAACTTTCTATAGAAAGATCAGACATTTTCCAACCTTGCTTTTGAATGTTTTCTTTAAAATGCTTTAAAGGTTCTTTCTAGTCAATGGCAAGTAGAACAAAGTAAGGCTTTTTTTTTTTTTCTCCTTTTCCCCGTTTTTGGTACTGCATGTAGGAGGAATAAGGAAGGAAGACTCATCACATCAGTGTTGGTACCCTAGGGGACTGCTGCTAGGCCCCCCACGGGCACCCCTGCACCGAGGGGCCCAAGATGGGTAAGTGCTGGACAGCCTGTCACAGCCGCGCCACAGCAGAGGGGGTCTGTGGGCTGTTAGTTCCTCTCGGTGTTCACAGGGCTCCTGGCCTCCAGGAGTAACAAAGGGACCAGGACCAAACGACGACCAGATGTCTCCCAGCCGGCACTGCAGTGCCGCAGGTGCACGTCTGTGGGCCTTACAGTGTACATTTAAAGACTAAATGTAATTAGTGAAAATAACACAAGGAAAAAAATCTTTACTAATTCCCATATCAAATTACTAGAATGAAAATAAAAGCATCTGTCTGATAAAACATATCTTCTATGTCAGTTGAAAGCAACTCCCCTGGCAAGATCATCTCAGTAATGTATATCTGTCACTATTTGTACATTTCTGCCTGGTACACACATTTCTTTAATTGCATCACCTGAACAGCATTGTCACTTTTCAAACTTGTAGTCTCATTAGCTTAAAAAAGGGATAAGGCAGCCAAATTTAACTAATTTTGTTTACTGTAAAACATCTCAGAATTAAACCTTCTTCTTCTCAAGTGTTAAGAGCACATGATTAAAAGGTAACAAACAGTTTCTTCTCTTAACAGGAAACTAAGCAGCTATTGTTGTCAAATCTATCTCTAGTAAACACAGGGCCCCTCATAAATATAAAATTAAATTCTTTTGAGGAATAGGTTTGTGATTTTAGTTATGTAGGAATTACATTTATTCACTGAATTTTTGTAGTAAAAAAAGGCGTGGTCTTTGCGTCTCTTTGCTTCTTACACAAGGGATCTCCCCATCATCCCAGCAGGCTTGCACACAAGGTGGCGTGCTGGCCTCCCAGCCACGGCTCACACCCTCAGAAGCCCTGCAGAAACTCCTGCAGCTGGGTGACGATCTCGGTGTCCACCGTCTCCATGAGGGACTGGAAGCCTTGCTCTCCCAGCAGCTCCTGCTGGGCCTTGAGCTTCTCGTAGATGAACTGCTGCAGGGACACGGTGTGCACGGGGTCCTTCAGGGCCAGCTGTGGGACAGAGAGGAGCCACACTGTGTCACAGAGGCAAAACAAGGCCCTTTTCCCTGTGAGTGACTCAATTCTTTGTAATTCCTTTCACAGCATCTAAAGTGCCTCTGCCACCCTTCTTCCAATGGACTCGAATGCAGCCTCCCCGGGGAAAGGGCTGCCAAACAAAATTTCATTCAGTGAGTCTAACCTCAGTCCCCTGGGCCTCTGAGCACGGTCGTCTGATTAGCCCATTTTCTCAACAGCTCATCCATGTAAAGAATCAAAACCTGGTGGAAAGTACGCTAAAAGAAACAGAATGTGCCAAAGAGCATTTAAACAGTTTTAACATGATTGTCCAGGGTGCCTCATGGGAAGAGCAGGACTTTCCTGTGGCAGCTTAGTGAGGTCTCAGGACTGACAAAGGAGATACTGCCTTGTCCTGGATTGCTATGTTACTTATACACGTGTATATTCTTCTGGTTAAAACGAGAAAGAAAAATAATTAGTAAAACTGGATTTTAACAACCCAAACATGTGTTCCTCCTCTCCTGTTGAAGTATTTGAAAAACAAAAGAAATACAATTAAATTAAAAAGAACCCATCCATCCACTTCCTAAAGATAACAGTCATGACAGAAAACATTCTGGCCTCTTCGGCCTGTGGCATGCACCTACGTACATATAAACACACAATCAATATTGCTGTCTGCACTTAAAATTATCACACAAAAAACTGTACTCTAATATATTTAAGGATTCTAAATATATTTGTCTTTTTTTTGTTATAGGTGTGTTGAAGTAATCAGTCTAATTTAAATGTAAATTTTTTTTTTTGCAATTTTAACTATAATTTTGCTGAATGATCTTTCATGAATAATGTTCCATGTTACTATGTATACAGCCTTTCCTCTACATTTTAGATTATTTCTTGAGGATATCTGTCACAATTTCAGAAGAATTACTAAAGTACATACATAATTTTATGACTCTTGATACATACCATCGAGTTGTTTTCCCTATGGTTTGTACCAACTTAAAAGGTATATGAGTTCTCAGCTTGTGACACTGTTAGCATTGGTATCGTCAGTATTTACATTACTTAAAATTCAAGAACTGAAAATAACACATCTTTGCTTTAAGCTGTATACTGCTCTCATTATCAATAATGCCGAACATGTACAAGGCTTTAGGTAAAGTTTCTGTGTGAGAAATTCTCCTTCCTTACTGGGGCTCAATTCTCTTCTCTGCAGATGAAGTAGCTGAGTCAGATCTGCTGTTTGAACAATGTAAGTAGGTTTTAAAATAATGACCACACATAGAAAATGTAACTGAGAGGCAGAGACATAGGAGCCACGAATGTGAAACTGAATTCCTTATATGACTATTCCAGAATTACAGAGTAAATTCATGGCAGGGGTAACTTCAATACTCATTCTTCTGGAAAATGGGTATGAGAAAGAACAGCAAGAACTGGCAAGCCTGAAGATATCATTCTACAAAATGTACAGAAATTGAACATTTAAAAATACATGCTCTCCTAAGCAACATGTAATGTTCAATATTACTTTAATGACTAGGAAATAGACCTCTTACTAAAGAGGGTGTGAACTTTGTTGAAATATCATGAGTAATCTCTAGCTAAAGCCATCTGCTACAATATGAGTGAAAAGAAACTGAGCTTCAAGCTGATGTTCAACAAGTCACTCCAACTACTGAAGCAAATATTAACAGTCTGGTTTAAATGCGGTTTCAATTTGCTATATGACACTGGAAGCAGTTAGCTTATCACATCTCCACTTTAATTTTAAACAGACTAATAAAGAAAGAAAACAAAACTCAGCAGTGGCCACAGGACTGGAAAAGGTCAGTTTTCATTCTAGTACCAAAGAATGCAATGCCAAAGAATGTTCAAACTACTGCACAACTGCACTTATTTCATATGTCAACAACAGTAATGCTCAATATTCTTCAAGCTAGCCTTCAACAGTATGTGTACCAAGAACTTCCAGGTGTTTAAGTTGGATTCAGAAAAGGCATAGGAACCAGAGACTGAATTGCCAACATCCACTGGATGATAGAAAAAAGCAAGAGAATTCCAGAAAAACATGTACTTCTGCTTCATTGACTACACTAAAGCCTTTGACCATGTGGATGGCAACAAACTGTGGAAAATTCTTAAAGAGATGGGAATACCAGACCACCCTACCTGCCTCTTGAGAAACTTGTATGCAGGTCAAGAAGCAACAGTTAGAACCGGACATGGAACAATGGACTGGTTCAAAATTGGGAAAGGGGAATGTCAAGGCTGTATATTCTCACCCTGCTTATTTAACTTCTATACAGAGTACATCATGAGAAATTCCAGGCTAAATGAAGCAGAAGCTGGAATCAAGATTGCTGGGAGAAATATCAATAACCTCAGATACGCAGATGATAACCACCCTTATGGCAGAAAGTGAAGAGGATCTAAAGAGCCTCTTGATGAATGTGAAAAAAAAGAGTGAAAAAGCTGGCTTAAAACTCAACATTCAAAAAACTAAAATAATGGCACCTTTGTTTGATGATGGGATCACCAGTCCCATCACTTCATGGCAAACAGATGGGGAAACAACAGAAACAGTGACAGACTTTATTTTCTTGGGCTTCAAAACCGCTGCAAATGGTGACTGCAGCCATGAAATTAAATGATGCTTATTCCTTGGAAGAAAAGCTATGACAAACATAGACAGCATATTAAAAAGCAGAAGCATTACTTTGCCAACAAAGGTCTGTATAGTGAAAGCTATGGTTTTTCCAGTAGTCATGTATGGATCTGAGATTTAGACCTTAAAGAAGTCTGAGCATCAACGGATTGATGGTTTTGAACTGTGGTGTTGGAGAAGACTCTTGAGTCCCTTCAAATACAAGGAGATCAAACAAGTCAATCCCAAAGGAAATCACTTCTGAATATTCACTGAAAAGACTGATGCTGAAGCTGAAGCTCCAATACTTGGGCCACCTGATGCGAAGAGCCAACTCATTAGAAAAGACACTGATGCTGGGAAAGATTGAACGCAGAAGGAGAAGGGGACGAGAGAGGATAAGATGGTTGGATGGCATCACCGCTTCAATAGACATGAGTTTGAGCGTGCTCTGGGAGATGGTGAGGGACGGGGAAGCCTGATGTGCTGCAGTCCATGGGGTCACAAAGAGTCAAACACAACTGATGACTGAACAATAACAAAACCCCACCAGATGTGGCAGAACACTACATCAGCATATTCTTCAAAAGTGTTTTGATCAGTCATGAGAAGATTAAAAACATGTATCTGCTTTGTAAGGACAGTTGTGGAGGGAAGAAGGAATTAAAAAAAGAAAAACCATACAGAATCTCTAATTGCACACCTTGCAGGCGTCATGGGTGCTCAGTAATCACATCCAACTCTGTAGCTCTGTGGACTGTAGCCCACCAGGCTCTTCTGTCCATGGGGTTTTCTAGGCAAGAATACTGGAGTGGGTTGCCATTTCCTCCTCCAGAGGATCCTCCTGATCCAGGGATTGAACTGGAGTATCCTGCATTGCAGGTGGATTCTTTACCACTGAGCCACCTGGGAAGCCCTAACCGTACACCTCAAAGGATCTTTAAAAAAAAAAAAACCACTATATTTCATTAAAAAAAAAATACACATTAGCAAATAAATGTCTGTTTTAGCTTGTGGTAGACATTCATCAATCATGGCTATTAATACCTTATTTTGAAGAAACAAAACAGATTGACCAAATGATTCCCTAGAGAAGAATTATCACTGCACATGCACACAAAAAAAATCCAGATATTATTTTTTTGAATGTAATAATGCCTATGCATGTGTGTGCTAAGTCGCTTCAGTAGTGTCCCACTCTTTGTGATCCTATGGACTGTAGCCCACCAGACTCCTCTGTCCATGATATTCTCCAGGCAAGCATACTAGAGGGGGTTGCCATGTCCTCCTCCAGGGGATCTTCCCTGGGATCGAACGTGCCTCTCCTGCATTCCAGGCAGATTCTTTATCATTAGAGTCACCTGGAAAACCCCAAAATGCCTGTTGTCACTAAAATTAAGAGACCCTGAAGTCACTAACAACATTTTTAAAACTATTACTTTTATACATTATCTGATTTAATGTGAAAATATACAAAACGCCTACCATGTTTACCAAGTGGTATGTTCTCTAGAAAATAGTTTTCTAATGTAGTAAGTAAATTGGAACTAGGAAGATTCTCGACATTATACATAAACAAACATAAGGAGGCTCCAAAGGGTGGAGAGAAGGCAGACCAGGGAGCCCAGCACCCAAGGAACAACACAGTGTTGAGTGCGCTTTCTTTTTGCCTAATAAACTCCAGATGTGGGGCTGAAGAAGCCAGCAATGAGCACAGAAATCTCCAAGAAAATATCTACAAGATCTCTAGCCAAAGGACCAGGAAAGGGACCACACAGCAAGACAAAAACACTTAGACGACAGCTGCTCTGCTTCAGACAAGCACCACTGAGAAAACTGGCCCACTCACACTGTGCTATTACAAGGACTCGACCCTCTCCCATGTGCGAGGGAGCCCTTGGGGATCTTGAACTCTCTCCTTTCTCACCTCAGCAGGTATCAGTGGAGGTTCTGTGGGGAACATGGCCTTCTTCCCCTACCTGGCAGTACCAAAGTGGCACATCTACTTCTCCTGCCAGAACAGGATCAGAAAAAAAAAACAGTTAAAACAGAAGGTTTAAATGAGACTCTGAGTCTCACAACGTAATACTAAAAATGGCCAATTTTCAATAGAAATCACTCATAACACCAACCAAATGGAGGGGTTGTGGCCAAGAGGGAAGTGGGTTTAATTATAAAAGGGTTCCAAATCTTGATTCATTAATTACAACATTCTGGCTGTGAAGTTGTAGTTTTACAAGATGTCATCACTGGAGGACATGAACAGTAACAGTTTATAGACTAGAGAGACCATTAATCTGGCAACCTCAATGACCAAGAATACACTGGGAGGCAAGGAGTTAACTTCTAAAGATGAATGATCAAAATAGTTTGGCTCCTATATGCCCAAATTTAAACAAATTATTCATAGAAGAATCTTACAAAATCAAATTTATTCTTCTTTCCCAAACATATTCTAATAGGTGTAATTACCTTTGCTGAGATGCACAAATGTGAGGAGATAAAAACCCGCTACAAGGAAAACAAAGGCATCAATATTGACGTTCAGCTGACAACATGGAAATACTGGGAACAATGAGAAGAAAGAGAAAACTATTAAAAATCTGAACCAGACAAGATGCAATATGTGGTATTCTGGATTGAATCCTGCAACTAAGAGCATGAGCAGAAATCTGGTGAAATTTAAATAAAGTCTGGAGTTTAGTTAATAGTAATGTACCAAAGTGGGTTTCTCAGCTTTGATAAATGTGCAATGGTAATGTAAGATGTTGACTTTGGGAAAAACTGGGTGAAGGGTGCATGAGAATACTCTGTACTATCTTTGTTATTTTTCTGTAAACCTAAAACTATTCCAAACTAAAAAGATTATCTTTATGCCAGTACCATACCATTTTAATTACTGTGGCCTTATAATATATTTTGAAATCAGGGCATGTGATGCCTCCAGGTTTGTTCTTTTTCAAGACTGTCTTGGCTGGCTATTCAAGATCTTTTATGGTTCTATGAATTTTAGAATTGTGTTCTTCATTTCTATAAAAACTGCCATTGACATTTTGATAGGAATTTCACTGAATCTGTAAATTGTTTTGGGTAGTATAGACCTCTTAACAATATTAAGCCTTCCAATCCATAAACATGGATATCTATTCGTGTTTTTAAATTATTTTGTGAATATTTTATAGTTTTTGGCATACAAGTCTTTCTTTAGTTAAGTTTATGCCTAAGTATTTTATACTTTTTCAGATTATTGTAAATTTTTAATTTCTTGATTTTTTTCTTAATTTCTAATTTTTTT
>SJYQ01006322.1:672461-785831 GCA_006410935.1 Redunca redunca
TTCTAAATTTCTTAATTTAGTTTTCTTAATTTCCTTTTTAGATAATTATTAGCATATAGAAAACACATTGAATTTCTGCACATTGATTTTGTATCCTGCAACTTTACTAAATTCATTTATTAGGTCTAGTATTTTTTTTAACAGGGTCTTCAGGGGTTTCTCTATATAAGATCATGTCATCTGTAATTATGAACAGTTTTACTTCTATCATTTCAATTTGTATGCCTTTAATTTCTTTTTCTCGCTTAATTGCGCCAGCTAGGATTTCCAGTACTATGGTGAATAGACAGAGCAACGGAAATGAATAGAGAGATTAGAAATAAATCTACACATATATAGCTACCTACTCATCTTCAATAAGGGTCCCAAGAATGCATAGTGGGGAAAGGATAGTCTCTTCAACTAAGTGTGGTGGGAAACTGTATATCCATATCTAAAACCTTTACCTTACACCACACACAAAAGTCAACTCAAAATTAAAGACTTAAACATAAGACCTCAAACTGCAAAATGCCTATAATATAGGGGAAAATCTGAATGCCCCTGGTGTTGGCAATGATTTCATGGATATAATACCAAGAAACACAGGCCATAAAATAAAAAACATGGGAAAGCTTTAATTAAAAGTTATTTAAAAATACAGATTTAGACTAAAAAATACCCTCCTCTGTGGATATATGGTTTGGGGACAAACTGCTGTAGAAGGCTGAATTAGTTGACAAAAATGTTCATTATATACACAGAATGTCTAATCAGTAAGACTGGCAAGTTCATTTTCAAAATGACAAAAACTGACCACCTTAGTCTTTGAGTCACATCCAAGCTGATCCTTCCCAAGCTGATGGCATCACTAGATGCCACTGGACCACAGACTTCCAGTTTCTGGGTTTTGTTCTTTCTGTTGCTTCCGTATGCCTAACCCCTATTCTTGCTCTTCAAGAAAGCACATGATAATTTAAGAAATATTTCCATTAAAATGGTTATAAGATTAAGAAACTTATAACATTTTTCAGTTATTAGCAGGAGATAACTAGCCAGAATTTCCTGACTCCAAGGTAATGCCAAAAAATGAAGTGTTAATAACCTGACTCACTTCAAAAGTACACTCACTGGACTTTAATAAGCAAGTAGTTCAATTCCCTGATATTGAAATTATTACTCTAAGACAGAATGGTTCTGGTTGAACTGTACAAAGGTCCTTCTGTTGGTTCTTTTGTTTTTTTTTTTTAAAGGGCCTTCTGTTGGTAACGATAGCTTTCTGATATAACAACAACTGACCCCCTAAGGTGTTTTGTCTCTAAAGCTGGTACAAGATTTTTAGCTCCTGTGGTGCTACTTACCAAGATGTATGTATATTTCATGAGATTTTTATTCCTTAAAACTAAAAAACATTCCATTGCACTAATCTTTAGTTTCACCCAGCATGAATTTGGTAAAGCTGAATATTTTATTTTTCTTAGGTCACATGGCGTATTGGGTCATTGTTCACTTTTCTTCATACACCTTATGATAATGTTTCCGAAATTATTCACAGTTACATTTTTTCATATACTATTCTGCTAAAGAGAAAAAGTTTCCTACCTTAGAGAAAAACACAGAAGATCTTTTTAAAGAATAATATACTTTCTATAAATTCTCACAGATTATGTATAAACACACCGGCTATGCAATAGGACAAAAATCTTAAAGGAAAACTTTGCCTACAACAAGGTATTTAACCATGTGGCCTTTAAAAATTCTTTAGTTTGATCCTTTATTTAAAATCATCTTCTCTTTTGACCTTTGATTATTTCACTAAAAGGTAACTCAAATTTCTAAAATATATCTAAATAATTTAAAATTTCTAAAATCTCTTAGGATATAAATTTTCCTCATTTTGTGGCTTAACGAAGAGTTTGAGGCCTGTAGATAAGGCCTGCAGGTACCAACCAGAACCCACTTCATAAATGATGCTTGGCAATGTAAATTTAGTCACTAATTACAGCCAGTGTGAAGCCCAAATTCCAAGGGAGTCACCTGAGAGTTTTACTTTATTCTATTTTAAAATTTATTTTTATGTTAATCATTGTTATGGTTGTTCCTTGAAGAATTTAGTTTACAATTTTTATCTGATGAGCTTGTAAGTAAAGGAACTCTCTTACACTGCTATGTCTAGAAAGAATGGGATGGAGACTTGTTTTATTCTATTATACCTTTCCTTATAAGGTACATCAAATCTTTTGCAAAGTAAGTTTGAGAGAAATGTACAATTTAAATGATGACCCAAGTATTTATTTCAAGCCCAGCTCTGAGGAACAGAACATCTGCTTATTTCTTTACATCTGTCTTGGTATGGAATGTTCTCCATCAGAGCAATTAAATAGAAATCAAAAATTCTATTTATATTACTAAACTACAACCACAAACAAGGCGTGTGCTAGGCACAGGCTAGGCCCTTCACTCAAAATAAAGAATCCTAGGAAGCAAGAGAATCTTCAGCAATATAACCAAAAATCCTGAAAGAATGGTGGTTCAATGTGCTTCGCAGCACTGGGAACAGTCTGAGAAACTTTTTAAATGCTGATGTCTAACTCTTCTAGAAATTCTGATTTAACTGGTTTCAGGCACCAGGATTTTTTTAAAAGCTCTCCAGGTGATTATGATGTACATCTAAAAGTGAGAAACCCTGTTATAGAAAAATTTTGAGGATTAAGATCTTAGAAAGTGAAAGTGTTAGTCACTCAGTCGCATCTAACTCTTTGCAACCCCATGGACCATGTCCTCTATCCATGTAATTCTCCAGACAAGGATAGTGGATGGAGTGGGTTGCCATTCCCTTTTCCAGGGACTCTTCCTGACCCAGGGATTGAACCCAGGTCTCCCGCACTGCAGCTTAGCGGTAAAGAATCTGATTGCAATGCAGGAGCTGCAGGAGACCTGGGTTCGATCCCTGGATTGGGAAGATCCCCTGCAGGAGGGCATGGAAGCCCACTCCAGTATTCTTGTCTGGAAAATCCCATGGACAAAGGAGCCTGGAGAGCTACAGTCCATAGGGTCGCAAAGAGTTGGACACGACTGAAGTGACTTAGCAAGCAAGCAAGTTCCCATATTGCAGGCAGATTCTTAACCATCTAAGCCACCTAAGCTCTCAAGTGAACCTAAAAAAAAATAAAAAACTTTGTATTTTTACATTCATTCAAATAAAAAGAATATAGGTAACAGACTGAATAAAACATATGAAACAATTTCCATTTACCACCATCTATTTCTAGAAACTCTTCAGGGTTTCCTTTATTCTTTAGTTTCAGCGAAACATTTTTAAGTTCCTTTGTCAGTGTCCTTAATCTATTTCAAAAAGTAGGATTATCACCCATCAAATTGTAAACCATTAATAATTTATAAAAATGACAGAATATGAAGGCAATGAAAACTTTCCAACTTGACCACTGGCTGGTATAGCAAAATTGTTAGAGAATTTGCAGTATTTTATGACTTGTTTCTGGGAAGGGAAATACTGTTCTATGGCTGTTTAACCTAAATTTGCTGGAGTACTTGAGATGATATCATGCACGATTTAAATTACACTGTGTGTTTATTTTAGTAGGCAGACTTGGCACAAAACAAAGAAATACACAGCATGCCTCCAGGACTGAGTTATCTGTGGAAGTCAAATGGAAAACTCAAAAAACAACAGCATTGTGATTAACAAAGATGGGGCAGTACGACAAGGTTTTAGAAAACAGCACAATTCAAGCATTTCAAAATATCTGTCCCACTATTACCTTCTAATGTTGGGGTTTATTTAAATCTAGCCTGCTGCTGCTGCTGCTGCTGCTGCTGCTAAGTCGCTTCAGTCGTGTCCGACTCTGTGCGACCCCATAGACGGCAGCCCACCAGGCTCTCCCATCCCTGGGATTCTCTAGAGAAGAATACTGGAGTGGGTTGCCATTTCCTTCTCCAATGCATGAAAGTGAAAAGTCAAAGTGAAGTTGCTCAGTCGTGTCCAACTCTTCGCCACCCCATGGACTGCAGCCTACCAGGCTCCTCTGTCCATGGGATTTTCCAGGCAAGAGTACTGGAGTGGGGTGCCATTGCCTTCCAACATTTATTTTGTTTCCATAAAAACAGACTAACCAAAGCAGAATATCTACAATACCCAACGGATTTAAGACCATAAATGAGCTTGTACCAGTCTCTGAGAATGATTCTTGTTTTATATTCAAGGAATAAACTCACAGTGAAATGGAACAAGTGAAGTTTCAGAAGCAATTCATCCACACCAAAGGCCAGATCTTTCCTGAACAAAGGTCACCCAAATCGCCAGCAATAGTTCATGTTAACTGCTGACTTACATGTTTCAAGAAAGTTGCTACCACTAGCATCTAATTCAGTGAAAGGTTATTGAGAATCCATTTTGTACCATTCTACATATGTGTGTGTGTGTGTGTGTGTGTGCTAAGTCACTTCAGTCATGTCTGACTTTGCAACCTTATGGACCGCAGCCCATAGCCAGGCTCCCCTGTCTGTAGTCAGGCTCTTCTGTCCATGGGATTCTCCAGACAAGAGTGGGTTGCTGTGCCCTCCAGGGTATCTTCCTGACCCAGGGATTGAACCCCCATCTCTTAAGGCTCCTGCATTGGCAGGCAGATTCTTCACAACTAGCAACACCTGGGAAGCCCTCAACATAAAGAACCTGTATGTAAAATGTGTTGTGGGGGCAGGGTAACATGAAAATTCGTGGTGTAGTAAAATTTTTATATTAAATGGTACAAAGCTGCTGCATCATTTGTTCTTTGGAATGAGACAGCTACTGAGTGTATGTGTGATAAGAGAAGATAAAGAGAGAAGGTGGGGAGAGGTAAAGAGGGTGTCAGGAGAGACAACGAAGAGAAGATATATCTCTCAGTTACCCAGGTCAGAAGAAAGCTAGCTGGTGAGGTGGCGTATCAAATAGCATCAGTATTCAGTGGGTGGAAGCAGTTAATCTGCAGTTACATGAGTGGAGTAGGAAAATGCTCGCTATCAAGCTCTCTCGGCAAGTGTAATACTGGAAGCCTCTTCCCCAATGTATGGCTAAATACAATCTCAAACCTTTTCTTGCCAAAAGTTTTCTGCTCTACTTTTTCTTTTATGAAGAAAAAATTTTTAAAGTCACCAGATGATAGAATTTCTTTTTAAATACATATACATCTGGTCTACAATGAAAAAATGAGAAAAGGATATTTCATTAGAAACAATGGCTTTATAACCAAACTTAGTGAGAACATATAGGTATTCTGTAAAATAACCAAGAAGTGACTTAAAAAAAAAAATTGAGGTTTAAAACAAATTAAAAAACGACAAAGTCAAAAAATTCCCTTTTATTTAGAGAAATTCTGACAGGACGCATTACCTTTTCTTTTTTTTTTGAGTAGAACACAATTTTGTTTATAAAAGACAAAATCATCTATAACATCTACTTACAGTTTTTCAATTAAAAGAAAATCTATGTGGATTTTTGGTGCAGCGGGCCACATAAGTGGCAGTCTGTCAGGGAAGATAAAAGGACTAATGGATACACTTCATGGTTAATAATTCTGGAGTTTGTGGAAACATACAAAGGTAAAAAATGTACCAAAGAAGAGAGACTATAGTTTAACAGTCACATTACATAATGCCATTGTCTTAAAGAAAAAAATGAACATCTATAAAATGCAAATGTAAAGTATGCTAAGGAATTATGAGTCAAAGATCTACACAGATAACTTTAGTTCAAAGGAAAGAGAAAAACAGTTATTAATAATAAAGCCTTCTTCCCAAAAAATGGGGCTATAACAATGAAAATGTGGAGACCGTATTTGTGGAATTTAGGGTCTGTAACCCCAATTTACAAAAGTCAGTTGGTATCTGAAGTTTCATGGCCTCCAGTCATTTATACAGTTACAGCATATGAGTCAGCAAATTCATGGTAGAATATGGTTGTACAACAATCTTCTACAATACAAATCTGACCAGGTCACTCTTTAGATGACAACTTTTTAATGCCTCTCTGTTCCTACCAAATAAAATCCAAATCGTCAGATTTCCACGGCTACTGTTAACAACCACAACTTACTATCTCTGCTTGTACAGGCGAGAAGGCCAGAAGAGTCTCCCTGGGCTAAAATCCAGGTGTGTCAGCAGGCCCGCTTTCCTTTCTCAAGGTTTTAGGTAAGAATCTGTTTGCTTGCCTTTCATTCTAGCGGCCTTCTCACTCCATCTTTAAAGCAACAGCAGATGGAGTCTTTTTGACACTGCATCATTCTGACCCTCTCCGCCTGCCTCCCTCTTCTCTTCTATGGACTCTTGTGATTACACTTGACCCACTTGAATAATCTCCTTTGTGATCAGCCAATTAACAACCTGAATTCCACTCTGCTGTGCAACAAAACATGGTCATGGAGGACACAACATATTCATAGCTCCAGGGACTAGGGCACAGATGCCCCTGAAGATGAAAGGGATTATTCTGCCTACCACACTTCCCGTAGAGTATACCAGGCCCTCTACAACCCAGCTTCTTTTCTGATACATGGTAGGCACCTAAAAAATGGCTAAGTGACATTCCTCCCACGGCCCACTGTTCAGTGAAATAAGACAAAGGTACTTCTCTGGAGTACCGCAAAATGTTTAGCAGCATCACTGGCTCCTACCCACTGAACACCCACAGCACTTCTCTGGACTTGTGACAACAGAAATGTCTTTCAGACAGTGTTCTAAGTCCTGGGGTTGGTGGAGGGGGGTTACACTCAGTTGGGAACAACTATTAAACAAGGATCCATTGTTTGAATTCACACAATGACATAAAGCCATTTTGACTAGGGTTAAGAAAGTCATCCGTTTCTTCATTTCTTCCAGCTCAGTAAGAAAGCGGTGGGAAAGAAGTCAACTCCAGTTTAAGTTAAAAGACAGTTAAAAATAACACTTGGCTACTTTCTATAACAAAATCTTTCTTCTTTTATATCTCTATTTTAAAGTAATTTATTTCAAAGGGACAATTCCAAAAAAATCAGATGAGCTAATTAATATGATCTTCACATACACTATCACATGTTAGATATTAAAAAAAGCATAAAATTATGAAAGCTGTTTCAAATCATTTCACTTTGCTGTGGTTTATGTAAAAGCGAATTCGAGTAGCTAGGATACAATGAAATCCTATGAAATAATTAATTTGCTAATTCTTTAGTTAACAAATCTTCTTTCATCAGAAAGGATATTTTATTTGTATCCCTTTATACAGAATTAAATCATTTTAATTGTTTTCAATTAATACACATGGACATGTTCTTTCTCGTATTTTCTTCATTTGATTCTGAATCACAATAGCACACCTTAGCTATTGATAAAACTATTCATATCACACAGGGTGAGACAACAAAGAAGCAATTACTTTCAATGCACTGCTCAAAAGAATTAGCTGGAATATAATGTGAATGTATGTATGTATTAGAAAGATTTAAGAAATAGTCTAAAAGGAAAATAAATCTGCAATTCTTAGCATCAAAACAGCAGAAGTGCTATGCCTCTAACTTTCAAACAGTCCTGTTTTTGCTATTTTCCAGTAACTGTCCTCTTTCTCACTTTAGACTAAGATAATCAACAATTCTTTAGTAAGTGTTCAGTTTATCTTAATAATTATATGATGATGAATTTTCAAGTAAAATATCCTCAGAAATCATTAATGAGTATTAAAATACACTGTTAGGTTATAGTAATTAAAATAGGCAGAGATGTAGACTATCATATGGAGTTCTCAAATTCATGCAAGTTTGGCAATGTAGTACCTAATAAAGGTAGCATTTCAAAATAGTAAAGAAGAGGTAGGCTATGGATTAATCTTGTGCCAGAAGCCATATATGCATGTGTGTGTGTGTAAATACAGATATAAAGTTGATGCTCGATTCACTCTTATCAAAAAACTTCCAGTTAAAGATTTAAATGGAGTAAGCCCATTAAAAACATGAGAAATTATTTCTTGAGAGTGGGGGCAACTATTCCAATCCTGCCATAAAACGAAACACAACAAAAGAAGAGTTCAAAAAAAAAAACAGGTTAAATTAACAAATCGCTAACAATTAAAGAGGTGAAAACAACACGTGGTGATGATCTCTCAAACAGCAGTGCAGACCTGAATCGACAGGTGCTCAGAAGACAACGCTTCATCTTTCAGCAAGCGAGTCAAAGGGAGTGAAAAGGAAAAATAAAGCCTCACTAACAGCTGTAAGGGGGAATCTGAGAATTGAAGCAGAGACCACTATTTGCAAAACTGTACCAGGACTTACAAACAGAAAAACTATCCTAAATCATGGCATACAAGACAAGCACTCTAAGCTCAAACTCTTTTAACACAGCTCATTGAGATCCATGCGGTCCAAGTCAAGAAAACTGACGACTGTTCAAATGGTAATTGCATGAACTTGTGTTACAGGTAAGACCAATGACTGTCCCAGCAAAACGACTGGCTTACAGATTCTGACCAGTCTTTGACAAAACCGTTCTATGGCTAAACTTTAGTTCTCAAAGCCCTATAAAACTCTTCCTTGATTCGCTCACTGTGACACGTCCCGTGCTCCCCAATGTGTTGCATTCTCCCTCACTTTAACACCCTAATAAGCCTAACTCTGGTTCCTAGTTTTAGACAGACAAGACAGACAGACAGACAGATGAATAAATGGAAACAAAGGTGAGAATTAAGGGCTGACTTCTTTAGTCCATGAGGAGTTTGTTCAGTTTTCTGACGGTGGCTTATGAACTACTCCAAACCACGTGTCAGAAAACAACTGTTCCTCTAACGTCAATGGAGTCAGTGGACCTGGAATTCCTGAGTGGACTGAGGGTGGGTGGTCTCTGCTCCACGGTCTCTGGGGCTTCGTTTGAGAAGATCTGAAGGCCAGAAGTGACGCAAGTCATCTTGGCAGTTGGAACCATCTGGAGAGTCCCTTACTTATGTGTCTAGCAATTAAGGCTGGTTGTTATCTGTGACTTCAGTTGGGGAAAATAAGACCTATGTTCTCCTTGTGGATGCTGGGGTTCCCTTACAGCACGGCAGCTGGGAGCCAAGCATAAGTGGTCCTGGAGAATAAAGTAGAATCTATACCTAATGATCCAGACTGAGCAGTCATAAAGCATCGGCAAGCCTGACCAGTTTCAACAAAAGGAAATACAGACATATCCTTTTAAGGAGGAAGAATGTCAAAGTCACATTTTAAGAATAGCATGTGGAATGAGAGAGATTATTATGACCATTCCTGGGAAACAATCTGTCATTCTTATTTAAAACCAAAGGGAAAGATAACCAAATATACTTTCTAATAAAAAAATATAAACAAGTCATTCATTCATAGGCCTCACTCATAATTAGAGAAAGTACATTAAACAAAAAAGTATTGCTTTCTGATTATCATAATGCCCAGGGTACGGGATAATTCATATACCACCACTGGGCATACAAATTTAAATTGTTAGTTGTTTTCCTTGAAGTGATGTGCTTGCTTTCAAGAAAATGCATGCCAAATACTCAAGTCTGAATAATCATTTTTATCTTTCAAATGTTCTTCCACATCCACATTCAAGTGGCATTCGTGAACAAGGTTTAATTCAGCTCAAAACTCAATCAAAAAGTAGTTTTCCTCAAGAACAACCATTGTCAGAGGACATTACCATTTTGACAGAAAATATTTAAAAGATGTACACTCAAGAGTGGAGATTTAGGAAACTTAATAATTTTTACTGTGTCATCAAAAACAGTCTAAAATGAAACTGGCTTTAAAAAACAAAAACTAAGAGTATGGTAGTGGAGAATATGATGACTACTAGTAGAGTTGTACAGTTAGCTGCCGCTGACCTTATCAATGCTGACGTGCCAGCAGTTATACCGACCACTGGTACCCCATACGGTTTTTGCACCACCAGTACAAATGTTCACACAATGAAAAGGGAAAGAATATCTTAGTATTATTATAAATGTTGCCTTGGAAAAGGGTATTCCACATCAGACAAAGATTTCATGACTTTTAAATTAGTTTAGGTTACTTCCATAATTTAAAAAAAAAAAAGTCTTCAAAATAGGAACTTCCTGATGTAGAACAATTCTTTGAAAAGGTTTCCTAAATTCCCCTTTCTTCAAAAGATAGGCTCCTTATAAAAACACAACTAGCAATACTGATAATTTATTAAGAAAAAGAAAGAAGCAGTAGAGGAATAAAGTAGGAAAAACCATCAAGAAGACAGTCTAAAGTTCACTGGAATGTTACCTAAGTGCTAGTAAACTGGGCCATATTCTTTATATAGAATATGGAGACTTTATTTGCATGGGGGTGTGGGGGTGTGTGTGCTCAGTTATGTCCAACTCTGTGTAACCCCAAGGACTATAGTCTGCCAGGCTCCTGCGTTCATGGGATTATCCAGGCAAGAATTTTGGAGTGGGTTGCTATTTCCTCCTCCAGGGGATCTTCCCAACCTAGGGAAGATCAAACCCATGTCTCTTGTATCTTCTTTATATACACTGCTACTGCTAAGTCACTTCAGTCATGTCCGACTGTGCGACCCCGTAGATGGCAGCCCACCAGGCTCCCCCGTCCCTGGGATTCTCCAGGCAAGAACACTGGAGTGGGTTGCCATTTCCTTCTCCAATGCATGAAAGTGAAAACTGAAAGTGAAGTCGCTCAGTCGTGTCCGACCCTTAGCGACCCCATGGACTGCAGCCCACCAGGCTCCTCTGTCCATGGGATTTTCCAGGCAGTACTGCAGTGGGGTGCCATTGCCTTCTCTGAGTCAATACCAAATCGCCAAAGTTTCCCAGTGAAGAGTGGCAAATTACTGAACTCTTCCTAAGGTTTTTAGTAGCAATTCAATTTGTTGTTGTTCAGTCGCTCAGTCATGTCAGACTCTTTGCAAGTAAATAATGAATAATGAGGCCGCCTCATTAAAATTAAAAAACTCAATACANTCAGTTATGTCCAACTCTGTGTAACCCCAAGGACTATAGTCTGCCAGGCTCCTGCGTTCATGGGATTATCCAGGCAAGAATTTTGGAGTGGGTTGCTATTTCCTCCTCCAGGCGATCTTCCCAACCTAGGGAAGATCAAACCCATGTCTCTTGTA
Source organism: Redunca redunca (assembly GCA_006410935.1). NCBI lineage: Eukaryota > Metazoa > Chordata > Mammalia > Artiodactyla > Bovidae > Redunca > Redunca redunca. The sequence goes on from SJYQ01006322.1 coordinate 683,565, forward strand.
TCTTCTTTATATACACTGCTACTGCTAAGTCACTTCAGTCATGTCCGACTCTGTGCGACCCCATAGATGGCAGCCCACCAGGCTCCCCCATCCCTGGGATTCTCCAGGCAAGAACACTGGAGTGGGTTGCCATTTCCTTCTCCAATGCATGAAAGTGAAAAGTGAAAGTGAAGTCGCTCAGTCGTGTCCGACCCTTAGCGACCCCATGGACTGCAGCCCACCAGGCTCCTCTGTCCATGGGATTTTCCAGGCAGTACTGCAGTGGGGTGCCATTGCCTTCTCTGAGTCAATACCAAATCGCCAAAGTTTCCCAGTGAAGAGTGGCAAATTACTGAACTCTTCCTAAGGTTTTTAGTAGCAATTCAGTTTGTTGTTGTTCAGTCGCTCAGTCATGTCAGACTCTTTGCAAGTAAATAATGAATAATGAGGCCGCCTCATTAAAATTAAAAAACTCAATACAAATGAGTTTTTTAATACTCAAGAACAATACTGATGTCAGCAGGCAATTAATCTGAAATCTTAACTAAAAACAAAAACTTAGAAGCATCATTTCATTTACTTCCAAGGGCATTTTCAATAGAATTGTCTTTTCCAGTGTCTTTTGATTACTATTATGTAGCCTACTGTGAAAGATCTTAACCTCTGGATCTTAGACTACTTTTTGATTAACATTTTAGCTTCATCAAGGGAAAAACTGCTATCTCAGGAGGATGTCTAGTTATCAATTTGTGATTTTATTACATCTCAGTTGGATTATTTCAAGTCATTATTTCCTATCCTCTTGGAATTTTTAATGTCACATGCAACTGTACAGTCTGTGAGAGTTGAATTAACCACTGCAATAGTGTATTTCAAGATTTGGGGTAAATTTAACATTGACTTTGAGCTCTCACTGGTTAAAAAAAGTTTTGTTCAATCCAACTTTGAAATACTTAGTATTTTTATATAGCTGGCCTTAGGTAAAGTTATGTGTCCTAGGACAGTTTTGGTTATGGTCTTAGCATCATCTAAAAATCAAGATAAGGATATATTAACAGCAGTCAAATGTAAAAAACAAATGCAAAAGAAAAATAGTTCATTTTGAAGATGCTACTTTATTGCCATTGTGTGGAGGTACAGAGAGACAGTTGTGTAACTACTGAAATCAAATTGATTATATCTTTGCTGGAAAAGCTCTATACAGTCAGCAAAAACAAGACCAGGAGCTGACTGTAGCTCTAATAATGAACTCCGTATTGCAAAATTTAGATTTAAATTGACGGAAGTAGGGAAAAACACTATTTTAGGCCACTATTTAGGCCATACAGGTATGACCTAAATCAAATCCCTTATGATTATACAGTGGAAGTGACAAATAGATTTAAGGGACTAGATCTGATAGACATGATGCCTGGAGATATATGGACGGAGGTTCGTAACACCGTACAGAAGGCAGTGATCAAAACCATTCCCAAGAAAAAGAAATGCAAAAGAGCAAAATGGTTATCTGAGGAGGCCTTATAAAAAGCTGAGAAAAAGAGAAGGGAAAGGCAAAGGAGAAAAAGAAAAATATACCCATCTGAATGCAGAGTTCCAAAGAATAGCAAGGAGAGATAAGAAAGCCTTCCTATGTAAACAATGCAAAGAAATACAGGAAAACAATAAAATGGGAAAGACCAGAGATCTCTTCAAGAAAATTAGAGATACCAAGGGAACATTTCATGCAAAGATGGGCTCAATAAAGGACAGAAATGGTATGGACCTAACAGACATAGAAGATATTAAGATGAGATAGCAAGAATACACAGAAGAACTATACAAAAGAGATCCTGTTGAATAAAGAAAAATCAGAAGACAGGATATCTTCCATTGTCATCAAAATAAAATTTCAAAAAGACTTCACAGGAATTCTACGGACAGAGGAGCCTGGCAGGCTACAGTCTATGAGGTCACAAAGAGTTGGACACGACTGAGTGACCAACACTTACAAATTAAGTAGAGATTAAATAAACAATTTTAATTTTCAGAAGTAAAAAGTTGTATCAAAAGATTACTTCAGTGGGACTTCCCTGGCCGTCAAGTGGTTAAGACTCCATGCTCCCAGGACAGGAGGCACGGGTTTGGTCCCTGGTCAGCATGGCACCGCCAAAAAAAAAAAAAGATTATTTTAGTAATGTGAGAATAAGAGAAATGCTTTTTATCTGTTATTACTTTAAAAATGCTGTACTGCCACTGGGTCGCTTATACTGTTTCCAATGACAAGTTTCCCATCATCCTTATCTCTTTCCTTCTCTATACAATGTGTCTTTAAAAACTACAGAAAAACAAGGAAATCTAGGTTAAAAGCTGGGTACATACATATATACGTTCAGTCGCTAAGCTGCGTCCAACTCCACGATCCCATGGATCGCAGCCCACCAGGCTCCTCTGTCCATGGGATTTCCCAAGCAAGAATACTGGAGTGGGTTGCCACTTCCCTTTTCAGAGGATCTTCCTGATCCAGGGATCGAACCCCACATTTCTTGCATTGGCAGGTGAATTCTTTACCACTAAGCCACCAGGAAAGCCCAAAAGCTGGGAAAGTGATTGCGAAAACAAGGATGAATTATGGGGCTTCAGATAAAGGGACAAAGCAGATTTGCCAGGAGAAAAGGAATAGTTAGTATAAGGAAGAAGAAAAGGTTGTGATGAGAGAGAAATGTCAGAGTTCAGGATTTTGGATGAAATCAGTTTCAAGTTAAGATAAAGTCGAGATGTAGCACGAGAAGTAAAGGTGAAAAATGAAACTGGGCATGTTGAGAAAAGGCAGAAAGCTCCAAGTTCATAACCAGCGTGCCATTTCATGCAAGTTGAATATTAAAGAGCATTTTCAGCAGTTGTATGTTACCTCAATTACTAAATGTGACAGGGTAAGGATTCACAAAAGCAGTTTAAAAACCACGAACAACAAGGTAATGAATTAATCTCATATTATTTGTAAAATAAAAATGTCTTTTTACCATGCATTACAAGGTGCTGTGCTTGTGTTTAGTCGCTCAGTCATGTCTAACTCTTTACGACCCCATGGACTGCAGCCTGCCAGGCTCCACTGTCCATGGAATTTTCCAGGCAAGAATACTGGAGTGGATTGCCATGCCCTCCTCCAGGGGATCTTCCCAACCCAGGAATTCAACCAGGGTCTCCTGCATTGCAGGCAGATTCTTTACCATCTGAGCCACCAGGGAAGCCCAAGAATATTGGAGTGGGTAGCCTGTCCCTTCTCCAGGGGATCTTCCCAACCCAGGAATCGAACCAGGGTCTCCTGCATTGCAGGTGGATTCTTTACCAGCTGAGCTACCCAGGAAGCCCACGTTTCAGGGTACTGACATTTAATTAAGAAGAAGATAGTACCAAAATAGTGACAATCAAATATAATTCTGTCTTTATACTAGTTCTATTGAGTTTTTCTAGAGGCAAATGGGACAGCCAAAAGAAGGATCCTAATGGTACTCAGTGATCAAAATAATTCTGGGAGAGTTTACAACATCCCACAACAAACCATCACCATAGAGCACCTAACTGACATTATATTTGCACTGAAGATTTACAAAATAACATTGTGAAACTGAAAAGGGTAACCTTCCCTCCAACAGTATATTCTATACATGTAAGTAAAAGTCTGAGGAAAACTGCTATATTTCATAGGTAGGCAAATAAGTTTTCAGGGAGTGCTGATGAGAGGAAGAAGAGGGAGAAGAGGATGGGAGGCAGAGGCAAAGGTGGAGGAAGAGGCAGTCTGTTCTCAGAAACAGAAATATCAGCTACCTGTAGGCTGTGATTTTCAGACAAATTCCATTCCCAGAACAGAGCACTTCTGTCCCTCCCCAAACCAGCAGTAGCAGCAAAGTAGACAATACTCACTCAAGGAAGTATACAAGGTGTGCCCAGGATTTATTATATTCACCATAAGACCTAGGATTTGGTCATGAATTTATCAAATAAGATGCAACAGAACCTAACATACCATCAATTTGCTTAGCTGGGCTACAGCAAAAGCAGAAGACAAATGAATGATGCTTGGACAGAGCTTTATTTGTGCTACCACGAGTGAGTGAGAAGTTAGCATAGTTTTAATAATGTTCAACTTATTTATACCTCATTATCAATTAAAGTATCTATTAAGTTTACACAAAACTAGATTATTTTTATAGAAACTAATTATACAAATATTTCTAGGGCTTAAACTGAGAAATATTTAACAGGAAAGAATGATCAAAACAGCTCTACTTACTGTATCAAATGTTACATTAACAATGCTTTCTTAGGTACCATAAGGTTGCCAGAAAGCATTAATATGCTCAAAACTTCAATTTGAGAAGTTTCAACTTATAAGTGGCTTGTATGTCACATTTCACAAAAAAGAAATTACAAACAACTTAAAATGTTAATGTGTTAGCTAAATCCTTTATACAAGAGAGATCATGAAACCACTGTCCTACTATGGAAGCACAGAGGACAGAGAGGAAACTCAGAAATAAAATGAAACGCTTGANCTAACTGACATTATATTTACACTGAAGATTTACAAAATAACATTGTGAAACTGAAAAGGGTAACCTTCCCTCCAACAGTATATTCTATACATGTAAGTAAAAGTCTGAGGAAAACTGCTATATTTCATAGGTAGGCAAATAAGTTTTCAGGGAGTGCTGATGAGAGGAAGAAGAGGGAGAAGAGGATGGGAGGCAGAGGCAAAGGTGGAGGAAGAGGCAGTCTGTTCTCAGAAACAGAAATATCAGCTACCTGTAGGCTGTGATTTTCAGACAAATTCCATTCCCAGAACAGAGCACTTCTGTCCCTCCCCGAACCAGCAGTAGCAGCAAAGTAGACAATACTCAAGGCAGTATACAAGGTGTGCCCAGGATTTATTATATTCACCATAAGACCTAGGATTTGGTCATGAATTTATCAAATAAGATGCAACAAAACCTAACACACCATCAATTTGCTTAGCTGGGCTACAGCAAAAGCAGAAGACAAATGAATGATGCTTGGACAGAGCTTTATTTGTGCTACCACGAGTGAGTGAGAAGTTAGCATAGTTTTAATAATGTTCAACTTATTTATACCTCATTATCAATTAAAGTATCTATTAAGTTTACACAAAACTAGATTATTTTTATAGAAACTAATTATACAAATATTTCTAGGGCTTAAACTGAGAAATATTTAACAGGAAAGAATGATCAAAACAGCTCTACTTACTGTATCAAATGTTACATTAACAATGCTTTCTTAGGTACCATAAGGTTGCCAGAAAGCATTAATATGCTCAAAACTTCAATTTGAGAAGTTTCAACTTATAAGTGGCTTGTATGTCACATTTCACAAAAAAGAAATTACAAACAACTTAAAATGTTAATGTGTTAGCTAAATCCTTTATACAAGAGAGATCATGAAACCACTGTCCTACTATGGAAGCACAGAGGACAGAGAGGAAACTCAGAAATAAAATGAAACGCTTGAGCCACGTTCAATCTTCTCAGAATTAGTTCCCCCAAAACAGAAAGTACAGAGGGAGCTGGATTAAAAAAAGCACATAATCAAACGTCTGGAAAGCTTAATAGCTTTTCTGAACAGAAATTTCATCCTTATTTAAGATGAAATATAGAGAATCTTCATAAACTTATGGAAAATCATTTGTCACATTTGATATAATACTAATTATCCATCTTTCTGAATTACAATCACCATTGCTTTGCTCTATCAAAGCAGCTACTGAAATGAAGACACCACATTTTAGGGACCACTTTAAGGCAACAGTGACAGTAAATCAAACATTCAATGACGTAATCTTGGAATCAAGCAGCTACACTTTTTCTTCTGAGTAAATAAAAAATTCCATTTTAAAATGAAGATAATCTTTGATGCTAGACTGGTTTTTCTTTTGAACAGTAATTCATAATCATCTACCAGCAAATACTACCCTTTGAAATTACAACCAAGATACATCTAGTTAGTTCTCAAAAAATCTCTAATGTTAGAAACATCACAGTACAAGAAAGATGATATAATTATGGGAAAAAATACATATTTTATTCTGGTAACCTNCTAATTTTGTTACTGAAAAGTTATTGAAAAATCAGCCCTGTATTTTATAATTATATTTATTCAAGGCTAAGATACAAAATCCCCACAATGATCATAAATGCTATGATATTAACAGCATAAGACTAAGCTTTAAGTCTAAGGCACTAGAAATCTTAACAGAAATGACAATGTAAATCTACAACCAATAGCTACTGTGAAGACTAATTTCAAATAAAATCATTTAAAAGTTGTTCTATAAATCAATACTACCTAAAATAAAATAATAATGATAAAATAATAAGCTCTCAAATAAAATTTAGGATATAACTAAACTGAATCAAAAACCTTTAAGGGTTATTTCTAAAACTATGTTCTTACACTGCTCTTTGAGATTATATTTCATTTACATCCAAAATAAAGTTAGAATTGAAATGACTACCCTATGATGTTATAAAGCACTCTATATGTAATAAAAAACAGATCTGAGCAGATCAATATGCAAAAAGTAGATCTAACCAGGCTAAGCATGTTATTAAAGTATACAAAAGGCTGATGACTAAAAGGAACCAGGATACCTATCATCCATTTACAAGTACAGAGTCTTTTTAAGAAAAATGCTATCATATTTTTCTACAACATCAATGATATAGTCAGAGTTTAAAAAAGCCAGAGGAAAGATAAAGTATTATGTTATACCAAAAGGCTGTCATCATTCTAAATGCAGAAAATACATTATTCATGTATTGAGGATACCACTTAGCAGTCTCATTTCACAGGAGAATTATTTCCAGAGGTACACTCACAACTGAAAACTTCCCTGGGATTCTATATATTGGGGAAGGAAAGGAACAGTATTAAGAGCTAAAAAAAAAAACCACACACAAATAATTTTTTAGCTCACTGCCCTTGGAATTTGCTAATCCAATTTCCCCCTCATTTCTCAGAAGAGAAAACAGTTCTCAAGAGACAGTGTGACTTGCTCAAGGTCATAATTTAACACCACAAACAGGACCAGCATTCAAGTTTTACAAATTCTTGAATATTGTCCTTTCTTCTACCCTAGTGCTACGGAGATGACACCTAGCATAAAAACAAAATAAAATGGATAAAACTCAAACACAGTTTCAAAGAAAGCTGTCAGAACACTGCAGTATCAGCTATACACTGAGGATGAAACCCTTGAGGATTAATGTGGGATAATTCAGGAGGTGAATGTCACAAGTAGACTAAAATAATGATACTCAACACTAACTATTAGGTGCTCAGCATTATCTCATGATCATTTTATATATTAATTTATTTATTCTACCTTTGTGGTAGATAGTGGTGGCATTCTCAATTGCAAATGAGGACAGAAGGCACAATGAAGTTAATATCTGGTAAGATCAGGAGACTAGAGCAGATTTCAAGAGAAAAAGGAGAAAAAATTTATTTATGTACCTATTTTATATTCATGTGTCAAAGTATTTACAAATTTGTGATTATAAATAACTCTTTTCTTACCAGATTCTTATAGTAAGAGTTATGATTTTCAAAACAATCTAGCAATTAATTTAAAGGCATTCTTATAAAGATTTATATTTCAAAAAACAATTCATTACAAGATCCATGAACTAACAGGGAAAAAGGAAATGTTAATAAATCTCAAAGCAGAAGAATGAGCATTACAATTTAAGTAAGGTTTGAGGATCACATGGTTCTTATAAGTAAAGGAGTAAGTCCTCTGCTAAGACAAGAAACAATTATTTCAGATCAAGAGTTAAACTCAACTTCCTGCACTAGGAATACAATTTATCTGTTTTAGAAGTACACCCAAAACTTCAAAATCAGTTATTTTACATTGATTCTGCAACAAGGGATGGACAGATGGATTGATAGATGGAAGAATGGACCACCAAGTATCTTCAAATCTCCAGCATATAATGATGATATATGATTTTCCCAGATTTTAGAAGCTACTTTTGTAACTTACCATCTTTTTCCTCTTATCCTGTTCTGTGGGTGGTTCCTCATCTTCTGTTACTTTTGGTTCTTCAAGATGAGACATTAACATACAGCTGCAATTTTTTAAAAAAAAGTTTTAAATAAATAAAAGTCTATAACATATCTTTTGCATTGAGCATTTTGCTTGAATATTTAGGTAATAAATCATAAGATTTATTTATAGGAAACTTTTGAACCATAAACCACTTGACAAAAGCAAGGTGTCCCTTTTATAATCTTTCTAAAAATGATACTTACAAACACTGAAAATTAAAATTAATACTTTTTCTTTTACCATTAATCTTCATATGTCTAGATTATTGTATGTTTCATAATAGTAACAATAATTTAAACAGTAACATCTTTAAAACACTATTAATTATGTAACAATCTACTTTGTGCTCCAAATGACATTACTATGCTATGAAGAACTCTCGTCCCTGATAGCACTGCAGGGCAGTTACAGACCATTTTATTTTGATTATCTGCATCACTGCTCTTTACATTAGCAGAGATAAGATAGCTTCCTATTCAGTCAACATTGGTTCCAGGGAGACAAGATGAATACTCTCTAGTGAATCAAGTTAAAAGAATGAACTTTACTGTTCCTAATTTAGAACAGACTTCAGTAATTTATCAGAGTCATTAAGTTCTTAACCAATAAAAAACGGTGGCAAAGAAAACTTGCTTTCTGTTATGTTTTGTAGCAAGTATACGTGAAGGGCATTTCTTGACTTAGCTATTATAAATAACCTTCAATTCAGGGTTAGGGACAAGTGCTGAAACCAGAAATTTGATCAGACTCACTCTTGTAGGGCACATGAATGTCCTTTTCTTCTTATCCCCGGTCAATAAAAAAATTCATGTTTGAAACAACTGTCTCTGACCCAGTCAGTCCACCTGATAGAATCAAATACTAAGAACCTGAAACTAGAAATTGGAAACCCTGAAAAACAGCAAGAGCTCAATCTCTAACTCACTTCATGGCTTTAGTCTTTTGGAGCTGCAATGCTTTTGTCCACCATGATGTACAGTTGACTCTTCAAGAACACAAGTTTGAACTGCAGGAGTCCAATTATACATGGATTTTTTTCCTATAATAAATACTATCGGGGACTTCCCTGGCGGTCCAGTGATTAGGAATCTGCCTGCAAATGCAGGGGACATAGGTTCGAACCCTGATCCGGGAAGATCCCACATGCCGCAGAGCAACTAAGGCCATACCCCACAACTGAACCCGTGCTCTAGAGACCGCAGGCTGCAACTACCAAGCCCATATGCTGCAAGTACTGAAGCCCAGGCATGCAAGAGCCCACGCTCCTCACCAAGAGAAGCCCCCGCAATGAGAAGCCCACACACAGCAATGAAGACTAGCCCCGCTCACTGCAACTAGAGAAAGCCTGCGTGCACCAATAAAGACCCAGCACAGCCAAAAGCAATTAATTAAAAACACTACAGTATTACACAATCCATGGTTGGCTGAATCTGAGGACCTGGAACCAGACGACTGTCGGTGACGGCTAACTATAAGGTTTCCTCGGGTTTTCACATTCACAGATGGTGGATGCCCCTAACCCCTGCATTGTTCAATGGTCAGCTACTTGGCCAAATAACTCGAGCACAAAGTTGGAAAATTATCTCATTATCTCAACTCAAAAGGTATTTAATAAAGTGAAAAGTCTAGGAAAAGTTTCAAAACTGAATAATAAGATGGAGCTCCTTCACATTAGCTCTCTGAAGTCTGCGGCAGACTTGAATTTTAATCGTGATGAATCTGGATCTCCGTGGAAGTAAGTTTTATACTGTATCAAATTTTTTCAGTACATTTCAAAAATCTGTTAATTTACTTGTACAGTGAAAAGCTCTCTGTTCTCCCTTCCCTGCTGCAAAATTCGCTTCAGTCATGTCTGACTCTGTGAGATCCCACAGATAGCAACCCACCAGGCTTCCCCGTTCCTGGGCTTCTCCAGGCAAGAACACTGGAGTGGGTTGCCATTTCCTTCTCCAATGCATGAAAGTGAAAAGTGAAAACAAAGCCACTCAGTCATGTCTGACTCTTTGCAACCCCATGGACTGCAGCCCACCAGGCTCCTCTGTCTATGGGATTCTCCAGGCAAGAGTACTGGAGTGGGTTGCCATTGCCTTCTCTGTCTCCCTTACCTAAAGATTTATTAATAATAAAGTATACTCTGGATATAAATATATACATTTTTGTCAGAGGGCAGGATATTTGTACTTTGCAATTCTCAAAATTGCATTCATTTGGGTCTCTGAAAGGTGGAAAGTGAAAAAAAATTGAAAAGACCAAAGCTGAAATTTTCTCCTGCAGGAAAATCTTCAAGTAAAAGTCAAATCTAATTTTGTTGACAAAGATTAAAGATAGGGAATCATGTTTTACACAAAAAGAAAGTGAAAGTTAATAGAATTTTACTAAGCTAAAAGATGTGGGCTGTGAGTGCAATAAAAGTATTTGTAATAAAATTATAATAACAACAGCTTAAAATAGGGACAACTAACATATAACCATAGGCAGGCACCCCTCACATTCTACACTCATTCACTAAATACATCCAGGCACTCTAGCTGGCTAACTTAGAATCTTTCCCAACAAGAAACCAACCAGCCAAACACAACCAACAGTATTAGCATGCAATATGAAATTATTGTTTCTGGCTTAAAGGTACAACTTTTATTTAATCTTTAGAAACCCACTTTTTAGGGAGATAAGAAAACTAGAACTGATCCTATTCCACTGGTCTCTGCAGTGGACACTTAGGTCGCCTGTATAATTGTCCTCCTTCCCAACAGAGCCCTGAACTTGTCAGTTATCCTCCTGTTTCATGTCCACCGTATGCTTCAGAAAAAGCTGATCTGAGCCCCAGCGCCGGTGGCTCAGTAAGCAGTCAAGGAAATCCTATGCCCCTGGTCAATGACTGCTTTCAACATGAGTATGTTTAAGACATTCTAGCCAATTAGACCTGGAGGGAAATCTGATGAAATGACTTCTAGAACAGAGTCCTACGATGCTAAAATGACACGAGGAAAAAGATGACTACCGTCTGGCACTGGCACTGTCATGAACTGTAACGTCTAGAACTACTTTTTGACAATGAGGGTAAGCAGCCTGCACGTGAAGCTAATGTGTTGAGGGGACGGGGTAGGAAGAAATGGGTCTTACTGTAAGGCATGGTGCGGTCACGAATAGCTAATCCAAGAGCCTCCCACTCACATCCATGTGTGCTGAGTCACTTCAGCCGAGTCACTCTTTGTGATCCTATGGACCGTAGCCTGCCAGACTCCTCGTCCATGGGATTCTCCAGTCACGAATACTGGTGTGGCTTGCCGTGCCCTCCTACAGGGGATCTTCCCAACTCAGAGATCTAACCTGCGTCTCTTAGGTCTCCTGCATTGGGAGGTGGGTTCTTTACCACTAGCGCCACCTGAGAAACCCTCTCTCATCTGCAATTGTTTTGAAAGATAATGATTTTTTATTTTTTAAAATATAAATTTATTTATTTTAATTGGAGGCTAATTACTTTACAATATTGTATTGGTTTTGCCATAAACATCAACATGAATCCGCCATGGGTGTACACGTGTTCCCCTTCCTGAACCCCCCTTCCACTTCCCTCCCCATACCATCCCTCTGGGTCAGAAAGATAGTGATTTTCTTCTTGTTAAAGTCAGCTGACTCAGGGGTTTCTCTTACTTGCAGCTGAAAATCCTTTTATAGTCCCTTATATAAGTATCACAAAAGTATCTTATCAAAAATTCACTTCTGGATTCAGGGCAAGAAACAGTCTCCCTCTTTTGATACACCTACTTCCTTCTACACGGTAACAGGAACCAGGTAATTCCAAATGCTTTTCTTTGTCCTGGTAGTTAGTAAAGTCAAGGCTGTTTTACACCTGGATGGCATGTTTCTCCATTCAAGTTTTCTTGTTTAAATTCCTTCAATCCCATATTAATAGTTTTCAGTCACAAAGAGCATGTGCTTTTCTTACTCATTGCCTCAAATCCTCTTATGACCACTAAACTGAATATATGCAACTAACTAACAGTTGTATGTTCGTAGTATAGACAAAGTGCCATGAAGGAACAGAAAGTGAAAGTGTCAGTCGCTCCTGTTAGCCCTGTCTGATTCTTTGTGACCCCATGAACTGTAGCCCCCCAGGCTCCTCTGTCCATGAGATTTCCCAGGCAAGAATACTGGTGTGCGTAGCCAGGCCCTTCTCCAGAGAATCTTCCCAACCCAGGGATAGAACCCAGGTTTCCTACACTGCAGGCAGATTCTTTACCATCTGAGCCACCAAGAAGCAGAGAAGGAAGCAATGAATTTTTACTGAGACTACGGAAAGGAATCTAGAAGTAGGTATTTGCTACACAGGGCAATGCTGAGGGCATGTACTGCCAAGGAGAAGAAATGTTACAAATCAAAGGAAATGGCACATTTGGGAAAGGGGAAAGAATTTAGAGAGGAAGAGAAAAGGCCAATTAATGTGAACTGAAGATCAGCAAGAACAGTGTCCCATCAACTTCATGCTATACAAAACTGGGCTTCTAATTTTAAGAAGTGGAGCAGAATGGATCAGAAGGATTATCTGGAGAGAGGTGTCCAGGAGGTCACTGAGACGAACACAAGTTAGGATAATACAGAGGGGATAAGTCAGAGTCAAGGAACCAAGGCTGCTTCGGATATTCTCTATTCCATTATGAAAAGCTGTCTGGTGAATCAATATATCAAGAGGGGGGAAAATGCTTATAAAAGCCTACATTTTATTTCTGTTTCTAAAAAAATTACATCCTTGATGGCAATATTTTTTGTACTAACTATAAAACCACAACTTATGAGTCTCCTTTCTTCCTTATTCCCAAATTTGGCAACAGGTTGTCAACCTCATTTCTCAATGTGCCTAAAAACAATGTATTATTTAAGGAAAAAAAGGGAATCCAGTCTAAACAAAGACAAGTAGAAGGTAAATTATAAGCATCATTAATATATTTTCCTGGTTTAATAAAGAGCTCTATTAACTAAAAAGAAACTCATGCAAAAAGATAAAACTAAAAGATAAACTCAACACAAAAAATTAACGCAAAATGAATCAAAGACTTGAACTTAAGACCTGAAACAATAAAACTCCTACAAGAAAACACAGTGGTTAGCTCTTTCACACTGGTCTTGGTGATGATTTTTTATATCTTCTCTGAAAACAAAGGCAACAAACACAAACATGTGGGCCTACATCAAACCAAAAACCTCTGTACAGCAAAGGAAACCACCAACAGAAGGAAGAGGCAACTTAATGAAAGAAAATATTTACAAATCATGCATTTGATAAGGGGTTAAGGTCCAAAATACATCAACCGATTCAACTCAATACCAAAAAATCAAACAAGCTGATTAAAAACCAGTCAGAGGATCTGCATAGACATTTTTCCAAATTAGACATACAGATGGTCAACAGACACAGGAAAGATCTCAACATCATCGATCACCAGAGAGATGGAAACCCAAACCACAATATCATATCACACCTGTTAGAATAGCCATCCTCAAGCCAGGAAAACAGGCTAAATACATTACTGAGGAGAAGTCAAGCAGTCTGGAATCTCATGATGCCTTCCTTATCATTGTATGAAATATTCCCTTTATTAATATCAGTATTAAGAGGAAAGGTGTGATAATTCTACTATCAAAGGATATGATGATTAAAAATTTTATTCAAATTAACAGATAAATGTGAGATTATCAGCATTCCTGATAACATGATTTTAACTAAGCTCCTGAAGAATACAGCTGACCTTTGAACACAGATGTGAATTGTGTAGATTTTTTTCAATAAGCTCAGGTAACAGTGCTACACATATTACAGTGCTACACGATCCGTGCTTGGTTGAATCCACAGATACAGAATTTCAGACATAGAGGGGCAACTGCAAAGTTATATTTGGAGTTTCAACTGTGAAGAGGGTTGGAGCCCCAAACCCCCGTCTGCCCTGTGCAAGGATCAACTGAAATTTCTTTTGGAACCAGTCAAGTACCATGTGACCCTCTACCATCTTAGTGATGCCAGTGATGCTTCAACCAGTTAAATACAAATACAGGATGCTAATCCACTCTCCCTTTTCTCCATAACTCGCCTGAAGGGCAATGGAAAAAAAGGACATACTCAAAATATTTTGAAAGACAAGATCAGGCGTATTCAGGGTGGTATGCCTAGTGGGATGGGGTGGGAGGTGGGAGTGGGGTTCAAGGACAGGACATACGTGTATACCTGTGGCTGATTCATGTTGATGTATGTAGAACCAATACAATACTGTAAAGCAATTATCCTTCAATTAAAAAAAAATTAATTTAAAAATCTTAAAAAGGGAATTTATATGACAAACTACACTTGCAATACTTTTTTCAAACCTAATGTCAAGACATAAAACGATTGACTAGACCAAAGAACCCCAATTCAAAAGTTCACTATAAAAAAATTTATCTTATCTCAAGATGAAACAATATTGCAAGCAAAATAACCAAAGATTTCTTTTACAAAGACAAAATTTAAAAGCTGCCATACGATGCTTATATGGTTATGATAAATATATTTTTTTTGATAAATATATTTCTTAAATAATGTAGGGTATAATTAATTACTGAAGTTCAAGTGCAATTAATTAAATGATACACCTACTCTTTGTAAGTTCCCGTTTCAGGATCTTCGGTCATGACGTCATGGAGGCCCTCCACTGAGATGTTTATAATACCACAGAATTTATCCTGGATAACACTAGAATACAAGAAGAGCAAAACATGTTGAAATGGATTATTTCAACAGACAATTGCTTTTTTCCCTCCCTAACTATCCTCTTGAACATGAAAATAAATTTTAGTGTGAAAGTATAAATGAAACTTTCAAAATATATTTCTTAAAGCAGAAATTATACTTTGCATATCACATTAAAATTTTCTTTCAGTAGATTACCACTATGCTTAAATACTTACATGGGTAGATTAGATGGGAAAGAAATACTTTAACATTCTTTATTATAATAGTCTTATGTTAATGTTATAATTAAAAAGATAAAGGTACAAAATGTTGAAGCCATAGACTGCGAAAAAATATCTGTAAAACAAACATCTGATGAAGATCCTGGCTCTGAAAACTCAGACAACAAATAACTCAATTTAAAAAACGGGGCAAAAATTTGAACAGATCCTTCCCCCAAGTAAGACATACAGATGGCATATGAGCACTTGAAAAAACGCTCAATATCATTCATTAGTCATCAAAGAAATAAAAATTAAAACTGTAATGAGATTTTAATAAAAAGTAAAACGATGAAGACTGACAATACAACAAGTGCTGGCAAGAGTGAGAAATAACAGGACCTCTCATACAGTGCCAGTAAGAATAAACATCCACTTTGGGAAGAAAATATTCGCAGTTTTTATAAAGTTAAACATTCCATACATGTAAGCAATCTCATTCCTAGGTATTTACCTAAGACCAAAACAAGTATTCTCAGAACTGTATGTGAATATTTACAGTAGCTTTATTCATAACCCCAAACTACAAATGGTCCGAACGTCCACCAACTAATGAATGGATAAACTGTGGGTCACTTGTCCAACAGAACAATCAGCAATAAAAGGAAACAAACAGAGACACATGCCATAAGCTGGAAAAAATCTCAAAAACCAGTATGCTAAGAGAAACCGATTTGAAAGGCTATATACCGCATGACTTCCTTTACGTATGTGACTTGCTCGAAAGGCAAAATTACTTCATCAGTGGTTGCCAGGCAAAGGGACCACAAGGGAACTTTCGGGGTGACGGTTACATCCTGTGCCTTGAGTGTGGCACTGTTATATACTGTGTATATCTGTCAAAACTGTATGCTTATAAGAGGTCTTACTCTATGTGAATGAGACCTTAATAAGCCTGACTTTAAAAAAGGAGAAGTATATAACCATCCACCGGTACACAAAACTATGCTATTTGAATTTTAAAATAATTTAAAATTTTAAATTATTTAACTCTTTTCTCCAGAGAATTCATTCCTACATGGGATGTATTATGTTTCTCATACTGCATTAATAAGCATAATTAAGTTTTAAAATATTCAGTAAAGTAGTTCCCAAAGTCAACACAGTTTGGGTAATGTTCCCTCTCACCTTTGTAAAGTCAAAATCATTTGTCTGTACTCTGAAGTATGATCAGATTTTAGAGAACTAAATCAATAGATCGGCAAAATAATAAAAAGTTGATATCACTGTTACGTTTTAATATGTATATAACAGCCTATTGGAATAGTATACACTTTTGATATCACTGTATATCCTTCACATAAGAACTAATACACTTCTCTCCAGTCCCCCATGCCACCCCTCTAGGTCATATAGCTGATTCACACTGTGTACAGCAGAAAGTAACACAACATTGTAAAGTGGTTATGGGCTTCCCAGGTGGTGCGAGTGGTAAAGAACCTGCCTACTAGTGCAGGATGCGCAAGAAATGTGGGTTCGATCCCTGGGTTGGGAAGATCCCTTGGAGAAGGAAATGGCAACCCACTGCAGTATTCTTGCCTGGAGAATTCCATGGACAGAGGAGCCTGGCAGGCTACAGCCCATGGGGTCACAAAGAATCGGACACAACTGAAGCGATTTAGCATACAGCACAAAACAGTTACACTCAAATTTTAAAAAATATTAAAAAGTGGGGGAAAAAAAGAACTAAAAAAAAATCTCTAAAGAAACACACAGTCTGCCTTACGTGGTTCAGTGAGAAACATCTTAGAAAAAGGTATTGGAGCCAGTAGGCACATGAAAAGATGTTCAACACTGCTAATTATGAGAAATGCAAATCAAAACTACAATGAGGTATCTCCTCATACCAGTCAGAATGGCCATCATCAAAAAGTGTACAAATAAGAAATGATGGAGAGGGTGTAGAGGAAAAGGAACCCTCCTACACTGTTGGTGGGAATGTAACTTGGTGCCTCCACCATAGCGAACAGAATGAATGTTCCTTAAAAAACAGAAAATGGAGTTACCACTGTGATCCAGCAATCCCACTCTGGGCATAAACCCAGAAAAGATGAAAACTCTAATTCAAAAAAATACAAGCTCCACAAAGTTCAAAGCAACATAATTTACAATAGCCAAAACAAGAAAACAATTAAATATCCATCTGCAGACGAATGGATAAAGAAAATGAGGTTTATATACACGTATACACACACTGGGATACTACTCAAGCATAAAAAAGAATGAAATAATATCATTTGCAGCAACATGGACGGACTGAGATTATCATATTAAGTGAAGTAAGCTAAACAGAGAAAGACAAATATTGTAGAATATCACTTAATATGTAAAATCTAAAAAAATGATACAAAGTAACTTATTTATGAAACAAATAGACTCAAAGACATAGAAAACAAACTTATGGATACCAAAGAGGGAAGGTGGGGGAGGATAAATTAGGAATTAGGGATTAAGAGATATATATTAGTATATATGAAGTAGATTATCAAGAAGGACCTACTGTATAGCATAGGAAACTATATTCAGTATCTTGTCAAAATCTACAATGGAGAAGAATCTGAAACAGAATACACACACACACACACACACACACACACGGGCTTCCCAGGTGGCTCAGTGGTAAAGAATCTGCCTGTCAATGCAGGAGACTGGGGTTCTATTTCTGGGTCGGGAAGATCCCTTGGAGAAGGAAACGGCAACCCATTCCAGTATTACTGCCTGGAAAATCACATGGACAGAGGAGCCTAGTGGGCTGCAGTCCATGGGGGTCACAAAAGGAGTGGGACATGACCTGGCCACTAAAACAACAATAAATCATACTGATCACTGCTGGAGCTGCCAGCATGGGCACACATTTCTGAGGAGAGGGTAGGAAGACATATCTTTGCCATAATTAGAAAATATACAGTTCTACATCATCAGGCCTCAATTCAGATATGCTCATTTATGGAATGAGCTGAGAACAGATTATGATAATCAAACTGCAACACGGACAAGATAAACTTTGGACTGCACGGTTACTGCCAAAGCAGTAACTTTAGCCCTTTCTCATAAATGAAGAGACTAGCTGACGCTCCTGGAACCAGAATAAAGCTTGAACAGTTCTGTCTGACAGAAATCTAACAGGTTTAGGAACCTGTGGTTTACAGAAAGCCAAAAAATAGAATTAGTGAATGACTGACAAAAAGAAGTGTCAAAATCTGACAGAAGATGGATAAGGATATTCCCAGAAGCAGACTGGACACAGGCCAGAGGACACAGGTCCACCCTCTACCCTGCCTGCACACACCAGTCAGAAGAAAGTCTTGTCCTGGCCCGTGGCTTACTCAGGCTTAGAGAAGTCAGCCAAGTGACCATCAGATTCACCCTCTTTCTTCCCTCCCCTGCCTGCAGATGAATTTCTAGCTCTACCAAGACAAGTTTGGACAGACGTCTGTCTTGTAGGGGTGAAGAACTGAAGTGAGGCAACCTCAGTCAGTCTGTCATTCTTTTCACTAAAATGTGACCCATGTTGCACAGAAAAGGACACAAGAGGCAGAGATCTAGCTGGGGTGCAACTGAGGTCACTCAGTCATGTCTGACTCTTTGCGACCCCATGTACTGGGGCCTACCAGGTTTCTCCATCCATGGGATTTTCCAGGCAAGAGTACCAGGGTGGGTTGCCGTTTCCTCCTCCAGGGAATCTTCCAGAACCAGGGATCGAACCCGGGTCTCCCGCATTGCAGGCAGATGCTTTACCCTCTGAGCCACCAGGGGAGGGGAGGGTTAATTCCAGTAGACAGAGGGACACCATGCTCACTCTGGAGTGTCTATTAGGAACCAGAGGGAGTGAGGCTTGCATTTCAAGAGGGAAAATGACTATGGCCCAGAGTAGAAAGGTATGTAATTTGGCTTTGAATGAAAAGGGTCGATTCTAGAAGAGAAGTACTGAAGAAAAAGATTCTATGCAATATTTGTATGTGTGAGTGTGCTCAGTCATGTTCAGTTCTTTGTGACCCCATGGACTGCAGCCTACAAGGCTCCTCTGTCCATGGGATTTCCAGGCAAGAATACTGAAGTGGCTTGTCATGCCATCCTCCAGGGGATCTTCCCAACCCAGGGATCAAATCCTCGTCTTTTGCATTGGCAGGCAGATTCTTTATCACTAGCGCCACCTGGGAAGCCCATATTTGGGGATCAGTAAAAGGAGAAGTTATGTATCTTCAGAGCATTCAAATTCAAAAACTCACTCAGAAGGATGCAACATTCATTAAGCAGTTTGGGAAAAGAACCCCAGAATAACGGGATAACAAAAAAGCTAGAAGAGGCTTGTACTTTCCTGGCATACAGAACAGATATTTAAGAAAAGAAGCACTATGAAGTTATAATTTCTTTTTCTCCTTTTTGAAGTATTACAGAAATGTTCTCTCCAAATATGTAAAATGCAACACTTTAAAGCGAAGCATTTAAAGTAGAAATTTTATACAGTATTCTATATAAAGTTTTGAATATTAGGCATTTGCTTTCCTTTTTATTCACACAATTCTCTCTCAATGCTGTATTTTATAAATTAAGAATCTTGTTTTCTGTAATATACAATCCTTCTGAATTACATGCTTTAAAATGTAATTGGACATCTAAAACGGAAACAGTCAAATGAGAGCTGTAAACCAGGAATCAAACAACAACGGGTCTGGCGCAAAAGAGAGAAGAAGAAAAGTCATTATACTTAGATAATCTTATATAAATTATTTCTTTAAACACAACAAGCCAAGAATTAGGTATTATACTATTTTTGTTTATGAAAAAAGCTCAGTTTTTCCTTTCATATGTGCTACATACTGGACTTGTAACACATTATTGGAATTCTCAGTGTATCATCTCCTAATAGTAGTCTTCTCACATAAATCCATTCGAATCTAGTGTCAGGTATAATGTGGAGAAGTAAAAAGTAGCCAGAGGAGACCATGTACTTTTAGAAATTTTAATTTTCTGAAACCAGTGCTTACCACGAGTGGCAGTTCACATTAGCTAGAACAGAGCCGTCTAGTGCCCCTGAAAGAATTAGCCAAACTCCATGCTAGGCTATACAACTGTGCTTGGATATCCATGGATGTGCCATGGATGCTCAGGTCCCTTATACTCTAAAATGATATAGTACATGAGGTCTTCTGTATCCATGGATATAGAAACTGAGGTTTTCTACAGCACAGTAGAAAAACAACATTCAGGAGTTTACAAACAAAAAAACCCTGATAGCTGATTATTAAAGCCAAAACTTCATCTTAGTGTAGTCCCATGAGCAGACTTCAGTAGACTGGCTTACTGAGTATTAAAAGCAGGTGGATTTATACCAGGATATCAATTAACTTGGGCTTTCCAAGTGGAAAGGGAAAAGTGAAAATGTTAGTCACTCAGTCACATCCGACGCTGCGACCCCATGGACTGTAGCCCACCAGGCTTCTCTGTCCATGGAATTCTCCAGGCAAGAATACTGGAATCAGTAGCCACTCCCTTCTCCAGGGGACCTTCCCAACCCAGGGACTGAACCCGGGCCTCTCATACTGAAGACAGATTCTCTACCATCTGAGTCACCAGGGAAGAATCTGCCTGCCCATGCAGGAGACACAAGAGACGTGAGTCTGATCCCTGGGCCAGGAAGACACTGGAGTCCCTTAGGGTAACATTATGCATCATAGGAATACAGAATAAATAATCATGGGAATTTATGATCCCCAAAGCTCAAAAACTGCCCTCCTTTGTTTTATAAACAATATTATTTTTGCTTATTTCTTTTTTAAATTACAAGTATGGGTAACTAAGCTGTAGATAACATATTACAACTGATTCATCTACACCAGATATGAGGCAGAAAACAGAACAGAAGGTCGCTATATTAAAACCTATGTCTGAAACATTCATCTTAGATAATGCAAGAAATGTTTAACCTCAAGGATGAAAAAAGACAATAAAATTAAAACTGAAGGGCAAGAAGTATTTGTAATCTTCTTTTTTACTTATCACTTTTTTCTTATTGTACATATTTGGTTGATACATTAATTTATTTGCACAGACGAGAGTTAACCTACACTACAGAAAGAAAGCAGGCCTTTTTAAACATCTGCTTGTTTTGTATATATATGTGTATATACATAATATATATGTATATATATACAAACATTAAATAAATAGGTGAGAGCATGAAAAATTTTACTCAGTAGGTAAAAATTACCTGATCATTGAAAACAATTCCACTTTTAGTAAACTTTCTTTATTAGTCAAATGCACAGGAGTGAAACTACAGCTCTTAATCTTAGTATTTCCTAGAGGTATGACATTTTGAAGTTACTTTCCAGGTATATAAAAGTACCTGAAGAATATGTGAATTGCAGAAACTTCATGGAAAGTGATTTTTTCCTTACTTTTGAAACCTATGCACAATACTAAAGAAAAAAAAAATCCTTCTTTCTTGTGTTTTTCACCCAACTTAAAAAAATCATGGTGGCTTAAAACTATTTCTGTCCTTTTGTATCATTACACACTCAACAACAGGTGTTCAGAAAAGAAAATGCCCCTAGAAAGATAATGCAAAATTCTTAATCCCAAAGGCACAAATCAAAAAAAATTCTAATATTCATCTGGTTACCCAAACAATAAGTAATAGATTAAATGTGAACAGGACTCTAGTTTCTTTTCAGTTGTCCAACTTTTATTAGTAATTTTCTAGTGAGCACTGATTCATCATCATAGACCAAGGGTCTTAAATAACTTCTCGATGTGATGAATTTACATACTTAACATCACATCTTCATCCCTTTGGGCCCTGGAGAAAAACAGGTATTCAGGAACACAACATTTACAAGAAGACAAAATTTTAAATAACCTGTTCTGAACAGTTTTATAACTTAAAGTTGATGATTTAAGTTCTTCATAGTAGCAAGCCCCAGAAAGAAACCAGAACTTTAGTCACTTTAAAATTTTCTCTGCTCTAACTAGATCACAACTTGTACACTGTACCTAATCATATTTGAACTCACATTAAATCCTAAGTTAGAGGGTGGATGAACTTAGGGTAATTTAAGAAAATAAATACATTTTAAAGCCACAAACAAATAAAATATTCCCTAAAGTATACTTTTCTGCTATTAACAAGTCTAAGTAAAGAACAGTTTATTGAAATAAAAAAAAGGAAAAAGCCCTGATATGTCGGTCTTATTCCAGAATTCCTATCACACCATTTACACTAAAATCAGGTCCCCTCTCCTCTATTTTCCAGGACTTAGGCTGAAAATATTTCTGTCACTTAAATGGAAACATACATCATACATTCTGCACAGTTAATCTCTTCATGGTCACATGAAAAGTGACCATTGACAAATGTTAGCAAAGAAATAGGATAAAAAAATTCATGTGGAATTCACTAAGTTATTTAAAAATAAAAGTTTATACCCAACAATTATCCTTACAAAGTCTTTCATATTATAAACCATTCTCCCGTTGTATGTGTGTATGCTCTGTCGTGTCTGACTCTAGGTGACCCTGTGGACTGTAGCCCCCCAGGCTCCTCTGTCTATGGAATTTTCCAGGCAAGAATATTTCCTACTCCAGGGGATCTTCCCAACCCGGTGATCAAACCCACTCTCTTGCATTTCCTGCATTGGTAGGCGGATTTTTTTTTTTTTTTTACCACTAGTGCCACCTGGAAAGCTCATGTTATAAACCACTCTTCCAATTAACTTTTTTTTTAATGAGTGCAGAGAGGTGGGGGGAAAAAGCAAGTCATTCTCTTTAAGACAATAAGAAATAACTACAATGATCTGTGTGTACTGGGATGGGAAGAAACTGCCATTTTACATGATTTTCAACAGGAAGACTATGCTTTACGAACTACTGTTCAATGAAGGTATACTAAAGTTCCATAAAAAGGAGATGATCAATGACTGGTATAGAACCATTTGGAAAAGACATTAGGGTGGAAAAAACCTAACCAAGACTTGTTTTCAATGCTTATAGTAATCACTTGACAAACTGGTTCTTGTGTTTTTCTTTTTTCTTTTTTTTTTTAAGTAACATAAAAGAATTGAATAGATTTGATAATTATGGGGTTGGATGCATGACCTCACCATTATAAATGTCTTTAAAAACTATACTTGAGATAGTGTAATACTGAAAAAAGCAGGCCCATTATCCTGTTAATAGTGCTCCCTAACTGTGAAATCATTAACAGTCTAGATAATAATGATAAAACTGATTCATATCCCTCCTCACCCACCTAAGGTCTCATCAGTAAGTCCAGTAACAGAAAAGAAAAGTACAAGTTTTAATGAGAAATGAAACAGGCCTTCTAAGGAGAAAAATATATATATTATTATTCAGGGGGTGATGCATATAAACAAAGTCTAACTGGTAAAGAGAACAACCTTCTCTTTGGTTTCTCTTTACTCTTAGTCCAGAGCAGCACAACACATTACAAGTCCATGCATATCTTTTTCAGTATGGCCTAGTAACAGAAGACAAGCAAAGTGGGAAGAACAAGAAGTGCAACAGGATGGGGGGAAGTACATGCACAGTCAACTTGGTGCGTAGGAAGACCTAACATCAAAGCCGGTTTTCAGAGCCTTGGAAAAGGTTTTCAGGCTTCTCCCACTTCTGCCCCCTCTCCTGCCATTTTCACAACCCTTAAAAACAAACATGACAAACTTTGCTGTTTTTGTTGTGCTGTGGGTAAGATAATGGAGTAAAAATGTCCTAATTACATATGGGTCCCCTCCACCTTAAAGCTTAAACACTTGGCTATCTCTATAATCCTCAAGTTTAAGAACAGTCCACGTATATGTTCTATTTGAATGTTCTGTTTCTTGACCTAAGTGGTGACTCAAACAGGTCTATTTCATTCTGTACATGGTTTATAAATGAACAAAGTTTTCTAGAATGTTGCCTATAATCTTAAGGCAAATGTTTCCCAAAAACCTAACGTAACGATTTCTCCCTCATCTGCCACTCCTCAGCCAATCACCAACGCACCTTGCAAAGTAGCTCTAGAATCCATCCATCCTCTCTGCCAATACCCTGGTCCAGGCCTCCAGCATCTCTCCCCTGGGTTAATGTTTCAGATTAATCCTGGTTCTAGTCTTGTTACTTCCAGAAACAGTGCACTTTCAGTTTGTATTTGCCAAATGCTAAGTGTTTAAAAGAAGCACTGAATATGTCACCAAACAATAGTATTTGCTACTCTTACCATTGCTTAAGATCCTTCCATGGCCCCCTGCTGCCCCAGGGAAAAATATGAAATTACAATATCCTTCATCATCTGAGTTTTCTCTCTAGCTGCAGATCTCAATACCATTCACAACTCCAGATGGAGTGAATTTTAGTTCCTGAAAGCAGTATTCTATTTCTTCAACCCTTCTGATATAATGTTATCTCTACCTACTACTCAGCTCTCTTTTCTAGGCTAATGTCTACTTATTCTTTGCAGGCCAGTTTCAATGTCCCTCTTCTTATAAAGCCTTCTCTCGTCTCCATATATGTTAGGCGAAACAGTACCTCCAAGTGCAGTACTTACCATACTGTACAATAACCCTATGTGTCCTCCTCAACATTTCAAGCTCTACCAAAAATAGGAACCATGTCCATGCTGTTCAAAATTATAACCCTAGCACCCAGGCAGCAGGACAGCAGAAAATTAAAAGCATGCACTCTGGAATTTGGGACAGTTTCTTACCTCACTCTGCCTAGGTTTCCCTATCTGTAAAATGAAGATATTATTACCTTATAGCCTTTTTAAGAATTCAGTGTTATATGTAAAATATTTAACACAGTGCTTGGTACACAGAAATGTTAGCTACTATTATTACTTGATATAGTGCCTATCAAAGATAATATTTAAGGAATGAATACAGTATTCACAAATTATTAAAAACCTGTATTTATTAATACTAAGCTCACAGAAATCATTATATACCCAAATAAAGTCTATAATTCTATAAGGATGTTTCAGTTTTATTCATGTCCATGACACTGAGGTTTTCTTACAGCCCATTATTTAATTGAATTATAAGGCAGAATGTTCAAAGAGAATGACCTGTGCCTCACTTTCAGGAACAATTTGTTTATGAAGTTGAATCTGCTCCAAACCAGGGCTTTCTACAGAATTCGGGGAAGTGTTACAAATTGAAGCTGTAACATTATACCTTGCTGACTGATAAAAGCTGTAGTATTCAAGTCTGTTTTCCCCTGAGTTTTCTGGTGCCTTTAGTTTTTGTTTAAATTGAACAACTTTGTAGATCAAAAAAACAATTAAAACACAGGCTAAAATAAAAAAAGCTAGCAAAATGTCAAAAGCCTCATTCAGCTTTTCAACTTCTTGTGTACAAATCGGAGATGTATTCCCTGATACTGAAGCAGCATCAATCGGTAGAGCACTGTTTTTTTCCAAGTTCAAGTTAACAGGAGAAGTACGCTGTATCTGCACAGGTAACATCGCAGTAGTCTGTAATGGGTTACCAAAAGTATTCTCTTGAAAAAATCTACCGGCAGGTGAAGTACGAATTCGTTCCCCGAAAGTAACGCTCTCAGTGTTTTCCGAACGTTTCCCATTTGTGGTTATTTTATGCCAGGCCATCATTAACGTAGTGGTCTTGTGGTAAATATGAAGAGATGTTATAGCCCAAGTTCTGGATACATTTGCAGAAGATGTAACGCAATCTGTAAAGTCAGTCCATTTAACATAATGCAATGCTCTGCCACGCATGGATGGGGGATTCTGACAAAAGATGTTTAGAGTAATGGCTGAAGATGCTAACCAGTCGCGAAGACCCAATAGTCTGCAGCTACATTCCCAAGGATTAGAATCTGCCTGAAGATGAATCAATGAAGACAATGGCTTAAGGACCCTTGGATGTAAGTCTGTAAGATTATTAAATGACAGGTTAAGAATCTTCAAAGATGCTCCCATGTTTTCAAATGTATTATTATCAATGCTGATTATTCTGTTTCTATCTAACCTAAGGTAAATTAAATTCTTTAACAAGCTAAATGTGTCACAATTTAAATTTTCTAAATCATTATGACTTAAGATCAAATGTTTAAGGTTACTAATTCCACTAAATCCATCCCTAGTAACATTTTTAATTCTTGAATTTCTCAGGAGGAGATACTCCAAATTGACAAGCCCTTTAAATGCAAAGGGCTGTATTGTTTCAATATGGTTATGAGACAAAGAAAGTCTTTTAAGACTCTTAAGTACTTCAAAAGTATTTGATGGTACTTTTGTTAAATTATTACCTTCTAGATACAAACAATCCAGGTTTCCAAGGTGCTGAAAGCCTGAGTCTGATATTCTCAAAATTTTATTGTTTGACAAATCAAGTATCCGAAGAGCAATCATACCAACAAAGGTACCACTCCCGAGGACAGTGAGGCGATTTCTTTGCAGGTTTAAGTACTGAACTGAAACTAGATCATGAAACACTCCTCTTGGAACAAAAGATACTTGATTAGACTGTAAATATAAATTACGAAGATTGGAAAGTCCCTCAAATATTCCAGGATCCAAGCGTTTTATAAAATTATTATTCAGATACAGAAAATACAGATGCCTCAAATGAACAAAAGCTTTTGGATATACATACACAATGCTAGAATTATCTAAATGCAATGCTACAAGAGAATGAAGTCCAGTTAATTCACTTTCATTTATATGAGATATATTATTTCCAGTCAGATACAGAAAAACTGTACTTCCAGGGAAATTCTTAGGAATACTTGAAAGGCCTAAGTTACGGCAGTTAATTTGTCTCCCAGTGCAGAGCTGGCAAACAGACGAACATCCAAGAATCTCTTTATGGAATAATAATACAAGATAACAGGTAACAAGTAGAAACAGTCGTAGGCAAGGCAGAGAAAAACGTACTCCACACATAGCCCTGTTCTTGGTTTCTCTGTTCATATCAAAATTGGCTACAAAAAGAAAAGGTAAAACTTTAAATCATCAAAAAGTTCTTTAACTGAAAGCTTTATAGTACTAGAAATTCTATACCCTATTTTATTAGGATTAGCCATAATACTAAACATCATAAATCATACTATAGTGATAGCATAAAATAATAAGTTTGAAATATGTTCTAGAATTATTAGCACCTCTAGGCCATTAACTCACTGTTTAACAAAATGATAATCAAATTTAATGAACTGCAAAATAAAATGTTTGCTAAGTTAACCTAAAATATTACAACTGACTATAACAAAACTGACAAATGAGGATGCAGAGATAAAGATCTTGGATATAAATATGCCCTTCATCAACTTTAAGTCTACTATCAATTTAACAACATAATTTTCAAAAACACAAATTCAGTAAAGAACAATTAAACTCTCTTTAAACTACAGATTTTTACAAATCGAATTATTTCTTGTTTCAGTTATAAGTTCATATTTAAAAAAATAATCTTACCAAGAACAGGAAATTCATATTATTAACACTCGGCTGATTCAAGCAACGGTTTTCTTTATAAATCTGAAGAACGACATTTCTAGGCTGCATTTCTTTTGTGGCACTGTTGACCTCCACCCCTCCACCTTTTTTTTTTTAAGTCACAATTTGCTCAGGAAACACCACTCTTCACATTAGTTCCTCCACACTCAGTGTGTAAAACACAGGTTGTCATGGATACAGGAAACTGAGAGACAGGAAGTCATGTTATCTGTGTTTCAAAAGTCTGCTAAAAGGAAATCTCAGGAACTTATGTTTTCAGAAGGCAGTTAATCTGAGTTTTCCCAATGCACAAACCTAAATATTTCATCTTTAAAATAAGCATTTTAAAAAATATGTATTATTTAAATATTCAGAATGAACAAACTCTATATATATCAACTACAAACAGCTATCAAATGGAAAAAACAAATTGAAATAAGATATAGAGTAATGTAACTTCTGTGAATTTTTTAAATGCATAGAATATTTATATTTCTATTATTCTGAGTATACAGTAGAGACTTTAATTTTGTTTTAGTCCTTAAAAAAAAAAAAAGGTAGCAAAACAAGTAATTTAGAATGATGAACATAAAGGCTGCTCCTCTGTGCTCTCCTTTCTTGATTAAAAAAAACTGGCACATAAAGTACTGAATACCACCAGTAAGTACCATAATACATTAAGGTATATGCCTTGAGCTGGAAAATGATGATTTGTATACCAAGTCACTGCAAAAGTAATCTTTGATGAAAGAGACCCTTTAATGACTTTTCATTATATATACATCTAAATTAGTCTGAATTATTTATAAAACACATCTGTGTATAATGTAATTCTTTAAAGTAAGGATTTAAAGCACTGACTATATACTGTATATATTATGTACTGTTCAGTCATTAATTTCCCAAAAATCTAACTGCTTAGGCTTTCTAATTTAATTCTGACTTATTAATATTACTAATACCCTGACAATGTGATTAAAATATCAGTAGTAACATGTATAATTGTATACTATAACTCCCTTTGATACTAAAGCAGCTTTTTCATATCAAGACAATTACTTCAAATAATATGAATTATTTCCATATTAATATTTTGTATAACCCAGTATTTTTTTACAATAAAAAATCAGAAGTGCACTATAGAGACAGTCTTTATCAAAACTATTTACAAATCTCATGACTATCTTTTGCAGCTTCTATTGTTATTACTATTTTATAGTTAAAGAAATTAGAAAACAGCAACCAAAAAACTAAATGACAGGGAAATGGCGTGAATTAGACGTAAAGATGAAACAAGAGCTAGGTGTTTCAAGTTCATTTTTTTCATATTTTGAATAACATAGAGGATTTTTTTCAATTATGTCACATAACTTAAAGAATTATGATGGGGTTTAGGAAGTGCTACCACAAGATATAGCACCCTGGCATACTGACTACGTTAAGCTGAAAGAGACTGAGCATACAGCATAAGCAGGAAGTTCTCTTTCTGATCTCTATCACCCCCTGCCACAGCCCCATACTCCTTGCCCTTGTCCCCTGAAAAAAGTCATTAAACCCTCCTGTGAGAAATGCCCTTCCTATACTGGGAGGAAGGGAGCACCCTTATCTTCAGAGATAAGAGGACTCAGAAGAACCCAAACAAATAGGACTTGCAAAGTTTCCCCTGGTTTATTATACATACTTATCTCATACCCTTTACCATACGTATCTTCCCATGACTCTGCACCAAATTTGGTGTAAAAATACACAGATTTAATGGTTTCTTTGGGTCTTCATTTCCTCATGAACTCTCATGACATGTAAAAGTGAAAAGTGTTAGTTGCTCAGTCGTGTCCAATTCTTTGCAACCCCATGGACTGTAGCCCACCAGGCTCCTTTGTCCATGAGGATTCTCCAGGCATGAATACTGGATGGGTTGCCATTCCTTTCTCCAGGGGATCTTCCCAACTCAGGGATCGAACCCAGGTCTCCTGCTTCTTCTGCATTGCAGGCAGATTTGTTTCCAGTCTGAGACACCAGGGAAGACCAACTCTCTCCCAGAATGTTCCTCATTTGGATTTGTCTGATATTTCCACATGGTTAGATCCAGGTTAATCTTCCCTGGTTAGAATATTACATAAGTGATATGTTCTTGAAATATCACATCTAGCAGTACATGGGGTCTACCTGCTTCTCCTTCATGATGTTAATTCTGAAGGTTGCTAAGAGTCAGACGTGACTTAGCAACTGAACCACCACCACCCACTTCCCTGGTGGTCCAGTGGTTAAGACTCTGTGCTTGCACTGCAGGAGGTGCGGGTTTGATCCCCGGCAAGGGAACTGAGATCCTGCACGCCGCACGGTGTGCCCCACCAAAAACTGAAAACCATTCAGTCAATCAGTTTTCTTTTTTTAAAATGCCATTTAAAAGTCATAAGCATTCAGGAACTTCCCTAAGCAGTTACGACAGGAGACAGAAGACATAAGCAGTTGTTTTTCTAAGATGCCAGGTTGAACTGAACAATAATGTGTAAACTGAAAGCACAGCATGTTGCCCTAACACATGAAAGAAACTTCAAAAATACCGCTGAGTGTCTGCTGTATCAGTATCACAGGCTTGATATTTGACAGGAAGGTAGGGGCACTTTAGTTCTGCTATACCTTTCAAGGATACAATGAATCTGTATTGGACATGAAAACCAAAATGGACTATTTCCATTCAAATTCTAAGGTGGAAGGAAAGGAAAACTTCAAAATACCTCCAAATGTGCCAAACTTCTGGGTGGGGAGAGACATTGGGTTTTCAAAGGACTGGTCAGAAGAACAAGTTGACGTTCAGCTTTGAAAAGTTTTATAAATGACATTAAATTTTTTTAAATCACCAAGCCCAGATATTAACAATCTACCTCTTTTTTCCACAAAACTACTCAGTGAACATGCATTAATGGCACCAACTGTTCATCTTCCTAAACCATCTTGTCTACACCTCCCAGCTTCTGTTACTGAAAGATAGACTGCACAATCTAATCAAAAAATAAAAACATGAAAAGCTGCCTCACAGAGGGGTTGTTCCCCATAGACTGAAATGATCTGAACCAATCTGATGTAACCTAATATTTTCCTCTTTCTGTTACTGTATCTTCGCTCTATAGACAAGCATGCCCCTAATACCTCAAACTCTTGCCAGGATATCCACATCAAGATCTAGCCTCTTCATACACAGGTCAGATGTCAAGTACAAAGCTTCTGCTGCCACAAAGCACACAAAATTTACCTTTCAGACTCTGGTGGCGCGTGATGTTAACACTCACCCTGTGCTTGTCAAATACCCTGGTATCAGCTACAATCCCTTCAAGTTTACCACTCTTTTACATACTTCCCTAACTAGAACTGTCATCTTCCCTCACAGCTCAGTTGGTAAAGAATCTGCATGAAAGGCAGGAGACCCAGGTTTGATTCCTGGGTCAGGAAGATCCCCTGCAGAAGGAAATGGCAACCCATTCCAGTATTCTCGCCTGGAGAATCCCATGAACAGAGGAGCCTGGCAGGCTAGAGTCCACGGGGTCACAAGAGCCTGACACGACATAGCGACTAAACCACCACCTAATTAGAACTATCAATTTCTCAATGGTAATGTCTATGCCTAAAAGTCCTCTGTATTCACATAATACTTAGTTAATACAGTTTTTTATATACAGATTTTCAATAACATAATTCAAGCCAAATTCACCAACTGCATATTTTTTAAAAAGCTGATACAACTGTGATTACAATAACATGCCTCTGCTGTTTCCCAAACACATATAATCACTGCAATTATCTGCATAAAACTCACTATTTGACCACTCCCAAGACCTAACCAAACAAATATACTAACACAGGGGGAAAATGCCATAAGCAGTAGGTAACATATTTCTGTGATTCTCTTAAGACCCTACAGCATTGCACTATATTCTAATCACAGGGAAATTTAGACAAGTTATTTCAAATTAAAACAAACTAGGCTGATTACACAGTACTGGAAAAGGTCAGTTTTCATTCCAATCCCAAAGAAAGGCAATGCCAAAAATGTTCAAACTACCGCACAATTGCACTCATCTCACACGCTAGTAAAGTAATGCTCAAAATTCTCCAAGCCAGGCTTCAGCAATATGTGAACCGTGAACTGCCTGATGTTCAAGCTGGATTTAGAAAGGGCAGAGGAACCAGAGATCAAATTGCCAACATCCGCTGGATCATGGAAAAACCAAGAGAGTTCCAGAAAAACATCTATTTCTGCTTTATTGACTATGCCAAAGCCTTTGACTGTGTGGATCACAATAAACTGGAAAATTCTGAAAGAGATGGGAATACCAGAGCACCTGACCTGCCTCTTGAGAAACCTATATGCAGGTCAGGAAGCAACAGTTAGAACTGGACATGGAACAACAGACTGGTTCCAAATAGGAAAAGGATATGTCAAGGCTGTATATTGTCACCCTGCTTATTTAACTTCTGTGCAGAGTACATCATGAGAAACGCTGGGCTGGAAGAAATACAAGCTGGAATCAAGATTGCGAGGAGAAATATCAATCACCTCAGATATGCAGATGACACCACCCTTATGGCAGAAAGTGAAAGAGGAGCTAAAAAGCCTCTTGATGAAAGTGAAAGAGGAGTGAAAAAGTTGGCTTAAAGCTCCACATTCAGAAAATGAAGATTATGGCATCCAGTCCCAACACTTCATGGGAAATAGATGGGGAAACAGTGGAAACAGTGTCAGACTTTATTTTTGGGGGCTCCAACATCACTGCAGACGGTGACTGCAGCCATGAAATTAAAAGACGCTTACTCCTTGGAAGAAAAGTTATGAGCAACCCAGATAGCATATTCAAAAGCAGAGACATTACTTTGCTGACTAAGGTCTGTCTAGTCAAGGCTATGGTTTTTCCAGTGGTCATGTATGGATGTGAGAGTTGGACTGTGAAGAAAGCTAAGCACCAAAGAATTGATGCGTTTGAACTGTGGTGTTGGAGAAGACTCTTGAGAGTCCCTTGGACTGCAAGGAGATCCAACCAGTCCATTCTGAAGGAGATCAATCCTGGGATTTCTTTGGAAGGAATGATGCTAAAGCTGAAACTCCAGTACTTTGGCCACCTCACGCAAAGAGCTGACTCATCGGAAAAGACTCTGACGCTGGGAGGGACTGAGGGCAGGAGGAGAAGGGGACGACAAAGGATGAGATGGCTGGATGGCATCACGGACTCAACGGACGTGAGTCTGAGTGAACTCCAGGAGTTGGTGATGGACAGGAAGGCCTGGCGTGCTGCAATTCATGGCGTCACAAATAGTTGGACACGAGTGAGCAACTGAACTGAACTGAGGCTGATTACAACAATCATAAAGGTAAAAAGAAATATGTTTATTAAGGAGTAAAATTCCCAAAGACACTAGTGATTACTGTAATTTCCTGCTCTCCATTTCTTCCTCTGTAGTTCTTTAGACAATCAAAAACAACTGCAAAAGAACTACATTGACATTAAAATCGCTCTGATAAGTATAAAGTAAAAGCAAACGAAGAGTTTTAAAAGTAGGCATTCTGTTCAAAACTAGGACCGAAATCTGTTGGTCCTATTCTATGTGAATATCAACCACACGAGATTTCCTTTTCTGTCTGGGCACAGCAAACTTGTCAGCTTTCTCTTCCTCTCTGCCCATGGAAATGGAGCAGAGGAAAAGGCTGCATTTCTTGGACCTTAAGTGTTTGGGATCCAGAATTCACAAAGCCGGCTTTTTGTAGTGTAGTATTACCAAATTTCCTTTGATTTCTCTAAATTATCAACGTGCAACATTCCTTATAAATAATACTATTAGACGAAAACGTCAAACAAAACCACCATTGGAGAAAAACAACTCAGTCAGTACACTGACTGACTTTAAATTCAGCTGGAATAACAGAAAGACCAGCAACATATCAGAAATTCAACTCCCACAGAACAATAGATTACTTACTACTTTTATAACAGCTAAATCCCAGGAGAGTAATTTTGTCAGTACATATGGACAGAATATTTCAGTGCCTCTATGAAAATGGCAATACTATGAAGCAGCACCAATCTGATAATGAAAAAATGATACTAACTGAAGAACAAGCTGCCTTTCATAGAATATATCAGTTTTTCTAAACACAAAACATGTTGTTTTTTTTCATACAGAATGAAATGTAATCTAGTAATAACTATAGCAGTTACTGTAGCAATAAAAACAGCAAGTAATATCTATTGAGTTCTTTATATCTAACATATAGAAGCAAGTAACATTATACAAAAAACCTAATAATAACCAGTGAGTTTTGAATTATCTCACTTAACCTTTACCAAAGGCTGTCTACAAAAGAGATACTATTCATTTTAAAAATGAAGAAACAAATGTAAAGAATTTAAATAGCTTGCCTAGTATCACAATTAAAAGGTAACAGAAACTGGGGATTAAGATTCTCAAAACACTAAGGTGTATGTTTAATGATGATTTTCAGGAACCCCCAAATTAGCACATAGTAATCAATCAATTGTCAAAAGATGTCGTGTCAAGCAAGCTTCCCAAAGGTGAGTAATGGTATAGCAGAACTATTTCAAAAAGATTCCTACCACAATTAGATACCACTCCATACCAACTAGTATGGCTATAATCAAAAATGAAGAATAATATGTGCTGCTAAGGGTATGCAGAAACTAGAATCCTTATACAATGCTGATGGGAATATAAAATGATATAGCTAACTTGAAAACAGCCTGATAGTTCCTTAAAAAGTTAAACAGAATCGCTATACAACCCAGGAATACCCAAGAGAAATGATAAGCATCTACACAAAAACTTGCATGCCAATAACAGCATTATTTACAATAGCCAAAAGGTAGAAACAGCTCCTATGTCCATCATTCGATGACTGGAGAAACAAAATGTGGTATATTCATACAGAAGACTATGATTTAGCAACAAAAAGAAAATAGTGATACCTGTCACAACGTGTAAACTTTGAAAATATGCTAATTTAAAGAAGTCAGTCACAAAAGACCACATATTGTCCGATTTCATTTGTAGGAAATGTCCATAACAGGCAAACTTCTACAGAGACAAAAAGTGGATTAGCGGTTGGCTGGGGAAGGAATGAGTCATAAGGACTGCTGAAGAGTACCCGGCTCTGGAAACTTTTACAACTTGTTTTAAGTCGCTGGATATATTCCAGTGTCTCCTAGTTTATAGTCTATGGGAATGTGACTAGAATTTGTATCCTACTACTGTGTGAAAGTGTATAAATTTAATTATGTTGAATTGGTTCATGGTGATTTTCAGGTCTACTATATCCCTGCACTTCTCTACATATTCATTCTATTAACTTTTGAGAGTCTGATATTGAAATTCCAACTAAAAATTTTAATTTATCAAAAAAATAATTATATAATGGAACTGTCTGTAACTTTGTTCTGTATTTTCCAAGTCTCCTGTAAATGCGCTATCATACTTTCATAATTTAAAAAATAAAGAGAAAAATATTAAAGAAAAAGAGTACATAGTTCCTTTGGAAATGACAAAATGCTCTAAAATTAACTGTGGTGATGGATGCACAACTCCATGGATATACTAAAAACTACTATTGTACACTTTAAATGGGTGAACCGAATTATATCCTAATAAGCTGTTACCACACACACACACACACAAGGTGCTTCTAAGACATTTTTCTTGTGAAAGATGTAAAAAAAAAAATGAGAACTAATTTTTACTGTAGAAAACCCACTAAACTATTAGGTTAAGAATTTACTGATAAAAGAAAATACTCTAAAATGCTAAATAAGAATGCATGACCTAGAAGTTAAAATGCATCCTATTTTAAAGGAAGAAAATAAAATTTTGACACATTAAATACTCACTTAGGAATGGTCAGTTTAAACCAAACACAATTCTGGTAAAACAACACATCCACAATTTCAAAAATTTTAAACTGCCTTTTATTTAACTATATTTAAACACTACTTTGTTAACAAAGGTCCGTCTAGTCAAGGCTATGGTTTTTCCAGTAGTTATGTATGGATGTGAAAGTTGGACTATAAAGAAAGCTACACGCCAAAGAAATGATACTTTTGAGCTGTGGTGTTGGAGAAGACTCTTGAGAGTCCCTTAGACTGCAAGGAGATCCAACCAGTCCATCTTAAAGGAGATCAAACCAGTCCATCCTAAAGGAGATCAGTCCTGGGTGTTCATTGGAAGGACTGATGTTGAAGCTGAAACTGCAATACTTTGGCCACCTGATGTGAAGAGCTGACTCATTGGAAAAGACCCTGATGCTGGGAAAGACTGAAGGTGGGAGGAGAAGGGGACGACAGAGGATGAGATGGTTAGATGGCATCACTGACTCAATGGACATGAGTTTGGGTAAACTCCAGGAGTTGGTGATGGACAGGGAGGCCTAGCGTGCTGTGGTTCATGGGGTCGCAAAGAGTCGGACACAACTGAGCTACTGAACTGAACTGAAACTATACCAAAGTATTACTCTTTGGAACCTGTCATCTTTATTCTACTATCTTGTTTTGAAAGTTGTAAACTAGTTTACTAGAAAATTATATTATATTAGAAAATTTGTACAGAATAATAAATTTTCAAATACTGATATTTTATTTATACTATTCTTGAGATAAAAGAGAACTATGGAGAGATACTAAGTGACCAATCCAAACATGTCTAGTAAATCTGATACCCAGAGGACTTTATTATAAGGCAATTTCTCCTGGAAAGCAAGCCATCATACCTAAAAACCCTGCTGCTTTGTCAATCTGTTTTTGAATTATTCAACTAGCTTAAGAAAAACATTCCCCATGGGTGACTTTCTTAAATCTTAAAAAAAAAAATTAAATTCTTAAAACATTTGATCTCAGAGATACACATCTGAAATTCTTAGAACTACATTATAAAAATATGTCTCTGAAGTTAGAGAATGAATTGCTATTTCAGAGAATAGAGCCAAAGGAAAGTTTGATTACTCTCATTTTCATCTACGAAGAAAGCTTTTATTTAATCTATGTCTTTGGACAAAAACTTTGGAAAACTTTAGAAGAGCTATATCTAAATAATATTAATTGCATATAAAAATTAGCAGAAGAAAATATTACTGCCTTTTGCATAAATAATACAGACTTTAAGAAATGGAAAAATTCAAACTTGGAATCACTCTAGTTATAACACAAAAAGGACACAAGATAGTACCACACAACTACCAAAACAAAGACTGTACTATATTCAGAAGGTGACCAAGAAGATATACTAAAAATGCCTAAAAGATATACTAAAAGGCAAAGGCAAAGACAAAATTATATATTTTTAAGTTAGTAACAATGCAGAAAGAATACTACAAAAGGTCATTATGCTGAGGTGATATACCTTTGACATACGTGGTTAACATATTTTTAATGAATTAACAGTTTTATAAATACTCAATATATTGAAAATGTCCTGAATTTAAGATTACAGGTACACAAAAAGACTTACTGTTTTAGAACTTAGACGGCAGGAAATGGATGAATGGTTGAGAGAATGGAAGAAAGGGATAAAACAAAAACAGCTAACTTCATTTCTCTAGACTGTGTGACCTTAATACATAAACTCATTTAATCTTTATAATACTCTCATCAGGAAGATACTATTAGTATCCTCATTTCAAAGCAAGGTAACTTAGGCACAGGAAGTTATTTGGCCACGGTCATTAGTGACCAGCGGCACTAGAGCCTGTAGTCTTTGCCAGATATCTGAATCAGCGGTAGTGGATCATGGTAAAACATAGCTTAAATGGCTTCCCAAACAGCCATTCTTCAGATCAGTGGTTCTACCAGCATCTAGTGGGTAGAGGCCACAGATGCTGCTAAATAGCCTAAAATGCACAGTACAGCCCCAGTAAGAAATAATCATCTGCGTCCAAACAGTCAAAAGTCCTGTGGTTGAGAAACCCTGCTTTAGAATAGTGGTATTTCTTGCATGTGGAAATCCGTTATAATAAAGAAGAAAATAACATTTCCCAATGTAGCCCTGATTCAAAATGTCGTCATCAACACATTATTCTCTAGATCTGCTTATTTCAGGCAAAGGAAATATTACACTGCAAAGCCTAAAAGAAACACAGGAAGAAGAAATTACTATTATATGGGAGATTAACCAGAAAATATCACTGGGGACATGAAAGGGGGAAAATTTTCCTCAAACTCCACCAACTATGTAGCTTTAAGTACTGGGTTGGCCAAAAAATTTTTCCATACAGAAAAACTCAAAGGAACTTTTAGGCCAACCCAACAGAAGAAAGGTTATAACGAGAAATGATAAAATTGCTGACAGTTTGTCAACATTCCCTTCCACTAAAGCACTTGAACCTAAATTTTCCAAAGCTATGTCATGGGCCAATGATAATGTGGCAAATTTTTAGAGCAATTAAGTTGTTTTGTTTGTTTTTCAAATGGACACATTTCCTGTATCTATCAATGCTTCTTTAGTCACTAATCCATCAAGGACTATAAAGTTAAATCTTTATTCTTTAAAATTCTATTACCACATTATTTTAAGACTTTCTAGGTACCCTTAAAATGATATGAATTCACAACCACTCAATAGACTTTTCAATACCTCATTTTAAAAACAGAAATAAGATCTGATTTTCCTATTTAGAAAGCTATTTCCTCACAATTTTTAATTTTTTTTTTATATTTTTAAAATTTATTTTTTCTATTGAAGTATAGTTACTTTACAATGCTGTGTTAGTTTCTGGTGTATAACAAAGTGATTATATATTGTTTTTCAGATTCTTTTCCATTATAGATTACTGTGCTGTGTTCAGCCGCTAAGTAGTGTCTGACTCTTTGCAACCCCATGGACTATAGCCTGCCAGGCTCCTCTATCCATGGGATTTTCCAGGCAAGAATACTGGAGTGGGTTGCCATTTCCTTCTCCAGGGGATCCTCTTGATTCAGAGCCTGAACCTGTGTCCCCTGCATTAGCAGGCAGGTTCTTTACCACTGAGCCATCGGGAAGCCCAATATCAATTTTTAAAATAAAAAAATTAATGTTAAAGAGAAATTCAAGCCTTCATAAAATCTTGCCCTTTAATTTATGTAAACTGACACAGGCCCCAGTCTAAGTTTTCTTTAACCTTAACAGAAGCCTTTTTTATTTTCTTCAGAGAAGTCAACTATTTTTACAACTTACATATCAAAAATATTTTTGGAAATTTTTTTAAAAAATTAAATATTGAAGGCAACCATAATATCAAAAAGGGTAAAACAAATATGCTTGAGATACAAGTAGATATCTTTCTCATCTTTTAACCTGTGTCATTTCAAGTTTTCTCTTAATCTCAGTACTTTATGTTAGAGAACGCTCTATCAACCTTAGTTTTTTTCCATTCATTAATTTATTGAGCAAACGTTTACCAAGTGTTGATTACTGCCAAAGAAGAAGTTCTTTAACATCTCCACTTTAAGGGCCTGTTAAAACTCTAGTCACTGTTTTTCTACTAAAAAGAAGGGAAAGACCAGTAAGTTAAAATGTTGGTAGCTTCAATTTGGCTTCCAAAAATAAGTAAGACGCCATTCAGTTTCACAGAGAGGAAATAATGTTGCCCTTGTGTACATCCACCTGGGAGCTAAAAGAGCAAGCTCTGGCATCAATTGCCCAAGGTCAAAATCTTCCCTTTGACATGCCACTTACCAGACCCTAAGCAAGTTCTTTAACATTTTTAAGTTATTTCTTTGCTCTATAAAAACAAGACAATTATGTCTCTAACTCAGGACTGTTTAAAAATTAAATGAGACATAAATGTAAAGTACTTAGCGAAATATAAGGCAAATGGTAATGTAAGCATATAAGGTAGGGGGTCCCTAGAGAAACAGAATGAGGCATGGCTTTCTTGACAAAACAGAAGCCATTTTTGGCCTATGCCATTCTATAATCTAAGCCTGGCTACAATGCTTAACACTGAGAAGGATTTAATAATAATAATTTTAAGGGAACAAAAGAACAAATTGCTTTCAAGCAAGAGAAGTAGCAAACATAACAATAGCAAAACATAATTGCAAACATAACAAATCAGCTGTAAAAACTCACAGGTCTGTTTCAACAGTAAAGAACGGTATGAAGCACTTTCCTGAGCAGTTTTGCAGAATTTAAACTTCCCAGGCATTCAATCTCCTGATCAACCGGAAACTAAGAGA
The DNA here is from genome assembly GCA_006410935.1 of Redunca redunca. Lineage (NCBI taxonomy): Eukaryota > Metazoa > Chordata > Mammalia > Artiodactyla > Bovidae > Redunca > Redunca redunca. Next base: position 723,295 of record SJYQ01006322.1, read on the forward strand.
TGATGATGTTCATCTTTACTGACCCTCATGACTTCAATCAACCAAAGCTTGGATTCTGTGGACTACCCATGCCCTTTCATAATTATGCACGTACCAGTAGCTTAAAGCTTCCCAAAAGTTGCTGTTCATGGAGATACTGCATTGGGGAAGATCCCTGGTACTCTCCTTACTTGTTGCAAGTACTAAATCCTTCATTCTCCCAGTCTTTGACTTGGCTATATCTTTTGGCTAGACACTCACTAAGAGGTAAACCCAGTTTTTGGGTAACAGTAAGGGCTCAAAAATTATCTATTTTTATAATAACATACAATAGCATATGATATTATTATGATGTGAAGACTAATCAGACTAAATAATCACTTGTGTTCTTAATCCAAACTACTATACCAGAAATAATAATAAATTTTTAAAAATAATTTCTAAAGCTAACTGCACTTATTTCACTAATTTATCACTAGGATACAGGTGCTGTAAAAATTCTCTAAGACAAAAAAATCTAATATATTATTCTTCTCATACAACATGATGTCTTAAGGCCTGCTTTTATACTTCTAAAAGTAAAAATATCCCAAAAAGAAATATAATGCTAAACAAAGACAGGGATAAAGGCCAGCCCCCCCCCAAAAATTACTCTTCTTTAAATGCCCAAATCAAAGCATTTTGTATTTGCTTTATGGAAATGAGAATTTTAATAAAGTTTGTAAAATATAATATAATGACTTCATCTATATAAGGAGAAAAAAATAACATAAGCTTCTTTAGAGATAATCCAAAGTTAACAATTATATAACAAACTATTGAATTACTAGGAGGAGGATACACTTTATGAAGTGTTACTGACATTGAAATATTATTTATTTAATATATTTATATAAAACAAGGATCTAAAATTAAATCTAATAAAATCTGGTTACTTTTTAAAATGGGAATTCAGACAAAAATGAAATAAATTAGTAAAATGAACACCAACAAATTAAACTGCAATGCCCATAATTCCCACCTTTTTAGATCCAGATCAACACTTGGCTTGTTATCAACTAAAAAAATTAGCATACATATGCATAAAACAGCACTGCCCAGCAATACACAGCAATACCAATAGCCAAAACAGTGCTAATACTTTGATGCTTTAACAAAACAAATTTTAAGTAAACATTTCCTCACCTATTATCAGATGGCAGAAGAGAAAGCAAAGCCAAAGCTGAAAGTTTTCTTCTTTCAGGCTGGGTAATATTGTCCATACGATCAACCCACATTTCAATCATATTTCCCAAAAGCTGGTCCATCTGAAAAACAGACCAGGAGGCATCTCAAAATATTTGAAATGCTCTGTACTGTTAAAGGCAAAAACCTCATAGAAAAGGTTAAAGTACAATTCCAACAAACCACAGAATTGGAATACAAGAATGTGGGGCAAGCTGTGAGCTGGGGGGAAAAAATGAGCAAAATCAGAAATGGAATCTAATTAATCTTAAGAGCCAATTAATTGAGTGCCAAATAGACTTGTTCAACTCATCTAGGCTAAGGGCCCACTTATTTGGTCAAATGCTAGTCTAGACACTGCCATGAAAGTATTTTGCAGATATGATTACATTTGCAATGAGCTGACATTAAGTAGATTACCCTAGATAATGTGAGTACAGTGTCATTCAATCAGATGAAAGCCTTAAGAAAAAACTAAGGTTTCCTATAAATAGAAGAAACCCTGTCTCAAGAATGTAACACAGAAATCCTGCCCAAGTTTTTATTTTCAGTCTGCCCTACAAAATTGGAAATTGCTAGTCCCTGCAATCAATCACATGAGCCAATTCCTTTAACATCCATGTCTGCTTCTCATGTGTGTATATTCTCTCAGTCTCTCTACATACACACAGAACTTGCTCTGGTTTTCTGAAGAACCCTGACTAATGCATAGGTAGAATCTATATAATAAAACACAACCGTGTATACTCATCATGTAATTGGAAGAGGGTCAGTCTCAGGTTTGCTTATAAACATCTGTACACTTCTCATACCTTTTAAAAAGTGCATTTAATAGTAAAATCTGTACTTCACAGATTTTAGTAACATAAGATCAACCTAGAATTCCCATACTTTCCTACTTTTGTGCTTCTACATTTTTCCAAGAAATGCTTCAATACATTTTTTTCCAACACAGTTTAAAAGATAATAAACAGTCAAGTGAACACTTATTAGTTCAAGACAACCATTTATACTTGAGCTCCCCAAATGGTGTGCTGTGTCCCAAGATGCCACAGTGAACTCACAAAGTATTTAAAATTATTCAGAGAAACACAGTGACATCTGTCGATTACTGCAAGAACTACTAGCTCAATATAGTTCCCAGTTTTAACATCACATTCCTTTTGATGACTTCCTGTCTTTGCACAGTACTACCAAAAAGTCAAGGTAGAATAGAAGATGAAAGTGGAAGTGTCCAACCTGAAACTAAGGTTTAAGAATCTTGGTAGTGCCCAGTGGCCATTCATATTCCACTAATCAGTAACTGCGGCTATATAAGAATGAAATAAAGATGTTATTCTTCAGATTTTTGTGTATAATTTTCAATAGATACAAAGTTATAAGGACATAAATACAAATTAAGTTGTTTGGATTACGTAATCAAAAGAACAGTTAGATATTTATTCTAGAGGCATTGTGAAAATGTTACTAACACATTAAGGGCACCATGAAGCAATACAGTCTAGTAACTGCTGATTTATACCATGTGTCTTCAATGTTCTCTTAATTTGGAAACGAATGGCTCAGATGCTTTACAGATTTACTGCAATTAATATCAAGTAAGCATAACCATACAAAAGAAAGTATCAAGTTACTAAAATCTAATATATACAGCTAAAGCTAGAGTAACGTGTGGTTGAAATGAAGATGTAATCAGCAGAGACAGACATCTCTATGGTCTAATACTATTTATAACTTACATTTATTTGCTCTATTATAAAAGTAACAGCACATAATAAAAACAGAAATAAGACAACTGTAACAAATGTTGATGACTAGTTATAGTGAATCATGAGGCAAACAAATTCTGCAGTACTTCAGAGAACTATTAATTTCTAAAATTAAAGTATCTCTTAAGCAGCATAATAAAAAGATGATGAGATTTCTCTATCTTGATAACAAACGCCAGAATCTACCCTGGCAGGTCATGCTAAAGATACCACAATTAAATAAATACCCATTGTAGAAAGAAAACATTTTATTTCTTACTGGTTCTATCACTTTTATAACTTTAAAGAATATGACTTATGCTTTCTGTAAGAATTAAGTAGTTTTATATAATTATATTCCCTGTAGGAACAGAATAAAATGTTTATGCAAATAGCGATCTTTTTTAAATGTTGTCTTCTTAATCTAACCTTCATAGCAGCTGCTATTCAAGCAATAAAATGTCATTTTTACATAAGATTTCATGAAAAATCATTCATCTTGTAGAAATAAAAAAGTAACTTCAATCTCTCCAGTATCAGAAAGGTATGTGCTATTTCAAGTCAAATAGTTAAAACAGATTAAGGGGAAAATAATCTAAGTGGCAGGTCTTGAAGAAGTCATCTCCTTATGATGAAAAATTTGTAGAATTGAAGTATGTTATCAAAATATTTCACTCCTCCCCCCAAATTTACAAAGTCTAAATTAAAGGGTATTGCCAGAAAGAGTAAGATAATGTTTCTAGAAAACAAAGAAATACTCAAGGTATAGTTCTGTCTTCGTTTTGTAGAAAGATAAACAGATATTATTCCAATTATTCAGCTACAAACAACTTACTGAATCTTAAAAAAAAAAAAGTTATTTACCCTAGAAGCATACTGACATTGTGAAAACAATTTTAGCTTAGCACTGAACATTTGCTCACTCCCTCTGAAATTCCACTAAAATGAGAGTAAATAAATATAAAAAGCAAACAAATAACCCCACAGGGTCTATAAAAGAGAAGAAACTACAACTGGTAAAGATGGCAACTTCTTAGAAGATGGCAAGTGGATGAAAGAGTGCTTAGTAAGTGACTTAGCAGAACAAAAAAGCCTGGAAACAAACTGCTTGCCAGGGGAAAAACAGTCTAATGCAAACAGACTTGTTTCTCAGAATCTTGCAGTTATCAAGCCACAAAGAAGACAGAGGCATAGAGCTCAAAAACAGGAAAACTAGCTGAGAATCTGTATAAGGAACAATTAGAAACTTCCAGATCACCATCCCCACTCCTATGGGAGAACAAAGATTCAGTATCTGCAAAAATAAATTCTGAGAAGTTCTAACTCAAGGCATCAAGAACAGGGGGAAGACAAGGTGAGAAACAAATTAAAATTAGATGATCTAAATGAAAATCAAGATGCTGAGTGGTGAAAAACCCCAAAGCCCTTCCCCCCATCCTGAATTCCACAAGTGTTTACAAGAAGAAAGATGCTATCCCTTGGAAGAAAAAGGAAGTCTAGAGAGAAAAGGGGCCTACAAATACTGTCATTTTATAGCAAATTTCCCTACAGCAAAAGCACCATTCTTCAATACTCTAGGCTCCAAACTGAATAAGGTTTTCATCTAAAAAGTATTCTTCATTCAAGACAGAAAACGACTCTGAAAGAGTGATTAGCAAATGCTTAGAGGTGGACTAAGCAGGTGCACTGTTCTAACAGTGACTTTACAATGAATCCAACTTCTTACCTAAAAATATAAAATCACTCAAAATTAACTTGGTTTCTCTACTATCTGACAACTGTTTTCAAATGTTTAGAAGAGTCAAACCCTTCTGCAACATCTTTGCTCGTTCAAAGCTATCCGGATTTACTGGAACTCATTTTCCTCAGTTCAGTTCAGTTCAGTCGCTCAGTCGTGTCCGACTCTTTGCGACCCCATGAATCACAGCACGCCAGGCCTCCCTGTCCATCACCAACTCCTGGAGTTCACCCAAACTCATGTCCATTGAGTCGGTGATGCCATCCAGCCATCTCATCCTCTGTCATCCCCTTTTCTTCCTGCCCCCAATCCCTCCCAGTATCAGAGTCTTTGCCAATGAATCAACTCTTCACATAAGGTGGCTAAAGTATTGGAGTTTCAGCTTTAGCATCAGTCCTAGTCCCATTTAATTCTGATGCCCTTTAAAACTGTGCTCACAGTCAACAGCAGCCATTTGAACTACAGTAATATTTCATTCTCTTTCATTCACATAGTCTATAGACTCAAACATGATGGCTTGACAATTTTTGGCCAATTCTTTGTGAAAACATTTTTTCTTCACATTGAGAAGTGAAAAAAATAAGTGTCCCATGAAAAGCCAGTGCTCTTACTACAGTGAGAGAAATAAGTCTGACCCTATAATATCTCTCTCCAATCCTTTATACTGTCAACAGGCTGAAGCAGCATCAGCACCTGCCACAGGTCATTATTTCTATTTTGCCAGGAACGAGGCAAGGATGTCAAAATTTACCAGTTCTATTCAACACAGTATTGGAAGTTCTAGCCAGAACAAATAGACAAGCAAAAGAAATAAACAGTATCAAAACTGGAAAGGAAGAAGCAAAATTATAATGTTCTGTGGATGATATGTTCTTATATATAGAAAGTCCCAAAGATGACAGCAAAAAAACTGAGAATATATAAATTTAGCAAAGTAGCAAAATATAAAGTCAACAAACAAAAGTCAGCTGCATTTCCATACATGAGCAATGACCAATCTAACAAAGAAAGTACAAAAACAATTCCATTTATATTACCATCAAAAAGAATACAATGCTTAGGAATTAACTTAACCAAGGAGGTGAAAGACATATAACAAAAAATACTAAACATTTCCTATTAAGAAATTAACAAATAAAAACATATCCCACATTCATAGATTGCAAGACAATATCAAGAAATGTCAATACATCTACTGGATCATAGAAAAAGCAAGAGAATTCCAGAAAAACATCTGCTTCATTGACTAAGCTACAGCCTTTGACTGTGTAGATCACAACAAACTGTGGAAAACTCTGAAAGAGATGGGAATACCAGACCACCTTACATGCTTCCTGAGAAACCCATATGCAAGTTAAGAAGCAATAGGTAGGCCAGACATGGAACAATAGACTGGTTCAAAATTGGGAAAGGAGTGCATCGAGGCTGTATATTGTCACCCTGCTTATTTAACTTATATGCAGAGTACATCATGAGAAATGTTGGGCTGGATGAAGCTCAAGCTGGAATCAAGATTGCCAGGAGAAATATCAATAACCTCAGATATGCAGATGACACCACCCTTATGGCAGAAAGCAAAGAAGAATGAAAGAGCCTCTTGATGAAGGTGAAAGAGGAGAGTGAAAAAGCTGGCTTAAAACTCGACACAAAAAACAAAGATCATGGCATCCCGTCCCATCACTTCATGGCAAATAGATGGGGAAACAATGGAAACAGTGACAGACTTTATTTTCTTGGGCTCCAAAATTACTGTGGATGGTGACTGCAGCCATGAAATAAAAAGATGCTTGCTCCTTAGAAAAAAGCTATAACAAACCTAAATAGCATATTAAAAAGCAGAGACATTACTTCGTCAGCAAAGGTCTGACTAGTCGAAGCTATGGTTTTCCCAATAGTCATGTATGGATGTGAGAGTTGGATCATAAAGAAAGCTGAGCACTGAAGAATTGATGCTTTTGAACTGTGGTGTTGGAGAAGACTCTTGAGAGTTCCTTGGACTGCAAGGACATCAAACTAGTCAATCCTAGAGGAAATCAGTCCTGAATATTCACTGAAAGGACTGATGCTGAAGTTGAAGCTCAAATACACTGGCCACCTGATGCAAAGAGCCGACTCACTGGAAAAGACCCTGATGCTGGGAAAGATTGAAGGTAGGAGGAGAAGGGGGCATCAGAGGACAAGATGGTTGGATGGCATCACTGACTCAAAGGACACGAGTCTGATCAAACTCTAGGAGACCGTGAAGGACAGGGAAGCCTGGCGCGCTGCAGTCCATCGGGTCGCCAACAGTCAGACATGACCGAGCGACCAAACAACTACTCCTCAAAGTAATCTACAGTTTCAATGCAATCTCTATCAAAATCTCAATGATATTTTTTCTTTGCAGAAATAGAAAAAGCCATCCTAAAGTTCATCGAGAATCTCAAAGGATCCTGAATAGACAAAATCATCTCCAAAAAGATGAAAAAAGCCACAGGACTCACACTTTTGAATTTTAACATGCATTACAAAGGTTTAGTAATCAAAGTTATGTGATAATCATACTAAAGTAGACATATAGATCGATGGAATAGAATAGAGAGCCCAGAAATAAACCCTTGCATAAATGATTGAAGATCATCAAATGGGAAAAGGACAATCTTTTCAATAAATGGCACTGTAAAAAGTGAATAACCATGTGCAAAATAATGAAGCTGGATCCTTACCTCATACCATATACAAAATTCAACTCAAAATGAGTCAGAGATAAGCCACAGGACACACTGTATAGCACAGGGACGTATGGCCATTATCTTATAACAACATTATACACACCACACATACACACACCATGGAGTGTGTAAAGATAGGGAATTCTGGCATATTCTACAATACTATGAACATTCAGACCTCTGGAGAAGGAAATGGCAACCCACTCCAGTATTCTTGCCTGGAGAATCCCACGGACAGAGGAGCCTGGCGGGCTACAGTCCATGGGGTGGCAAAGAGTCAGACACGACTAAGCACGCACACACCATGAACATTCGGAATATTAGGCCTGAGTGACATGTGAGTCACAAAAAGACAAATATTGTATGATTCCACTTATATGAGGCATTTAGAGTAGTCAAAAATCATGATACTCTTTATAAAGTACCATGGGACTTCCCTGGTGGCTCAGAGGTTAAAGCGTCTGTCTACAATGTGGGAGACCCGGGTTCGATCCCTGGATTGGGAAGATCCCCTGGAGAAGGAAATGGCAACCCACTCCAGTACTCTTGCCTGGAGAATCCCATGGAGGGAGGAGCCTGGGAGGCTACAGTCCATGGGGTCGCAAAGAGTCGGACACGACTGAGCGACTTCACTTCACTATGGTGTCCAGGGGCTACAGGGAGAGGGTAATGAGAAGTTATTGTTTAATGAGTACAGAGGTTCAAGTTTTATAAATCTGAAAGAGTTATGGAGATGGATGGTGGTGAAGATTGTACATTATTATGTTTAATACCACTGATCTGAATACTTGAAAATAGGTAAGATGATAAATTTTATGCTATGTGTATCTTATCAAGGAAAAAAAACAACTAGGGAAAAAATTTAACAGTAACTTTTCACTTCCCACAGCATACTGGACATAATTCTAACATAAGGCTTATAACAACATTACAAAATGGCCTTTTAAGTACTCTCTCCCTTTAAAAAGCAAGCTTGTCAAACCAAGTGTCTCCAGTATACAGTGGAGAAGTGCCTGCTTCAGGATGTACAGGAGGCAGCAGAATGTGGTCACTGAGACGAAGTGAGGTTACTGGGGTGTGCATATCAATTCCATCACTTACTAGCTTTGGAGACGTGACCAAGTCACCAAATCTCTCCAAGTCTCGACTTTCTCAGGTGTGAGACAGATATAAAAATATTATTACCTCCTTGGGTTGTTGTGAGGATTTAAAAAAATACAAAAAAATGTATAGTTATTACTAAGATCACTCAACAGATTTTGCTGAACTCAACTGAATACACTCTTTAAACTTTTAACATTATTCCATCACAGCTAAATTTAACAAAGCTAATGAGAAAAATCTCCTGTCTAATCATCAAAATGAAGTCTAAGTTCTCTAATTAGGTTAGTCTAATTCTGTAAAAACTAACATACATTCTACAATTTGCACTTCCTTACTCTGGATTTTCATTAAAAGTGGAAATGGTAATATCTGTTTTAGCCACAAACCTAAATTTTTCACAAATTGCCCCTCCATTCTAGAGATATCAGTCAAGTACATTCTACCTTCTACATTTTATAAACCTTAACAGATTAACCACTTAAGACATAAAAATCATATTTTACTATAATGTATGTAGTCTCAAGTAACCAACTCATTGAAGAACCTATTCCAAACTTACTCAGGTGATTGGTTTCAATTTTGTAGGTTTTTAATCTGCTGAAAAGGTCATTTCCTACAGTAATGATGATAGAAACACTGCATGACATTAAAAACAAGCTCATTAAAGAGCTGAAAGAAAGGTAGTACATGACTGTATATAAAGTATTCCTGTTTCATTTTATGTATGAGGTAACAAAAACTACAACCATAAACAAATAAAAATTCCATCCTATAGTTAAGTATAATAACATTGTCTATTTTGAGAGAGAACAAAATTTAAGTTTCAAATTGCCACTCACAGATTCATCTTTCTTTTTTTCCCCAAATTATCATATGGCATAGATTATTAAAGATTTAAAATAACAAAAATACTTATTTCAAGATTATGCTTGTTGAAAGTAAGTCTGTGAATGATTCAACTATGTATGACTTCATTTTGTATTCTTGAACATAATAATAAAATTTGATTAAGGCAATAAAAAAATAAAATTTAAATACTTCAAGGTTTTTTTTAATAGACTCATTATTTCACCAAAATTTTTCCAAACTTTATTTGGATAAAGATTTTCTTTCTTTAATTTAAGTACATAGATTCTTACCTCTTGATTAAATTTATGTGCCATCTCATTAAGAAGTGAAGAAAAAAAACTAGTGTTTTGTAGCAGGACTCGACCCATAACTCCAAGATATGTTGACATTACTACAGGATACCTCTGTGCAATTAAAATACAGCACATTTAAAACTGTGTTATGGTACAAGTATAAACAATAATAAACAATCATTGACAAACTAACAATCAACAGGGATATGAAATAATATTCTTCTTTATATTGCTTCTTTAGAATGAACTGCCAATATTGTTGACTTCTAACTAACTTACTAAATATGTATGTCACATAAGGTAATATATATGTATTATGTACATATTTATATGGATTATATATGTATATATATAATAAAGAGAGGAACAAAGAAAGAATATTTATCAATGGCATACTTACACATTTATATTACTTTAAAAGCTCCTAACACACATACTTAGAGTCTATTAAAGAGCTTAACTTAGAAGAAAACCAGCATTTTCACAGATTTCATATATTACATAGTTTCATGTACAAAACTAGCACTGTTTTTCCCATTCCTATGCTTCACATGTTTGTGTATGAACACACATGCATATGAGTGAAAGACATGAGGTAGCAAAGGAAATTCATATTTCCTATGTTGAGACAGAAATAGCAAAGCTGTGTAACCACCGTCAAATTGAGGTAATTTACTTCAAAATAATCAAACAGTAAGTCCTTTTTATATCTAACAATGAATAAGAAGTAATTTTCCAAAGAATAAGGAAAATAAGTAAAATAGAACCCTAGAATCTAGTATTCACATTGGAAGCTTAAGAAAAATCTTACCTCTCCTTCTATAATACCTCTGAAAATACAGGGTAGAATTGGTTGAAACATTTGCGGGCCTAATACTGGGTTCACCTTAAGGGCATTTTCCACAACCTAAAAACCAAAATGACACAATGGTAATGCTTGGTAATGCAAGTCAGTACTTTATGTAAAACACAGGTAAAGAAAACAATATATTAAATATACAAACATACAAACGCATGAAATATTAATTATCCTGACACTAGACACACTTCTATAAGATAGTCCATTAAAAATTACAATTCAATTTTAAGGATATAATATTTAGATACAGCTATATATTTCACATAGAATTATAATTAATCACATTCTGATAAAACAAGCTTCATGATGTCAATGTACTTCTTATCTTTGCATTTTAAACAAACAACCCTTACAAAATGTTTAATGATGCTTGCTTAATGTTTGGTATTTGTTTAATATTTATGCCCTTATAGAGGCAAAAGGCATTTCAAAAGTATTCTAATAATGAAAAGCAAAATTAGTAACAACTATATACTCACTATACAAATGAAGCCTACATTTAAAAATTTTATTTACTTATTTTAGTTGGAGGAAAATTACTTCACAATATTGTGATGGTTTTTGCCATTCATCAGTATAAATCGGCCATAGGTAAACATGTGTCCCCTCCATCCTGAACCCCCCTTGAACCTCCCTCCCCACACTATCCCTCTAGCTTATCACAGAGCACCAGCTCTGGGTGCCCTGAAGGCTGCACTTTTAATTTATCAGTCAACTGGATGGAAAACAAATGCATATAAACTGCATATTTATTAAATGAGAAATAATCTTACTGTATTTATAATATAATCATACAGATTATTAACCATACACACTGATTGTGACATGTGAAAATTTGAAACATAAAGTTCTTTTATATGAGTGAGATGGGTTCCTTCTAAAATAAATACAGCATGAAATTCAAACTGGGCTGGGATTTTTGTTTCGGTGGGCAGGGGTTGGGGTGCAGGGAGTGAGGAAGGCAGTGGTCAGAAAGCAGCAGTGAGGATCAAGAAGAAATGCCCATACTTCTGGTCCCACTGCCTGAAGGGTAAGAATGAACACAGACACCACCTGAGAGGGTTGCGGGCAAGTGCCAGTCTCAAGGCAGAGGCAGGCTTCCCTGAAGAGCTTCCAGCAATGGTTCTCAGGACTGACTACTGGCATTCCCAGTGGGACAAGTGTTTACTGTGCAGGAATATTCCACCTATCAAAGGGTTTTAAGCATCTCTGATCTCTGCTCATTATGTTCCAATTGCATGCTCCCCATACAGTGACAACCAAATACACCTTGTGCATTTCAAAACATTCTCAAGGTAAGCAAATAGTACAATGAATGACAAGATTCCTTTTTTGTCCGTGAGACAAAAGGAATGTCCAAAACAAAGTTTAAAAATATAAAAACTTTTACTGTGGGCCAAACACTATGCTATCTACTAGGAGAAACAGGAAAAGAAAAAAAAAAAGATATCACAGTTTATGATTAAAAGCCACAGGAAATGATGAGATTCAGAACATAATTAAATCTGACCTCAGTGAGGTTTGTCAAAAAAAATCAGACTCAGAATAAAGAGGGGGTAAGGTGTAAATAAGCTACCCAGAGGTAGATGTCACTAGAAATTTTATCTATGAATGGAAAGTAAGGCCATCTGCTGACTGCTGGACCCACTTTACCTTCCTAAAACTCCACTAAAATTAGAGTAAGAAGATTTTAAAGGGAGGGGGAATAATTTTCAAAGGACAAAAGGAATGAGAGATGAATACTGGAAGGTACAAAAAAGAAATTCAAGAAGTAACTGACTTATCAGATGAGAGAAAGCTGAAACCTAAGGCTGCAATACAGAAGGCCAAGAACAACTCAATGTATATCAATTTTATCTTCTCCCTACAAATTCTTCAAGAGATGGGAATACCAAACCACCTTACCTGCCTCCTGAGAAACCTGTATGCAGGTCAAGAAGCAACAGTTACAAATGGACATGGAACAACGGACTGGTCCTAAACTGGGACAGGAGTACATCGAGGCTGTATATTGTCACCCTGCTTATTTAACTTACATGCAGAGTATATAATGTGACATGCTGGGCTGGATGAAGCTCAAGCTGGAATCAAGATTGCCAGGAGAAATATCAATAACCTCAGATATGCAGATGACACCACCCTTATGGCAGAAAGTGAAGAGGAACTAAGGAGCCTCTTGAGGAGAGTGAAAAAGCTGGCTTAAAACTCTACATTCAAAAAATGAAGATCATGCCATCCCGTCCCATCACTTCATGGCAAATAGATGGGGAAACAACAGAAACAGTGACAGACTTTATTTTCTTGGGCTCCAAAATCTCTGTAGATGGTAAGTGCAGTCATGAAATTTAAAAAAAAAAAACAACACTTGCTCTTAGGAAGAAAAGCTACAATAAACCTAGAGAGCATAGTAAAAAGCAGAGACATTACTTTGCTGACAAAGGTCCATCTAGTCAAAGCCATGGTTTTTCAGTAGTCATGTATAGATGTGAGAAAAGGAAAAGGGAAGTGAAGTCGCTGAGTTGTGTCTGACTCCTTGAGATCGCGTGGACTGCAGCCTACCAGGCTCCTCCATCCATGAGATTCTCCAGGCAATAATACTGGAGTGAGTTGCCATTTCCTTCTTTAGGGGAATCTTTCCGACCCAGGGGTGAAACCTGCGTCTCCCATATTGCAGGCAGATGCTTTACCCTCTGAGCCATCAGGGAAGCCCACTGGGGATGTGAGAGTTGGACCATAAAGAAAGCTGAGCGCCGAAGAATTGATGCTTTTGAACTGCAGTATTGGAAAAGATTCTTGAGAGTCCCTCGGACAGCAAAAGGATCAAACCAGTCCATCCTAAAGGAAATCAGTTCTGAATGTTCATTGGATGCTAAAGCTGAAGCTTCAATACTTTGGCCACCTGATGCAAAGAACTGATTCACTAGAAAAGACCCTGATGCTGGGAAAGATTGAAGGCAGGAGGAAAAGGGGACAACAGAGGATGAGATGGTTGGATGGCATCACTGACTCAATGGACATGAGTTTAAGCAAGCTCCAGGAGTTGGTGATGGACAGGGTAAACTGGAGTGCTTCAGTCCATGGGGTTGCTAAGAGCCGAACACAACTGAGTGAGCTGAACTGTACCTCTTCTCATCAAAAACCACAGGAATTAGCAGAGCCATAAATCTCTGGAAAGGAGGGTAAAGGAAAAGCTAAAAATAAGACTGGTTGGAAGTCTACTTAATAAAAAAATTGCCAGATATTCCCAAGTCTGCATATTTGGGCAACTGACCAGTGGGGACTCCCCACCCCAGCAGAAGACAACTTATTTTCTTTAAAGGGTCTAAAAGAGAGACTTTTCAGACTAAATGGGCCCAGCAGTGCCTGGTACTATTAATTGAAATAAACTTACATCAAGGGACATCCTTGTAAAATTTCAGAACACCAAGAACAATAAAAAGAAGCTACAAGTTGGGGAGGGGAAACAGGCAGGGGGAGTCAGCCCGACTGAAAGAGACTTCTTCAAGAAAACTGAAGTACAGTAATAAAACCCCTATGGGTCAATCTGTCTGAATATGTGGAACAGAGAAGTTGCAGACAATTTAGTGCACCTAAAAAATTACACCGAAAAATTTATTAGCTCCAAACATTATAGAAGTCTGTGCAGAAAAAGTAATCACATGCTAAACATTAAGACTTTTGATATATAAATTCATTGAAATGTTCCATTCAATACAATCCAACTCTCTGCCATTAGGCATTTTCTTTATATACAGAGGTAAAGTTACTGCTGTGTAAAGGATTCACTTATTTCAGAACTAAAATGGAGGAGTCTTTGCAATCAAAAAGGTTAGGAACCACAGAAACTATGAGATCCTTTCTGAAGAATTATACAGGAAAATGCCATTATCAGGCTTGGAGGCAAGCACTGTGGATCAGAATTAAGAGAAAATTCAGAAAGTATAACTGATTAGATATAAAAAGAATTTGAACAGCTGATCAAAGGTGAAGAAGTCTGGGAATACTCATTTTCGCATATGGTCAATGGGTACAATTGTGATGCCATTAATAATAGTGAGGCTTTGTTTTAGACACAGTGAACCTGAGATAATTTTTCCTGTGGGAAAATCCATATGGGAATGGTCTTATATTATTTTCACACTCATGACACTCCATAGGGTCCACTTTTCAGGGAAGTTATTGCAGCTGTGACTGAAAAATCATAGAGTTCAAATTATGACCATTAACAAAGTGAAAAAATAAGGTTCTTGCATAATGATCAAAATCCTATCTTTTGCTTCTAAACAAGATTTTTGAAAAATGCATCTAGTGGTTTCAGTGGTAATAAACAACTCTACATATTTTAAGCAAAATGCATGTATACCTAGATGGCCAAACATCTCCAAGAGGAAATAATATTAAAGACAACTACAATAATAAATAACAGGTAGTGTTATTAAAAGATAATTTACAGATATTAAGAGAATTAAAACGTAGCTTTACTCCTCTTGGAGTGTGGGGGGCAGAATCATTATTCCTCAGAGATTTTAACATGCTCGCCGTGCTTTAATGCACTTATTTTAGTTCCGTGTTCAAACTGTACCCTTACTAGTCAGTGGGAGCTCCTTCAAGTTGACTCTTGCATTCGTCAGACAGAATCCCATCTTCTCTTCCTTCTGGCCAAGGAGACCTTTCCGGTTTACCTTGTACCCCTCCCACCTGAGCTCTGGAGTCAACCAGCAGCAGAGTACACTATTCATAGACTGCAGTATTTAATCTACGTTCTGAGGTGCTTATTGTCACTGAACTGACACTGCTTCTAGGTCTTGGCTTACACGAATTAGGAAATCTATATTTCTCTTCCTGAGAAGCATATACCAATAATTCACCAAATCCAATTTAAGATTATAGCATTGTACGTTGTTGTTGTTCGGTCGCTAAGTTGTGTCTGACTTTACAACCCCAAGGACTGCAGCATGCCAGACTTCCCTGTCCTTCACTATCATCCTGAATTTGCTTGAAGTTATGTCCATTGAGTTGGTGATGCCATCCAACCATCTCATCTTCTGTCACCTGCTTCTCCAACTGCCCTCAATCTTTCCTAGCATCACGGTCTTTTCCAAGTTGGCTCTGCATCAGGTGGCCAAAGTATTGGCACTTCAGCTTCAGTGTCAGTCCTTTCAGTGAAGATTCAGGGTTGATTTCCTTTAGGATTGACTGGTTTGATCTCCTTGCTATCAAGGAACTCTCAAGAGTCTTCTCCAGGATCACAGTTTAAGCATCAATTCTTCGGCACTCAGCCTTCTTTATGGTCCAACTCTCACATCCATACATGCCTAGTGGAAAAACTACAGCTTTGACTATACGGACCTCTGTCAGCAAAGTGACGTCTCTGCTTTTTAATACACTGTCTTGGGTTGGGAAGATCCCCTGGAAGAGGGCATGGCAACCCACTCCAGTATTCTTGCCTGGAGAATCCTCATGGACAGAGGAGCCTGGCAGGCTACAGTCCATGGGGTCTCAAAGAATCGGACACGACTGAGTGAGTAAGCACAGAACAGGTCTGGCATAGCTTTTCTTCCAAGGAGTGTCTTTTAATTTCATGGCTGCAGTCACCGTCCACAGCATTTTATGTAACTTCTTTGATTTTATCATTCCATCATTGTTCCCTTATATTGAAAAATATCATATTCAAATAACCTTATCTGCTTCTTACTGCAATGTACAAAATATCCACATATGGGTTTCAAAATAACAATACCAATATTACTGATAACAATAACAATACTGAAAGCAATTTATAATTTCCTCATGTTTCTTTCTGTTTTAATGTTATATCTCACCAGGAACATACATATAAAATACTGTGTATTAAAGTTACTTGAAATATTCTCAGATGACTTATGCCACCAACACAGTAATAGATAGATTCAAATGTTTCCTTTTTAAAAAATCTTTAGAACTGCTTTTACTTTTAAGTCATGTAAAACGTCTCTATGACTCCAACCCCTAAAGTACAAAACGTACTTCCTGAAAGACTTAGCTTGCATTCTCAGCCCCTCTTTCCCCTACTTAACCACTTTCATTAATTTGGTTTATTTTTCCATTGCTATCTATGTGCACTCTTCAAATGTAGGAAAACTCTGGACTCTGTTCTTTGGTTATAGTTTCAAATCACTCTGAAACTGTATATAGATGTTGTCTTCATTTCTTTCTAAGGTTGCACAGTATTCCTCTGTGGCTGAATAAGCTGTAGCACCTCCTATCCTATCATCCAATCCCCTATTACTATTTTTATCAGTATTTTGCTATTACACACATAACTTCTGAATTTTAGTTTCAATCCACCTCCTTTCTGATTATACAGTTTAGAAACAGACTATTTTTATAGTTTTGTGGAAAATGTAGGCTTTTAGTTTGTGCCTTACACTCAAATCATTTTTTGGATTTAGGCTTACGCAGCATACAAAGTGATTAAGACCACAGATTCTGAAGTCAGAAAGCCTAGGTTTATGTCACGGTTCTAGTACTTTCTAGCTGTGTGACCCTGGACAAGGTATTTATTTCTTTGTGATGTAATTTCTCATCTGTCAAAATGGGGGAGAGAACCATACTATCATCTAGGTTTATGTGAGGATTAGAAATGTGTAGTAAACAGTAAATGCTAGTATTAGCTATAGTTATTACAGAATAAATTATATCTTAAAGATATGTGTGCCATCTTAAATAAGGCTTATCACAGTGAATAAAACCAATGTGGCTTACTACTGCTTGATAAGACCATGATAAAAAAGAGAATTTCTAAACTCAAATTGGTGTATACAATAAAGATAAATTTCAAATTTAAAAAAATGTTAATTTAAATTTGTGTATTTTTAGAATATAATTGTATTCATCTAGATAATTTGTTCCAACTCATAGAATACAATAAACCCTATTTTTGCTCCTAAAGCAGGCATACTTGTCTCTCTATCCAGTTTTCATAACATTATAATTTTCTGCTTCAGAGAACAAAGAAGCTACTTCCAGATACTGTCAGAAGTAGTATTAACAGTGACATTTAGTCAAAAATATATTAAAAAGGTTATATAGCATACTCTACTAAGAAACAGTATCTGAGAGATATTAAAAAATGAAAAAATGAGTTAATATTAAAAACTATTATAATTTTATTGGAACTCTGAGAATAGGAAAATGCCAAAAATTTTGAGCATTATCTCAGCTTTCAAGTGCAAGCATAATAGCACCATTATTCTAAAATATTATTTTGTATAAAAAATGCAAGTAATTCAAGATAATGAGTATATGTCTAGTACTTAACATCCATTTAATAAATAATTAAATTCAGTTTCTGGGATTTCAAATCAAATATGAGGTTTAGCTACAGTAATACTATATAAAAACAGTCTTAAACACAGGTTATTAGACTGCCAATTTTTAATTCAAGAATTTACATACTATTAATGACCCCCTGCTGGCATAATAAACTGGTTTAATGTGTAATATATGTTAAATGTTATAAGTATTTCAGTGTTTATTTGGATGGTAACTGATTTGCGCTGAATCATTCGATCAAAATCCATTAGGCACAACTGGGGAACAAATAATGACATCATCTTCTTTCAATTCAAGGAAAAAGCAGCAAATAGATTCCTTTCCAGTGAAACTATAAAGGTAGTGTTGTACATTATGTAAACTTGAAATTTTCCGTAATAAAAAGTTTTAAAAGATTGTGTTATTCTGTAAAGGAATAATTTAAAACAACTATATTTTAAAAGCCAGCTGAGATACATGGCTTTGGAAAAAGAGTAAAGCTCTATCACTGTGTAAATTACCTACTTAAGTCATAAAAAATTTCACTAATGTATTATTTTAAACATACATTTATTTATCAGTAAAAGAAATGTTCAAAGGAGGAGTTCCTTAGTGGACTGTTTACCCCAAAGGGAGATTATATAATTAGATAAAAACAGCCAACGCTTATACTGGCTGATTATATGATAGGCAATGTTTTAAGTGGCCTATACATATAAGGTTATGCAATCCTTACCTCAACCCTAGGAAATAGGTAAAGTTTTTATCCTTATTTGACAGATCAAAAGTGAGGATTAGAGATTAACTTGCTCACCTCACCCAGCTGTGAGGTAGCAGAGACAATATTCTAATTGTAGCAGTTTTGTTTAAGTCATCTGCTAAGTTACACTACATCAAGAATATAACTTAAATAGTAAGAGAAAATATTCTCCTTAGGACATATCCTAAAAACTTGCCTCATTTTTCAAATAAATTTCACAATCTCATTCTGTATGAAGAACAAGCTGTCTTTCAACAATTACTTTACTAATAATATTGCAGGAAAGCAGGAGGAAAAATCTCTCCATTTAAATTTTTTCTGGTAGGTGTTTAAATGTAAGAAAAATTCTAAGTTTTTCATCACTTAGAATTTATAGATTATAATTTAAAACAAGAATTTCAGATAATGGTAATTATAGATTATTAAAATCATATAGTATAATACCTTTTATAATAAATATGAGAATTTAAGTCCAAAATGTACTCAAGAATGTGTAAGTAGCAGAGCTGGGTATACAAAACGAAGACACAGGTCAAGGAGAAAATAACATTCCACATGCAGTTATTACTTACTAAACGTAGGCTCATGGAAAAGCTTACAGTCAAGAAGAGAAAGATAAAACACACGCTGAAAAATCTACAAAGGCAACACCAAAATGACAAGGCAACTTTCTCTCAAATTTCTATCACTCCCACATTGCCAATCAGTTATTTCTCAAACAAAATTAAGTTCCAAGTATCAATTCCTTCTATCTCTACTTTCAGAGAAGAAATTATCACTGAGGCAAAAGATAAAGCTGAGATTCTATAAGACGGAAGTTCCTCAACATAATCAGTTTGGTAAGAGCATAAATGCAATAAAAATTCACAAAAACATTTTAGCAAACAACAGGACAAATGTTACCTGGCTTGTAAGCTTTAGGGCTAGAATACTTTGAAATTAGTAGAAGTGAGGTTGATAGACATATGGTGGGGAACAGGCCTCAAGTATCTGGGGTTAAGACAAGTCACACACAGATTATTACAAACTTCTCAGGAACAAGGGCCTATACTCCCACGCTTTTATCCCCTACTCTAAAAAAGAAACCAAAGAACCTATGAAATTAAAACCAAAGAGTTCTGCTGTATTTTCATTCTATATTTACCCTCTTCCTAGCTTACAATACTATGATTTCGGATTTAAGTTTCCATTGTGATATCAAACATAAAACGTCAAATCAGAGAGTGTGCTGAAGAATGTAATGGGTTAGATAAATAATCTTTCTGGGAAAAATCAGAATTAACCAAAGAACATTTTATTTAAAGTCCTTCTGCAAGAAATCCCTCAGAAGCCTACGATGACACTTTAACTGAATCATTCTTAAACATCAACAAGATAGAATTCATTTAACAATGAATACTGAGGTGCCTCCCTGGTGGCTTGGTGGGGGGAGGGGGGTCAGTCTGCCAATTCAGGGGAGCCAGGAAGATCTTCGCAGGTATAATTATAATTAGGATAAGCCCCATCCCTGGTGGTCAGAGGGTAAAGAATCTGCCTGCAATGGGGGTCACCCAGGTTTGATCCCTGCACCAGGAAGATCCCCTGGAGAAGGAACTGGCAACCCACTCCAGTATTCTTGCCTGGGAAATCCCATGGACAGAGGAGTCTGGCAGAATACAGTCCATGGGGTTGCAAGAGTTAGACATGACTGAGCAAGTAACACACACTTAACCCATTATGACTGGTGTGCTTATGAGAAGAGAAGACAGAGATGTAAGGAGACGGTCATGTGACAACCGAGGCAAAGACTGGAGTGACGCGGGTTTAAGCGAATAAAGTCAGAAACTGCTGCTTACTACCAGAAGCTAAGAGGAAGGCATGAACAGATTTTCCTTTAAAGTACAAAGAGATGGGGTGGCCCTACCGACTCCTTGATTTCCAACTTCTAGTTTCTAGAATTCTGTGAGAGAGATAATCACTGTAAATATTATAGATTAGTTCCTGTTGTTATAAATCACTCAGATTGAGGTACTTTGTTATGCTAGTCCAAGGAAACAAATATCATTCTTAATGATATCATTTTCTCATCAATTTACAATTTAATACTTCAGTAATTTGGCATATGAACCTCTCCAATTTACAGATACTAAAGGTTTTAAATAACACCATTATCCCCACCCTCAACAGATAATTCTCACAATAGTCCCTCTGTTCTTGTTCACTTCTCTGCAGTATTTAATGGCAACCCTAAACCTACCAAACAGTTAAGACTCAGCTCCCATCTCAACTCCCTTTCTCTGAAAAATGTTCTCTGCAAAATGCTGGGTTGGAAGATGACTTCTATACTCCCAGAGTAACATAAAGCAAACAGATAGCAACGTCTAATAACAGAAAGTGTTCATGACAATCACCTGGGGAACTTTTTAAAAAGAAATCCTAACATCTTATGTCATACTCAAATTTACAAAAAAGTTCACCAGGTAATCTGAGATATCTCTAATCTAAAACTATGTAACACAATAAATATGGGCTGTTTACCTGCTTCCAACCCCCAAAAGAATGACTACTCAAGAGCAGAAACTGTGGTTTTCCCATCACGTGTGCCTAGAAGAATGCACTGAACATCAACACCAGAGGGTGGCAGACAACGCTGCTGGGCCAGATCCAAACAACTGCATGATTCTGCTGGATACATGCAGTCTATGCCTGCTTTCAATCGACAACAGATATAAACACTTGAGACAAAGACGCTATGGCCCACAAAACCTAAAACATGTACTATACAAAAAGTTTGCTGACACCTGACTCACATGGTCAGGTGAAGCTGAAATTGAATGGCTCTATGAAGACCTACAAGAACTTCTAGAACTAACACCCAAAAAGAGTCCTTTCCATTATAGAGGCTGCTATTGCTGCTAAGTCACTTCAGTCGTGTCTGACTCTGTGCGACCCCATAGACAGAAGCCCACCAGGCTCCCCTGTCCCTGGGATTCTCCAAGCAAGAACACCGGAGTGGGTTGCTATTTCCTTCTCCAAGGCGTGAAAGTGAAAAGAGAAAGTGAAGTCGCTCAGTCGTGTCCGACTCTTAGTGACCCCATGGACTGCAGCCTACCAGGCTCCTCCGTCCATTGGATTTTCCAGGCAAGAGTACTGGAATGGGGTGCCATTGCCTTCTCCATCATTACAGGGGACTGGAATGCAAAAGTATGAAGTCAAGAAATACCTGGAGTAACAGGCAAATTTGGCCTCTGAGTACAGAATGAAGCAGGGCAAAGGCTAATAGAGTTTTGCCAAGAGAACGCACTGGGCATAGCAAACAGCCTCTTCCAACAACACAAAAGAAGACTCTACACATGGATATCACCAGATGATCAACACCGAAATGAGACTGATTATATTCTTTGCAGTCGAAGACAGAGAAGCGCTACACAGTCAGCAAAACCAAGACCAGGAACTGACTGGCTCAGATCATGAACTCCTTATTGCCAAATTCAGACTGAAATTGAAGAAAGTAGGGAAAACCACTAGACCATTCAGGTATGACCTAAATCAAATCCTTTATGATTACATGATGGAAGGTGCCTAAAGAACTATGGACAGAGATTCGTGACATTCTACACGAGGCAGTGATCAAGACCATCCCCAAGAAAAAGACAAAATGGTTGTCTGAGGAGGCCTAACAAATAGCTGTGAAAAGAACAGAAGTGAAAGGCAAAGGAGAAAAGGAAATATATACCCATCTGAAAGCAGAGTTCCAAAGAATAGCAAAGAGAGACAAGAACGCCTTCCTCAGTGATCAGTGAAAAGAAATAGAGGAAAACAACAGAATGGGAAAGACTAGAGATCTCTTCAAGAAAATTAGAGATACCAAGGGAACTTTTCATGCAAAGATGGACACAGTAAAGGACAGAAATGGTATGGACAGAAGCAGAAGGTATTAAGAAGAGATAGCAAGAATATACAAATGAACTATACAAAAAAGATCTTCATGATCCAGGTAATCAGGATGGTGTGATCACTCACCTAGAGCCAGACATTCTGGAATGTAAAGTCAAGTGGCCCTTAGGAAGCAGCATCACTAAGAACAAAGCTAGTGGAAGTGATGGAATTCCAGTTGAGCTATTTCAAATCCTAAAAGATGATGCTGTGAAAGTGCTGCACTTAATATGTCGGCAAATTTGGAAAACTCAGCAGTGCCACAGGACTGGAAAAGGTCAGTTTTCATTCTAATCCCAATGAAAGACAAGGCCAAAGAATGCTCAAACTAAGGCACTCATCTCACATGCTAGCAAATTAATGCTCAAAATTCTCCAAGCCAGGCTTTAACAGTACATAAACTGTGAACTTCTAGATGTTCAAGCTGGATTTAGAAAAAGCAGAGGAACCTGAGATCAAATTGCCAACATCCACAGGATCATCAAAAAAGCAAGAGATTTCCAGAAAAAAACATCTATCTCTGCTTTATTGACTACAACAAACCTTTGACTGTGTGGGTCACAACAAACTGTGGAAAATTCTGAAAGAAATGGGAATACCAGAGCACCTGACCTGCCTCTTGAGGAACCTATATGCAGGTCAAGAAGCAACAGTTAGAACTGGACATGGAAAAATAGACTGGTTCCAAATTGGGAAAGGAGTACATCGAGGCTGTATATTGTCACCCTGCTCATTTAAGTTATATGCAGAGTACATCATGAAAAACACTGGGCTGGATGAAGCACAAACTGGAGTCAAGATTGCTGTGAGAAATATCAGTAACCTCAGATATGCAGATGACACCACCCTTATGGCAAAAAGTGAAGAGAAACTAAAAAGCTTCTTGATGAAAGTGAAAGAGGAGAGTGAAAACATTGGCTTAAAGCTCAACATTCAGAAAATGAAGATCATGGCATCTGGTCCCATCACCTCATGGGAAATAGATGGGGAAACAGTGGAAACAGTGGCAGACTTTATTTTGGGGGGCTCCAAAATCACTGCAGATGGTGATTGCAGCCATGAAATTAAAAGACGCTTGCTCCTTGGAAGGAAAGTTATGACCAACCTAGACAGCATATTAAAAAGCAGAGATATTACTTTGCCAACAAAGGTCCGTCTAGTCAAGGCTATGGTTTTTCCAGTAGTCACGTATGGATGTGAGAGTTGAGAGAAAGCTGAGCATCAAAGAACTGATGCTTTTGAACTGAGGGAGAAGACTCTTTAGAGTCCCTTGGACTGCAAGGAGATGCAACCAGTCCACTCTAAAGGAGATAGGTCCTGGGTGTTCACTGGAAGGACTGATGCTGAAGCTGAAACTCCAATACTCTGGCCACCTGATGAGAAGAACTGACTCATTGGGCAAGACCCTGATGCTGGGGAAGATTGAAGGCTGGAGGAAAAGGGGACGGCAGAGGATGAGATGGCTGGATGGGATCACTGACTCGATGGACCCGAGTTTCAGTAAGCTCATGGAGTTAGTGATGGACAGGGAGGCCTAGTGTGCTGTAGTCCATGGGGTCACAAAGAGTCAGACATGACTGAGTGACTGAACTGAACTGACCCACATGGTGAAAATGAATAATCAGCAGTGATAGTAAATGCAGCCATTTGAAAATCAAATTAACATGCATATTAACACAGATATCTGCAGCTTTATACAAGCATATAAGTATGTAATAAATGTCTGAAGAACAGCACAGTAAACAGTGTGATGCTTGAATATGTTCCAATGGTTGGTTAATATGAAAGAAGACTTTACTATCTATACAAACTAATACCCACTTAGTTTCCCGAAATATACTATGGTTTGCTGCTTTGATTACTGTGGTTAATGCATTTCTAACAATGAACCTTTTGGGGAAAACACATTTTCATTTCACTGGGAGGAAATCATATAGCTTTTGGGATCTAAAGCCAGGACTTTCACACACAAAAAATGCTACTTGGCTATGTTATAATAACACTTCACCTCATCAGCTCTCATATCTGACTTAAAACATAGCTAAGAAATTAGAAACAAAAAATAGACGCTTTTAACAAGTACACCTTCTCAGAAAGTACCATACAAAGTAAGTGTGTGTGAACCACATATATACATGTAAAGATATATTAACATATATTTAAAATATTTATATCTAAGTATATACATTTGATACAATTTATATCTTTAATATGTAGATGTATGAGCCTGTATATGAGCCTGTTCTTCATTATATACAACTATATACAATATATTAGAGATATAGTGATTCCATAAAGATATAATGCATAAAAATTAACTCATAGCCTATCAGGTTTTTTTTTTTTTTAATGGGGATATAACTGACATATAACACTATATTGGCTTCAGGTATACAACGTAATGATGCAACACTGGTTCTTTGTTATACACAATTCATACAAACTTGGTACTCTAAATTCAAGATAATCTAAATTAAAAGTACCAAATTATAGTGGTATATTGTGTCCCAAAAGCAGATGAACTAACTGGACAGGTGAGAAGTATCAGACATCACCGACCTCTGGGTAATTTATAAGTTTTTAAAGCTTTATTATACAAAGTGAAGTCTCAGGATAGGGGCGGGGGAGACTTTGGGGACTCATCAGCAGACACTTTGCTAGAAATGTGAAGTCTGCATTTTAACAACATCTTCAGGTGATTTATATGCACAATCAGATTTCCAATCTTTAGTCCAGAAGTATTAACACCAATTTAATACTGCTAAAAGAAAATACTCTGTCTAGAATTACTCTTCCCCTTCTTGTCAATCATCCAAACCCAAATGAAGGTCCAATCTCACAAATTACAGATGGAAAATTTAAAACAATATTCATTAGAAAGATGACAGTACCTTCAGCACTTGAACTTGACCATCTGTAGTAATTTCCTTTAGTAGTTCACAAAAGGACTGACATAGACCTACTGCATAGGTCTGAAATACAATGAAAAGTCAAATTATACATATGAATATATCTGCAATATCAAAAAAGGCATAATATTGAATTTGGGACTCACAATCTATGAGTATTAGATACTAAAGCTCTAAGTATATAAAATTTCAATTAAAACTCTGTAGGAAAAGTTTAAGAAATAAAAACACAGTTTACTCCTATTCTGATTTTTGTAGCAATGTAAGGATATATTTATATAGAGAGCATATTTTCTGTGTTAAATAATGTAATTCATGGAACTGCATCACATTTGCAGTGGGCAGTGCTTATGACGATCCCCCCAACCAAAGTAATATCAATCTTTTAAACTTTGAAAAAGCTTCAAAATAAGATTTCTGATTTCAAAGAGGACACAATCAAATAATAACTATATCAATTCTAACAATGCAAAAGCTACAACATACCTGTAAAAATTCAGTTGATGATAAAAAGATATAACCATTGATGATCTTAAAGCAGGTTCTGACACTTTCTGAACTTAGTTCTGCCAAAATAATAATAATAAAGAACAAATTAATTAATTTTCAAAATCAGTTTAAATGAAGTGATTCATTTAAAGCTAAGCCACATGCCCTTCTTTATAAATCTTTTCTGAATGCTATTCTGACTGCTAGTATATAAATATCTATCTAAAAACTGGCATTAACCTGTAACTTAATGCTTTCCATATACCTCCCATTACTTAAAACAACTTAGAAAATACTAAGCTCCCTTTTCTTTCCTTTCAGAAAATACTTACATAATCCAACCTTTCATTTCAAATTAAATTTCTAGTACCAGCATGACAAACTGCATGCAACTGAATCATTTTACCATCATATTTTGACATCTGCTTAAATGGGTTCATTCAATCAGCATTTACTGAGTGTCTACTGTGCTGGCATTGAACATGTAACCCTACTTAAAAGAGTGCCTGTTATACTTTGAAAATTATAATTCCCAATTCTTGGGCTTTGTTATTCAAATCCACTCCCCCATGAAAAACCTACACATAGAAAATGTTCTTAAAAGTATTATTACCAGAATAGTATAGGAAAATAATATTGTTTTTAAGTATTCCTTTCAAAGTGCAAAGCAAAAAACCATTTTGTTAAAATTGAGTATGATCAAATGTTTATGCAGTGCTATTTTACATGTCTTATCACAAACAATAATGATAAAACAGAATATAGATTATATGTATNATTTTACATGTCTTATCACAAACAATAATGATAAAACAGAATATAGATTAAATGTATTAATTATACAAATTAAAACATGATCCCAACATATCATCTATATCTAAAACTTTCCATTTTGTTTTGCTACTATTTTAGAAATCATATGCACTTGCAATAGGACAGACTAAAAAATGTTTCCTGGCAAAAGTGGAGGCTCTGGGTTCTTACGTAACTCATATCCTAGCAAAGTGAGAAGATATTCTATTTAGATGAGAATGACCCATAAAAGACGCTTGTTCCTTGGAAGAAAAGCTATGACCAATCTAGAGAACAAATTAAAAAGAAGAGAAGTATCTTTGCCAACAAAGATCCATCTAACCAAAGCTATGGTTTTTCCAGTACTCATGTATAGATGTTAAGAGTTGGACTACAAAGAAAGCTGAGTGCAGAAGAATTGATGCTTTTGAACTGTGGTGTTGGAGAAGACTCTTGAGAGTCCCTTGGACTGCAAGGAGATCCAACCAGTCAATCTTAAAGGAAATCAGTCCTGAATATACATTGGAAGGACTGATGCTAAAGCTGAAACTATAATACTTGGTTGCCTGATGCAAAGAACTGACTCATTGGGAAAGATACTGATGCTGGGAAAGACTGAAAGCAGGAGAGGGGACAACAGAGGATGAGATGGTTGGATGGCATCACTGACTCCTTGGACATGAGTTTAAGCAAGCTCTGAGAGTTGGTGATAGACAGGGAAGCCTAGCGTGCTACAGTCTATGGGGTCGCAAAGAGTCGGACATGACTGAGTGACAGAACTGAACCCACCCATATATTTTCACCAGTAGATGAAAAACATACCCCAAATGCAAAATGTTTCAAAGGAATTATTTTGTATATTTTAGGATTTAATATATTAGTTAAAATGAGAATGCAGAGGGGACAGAGACTAACCAACTCATTATCATGCTAATCAAAGACAGAAATAACAAAGGCTGTCACCTAAATAAAGGACAGTGTTAGTATCTCAGTCGTGGGCTCTTTGCAAGCCCAGGGACTATAGCCTGCCCGGCTCCTCAGTTCATGGGCAAGAACACTGGAGTGGTTTGCCAATGCGTTTTCCAGGGATCTGAACCCAGGTCTCCTGCATTGCAGCCAGATTCTTTACTATCTGAGCCACCAGGGAAGCCGTTTCACAACAGAAGACAAAATGTCAGGATAAAAGAATAGACAATTATACTGGATAAAGTCATCCTTATGAAAACTTCACACTGTCCTTTTCTCCTTAAGGAGCAAGTCCAGTCAAGTCTGAACTTGGGCACATTGTTTAACAGACAAACAAGGAACAGAAAACTACTTGGCAACCACCGTGATAAATAAGGCAAAAGGGTCTACACTTAAATAAGAAATCAGAATGGTTACATTCCAGGTATGTCACCAAGTATAATTTCTAAATCACTGCCATCTAAAATTTTACCAAGGTCTATGAAGAAGAAAACAATATTTAAAAAAGATTTGATTTTGAAAACCACAGTTCCCATCTCTTCTCACAGATATTTTAAAAGCTATTTCTAGATTAATGTACATAAGCAAATAGCAATTAGGTCACTTTATACTGTTTTCCATGCCTCCATCATGCCAAGTATAGCTTATACTAAGGAATGCTATCTTAAACAAATACTACATAGTAATAGTAAAAAAAAAAAGCCCTAAAATTAATAAATTTATCTTAAAGTATATTGAAAACTGTTCATTGTTATCTATGAGTTCCTAGTAAAACTCTGATTAAAAAAAAGTTATTGTCTGGTCCAAATAACAAGAGGAGTTGACCATGCAATAGACCTGTATTTATTTTCAGACTGTGAATAAAATTTAATTCAAATGTTCTCAACCATGGGCAATTTTGCCCTCTAGGGGACATATGGCCATGTCTGGAAACTTTGGCTGTTAAAACTAGCATCCAGTGGGTTGTAAGGATGCTATTAAATGTCTACAATGCACTAGATTCCTCAAAAGAAAGGAGTTAAAAGACGCTTCATGGGTAAGTATTAAAGATTGGGAACTCTGAATGAAATAAACATAAACAATTTTTACATTTTGTAAATAAACTATGTTTTTAAATGGCAGTAGTTTGCAGACTGAAAAAGAATCAAAAGGCCAGTAAATAGCACTATATGCAACTCTTAAATAGTCTATACAACTTAAATGTGAATCTGCACTGGTAAAAATTACACACAAAGTAACTCTATAGACAGTATTTTTTGTAAATTTAAGATATCGCATACTTGTGAATGGTAGCTGATATGCAGCAGACAAGTATTGCCTTTCTATGGTTAAGTATCATCAGAATACATGTTCACGTTCAGAAAGGAATCAAACTATCATCCACGGTAGCTAAAAGAGACTAAAGAGCCTAACCCTAGCACAGTGTCTAGTTCTCTGATGTCACATGTCAAACGTGTTGCTTCAAAACATTAAGCTTCCAGGGACTTCCCTGGTGGCCCAGTGGTCAAGCATCCATCCGCCTTGCAATGCAGACGCAGAGAGTTCAATCCCTGGTCAGGGAACCAAGATCCCACATGCCTCAGAGCAACTACGCCTACGCGCCACAACTAGAGTCCATGCGCCACAACAAAAGGTCCCCAAGACGCGATGAACGCCACACAGTGGAGACCCTGTGTGCCACATCTAAGAGCCAACAACTAACCCTGACCTGAATGAATAAAGAACTTTTAAAAAAGAAAATTAGCTTACTTATTTCAAGCTCTTACATAAATAATACCTTAACAAACAATAAATACTTTTCTAATATTTAATAATCTTTATTTTGGTGGTTCCTTAGCTAAATCAGAAGTATGTATAGAGCTCATTTATGAACAACTGATAGCATGAAATGACTTTTTCAATTAAGTAAATTTGCTCTTTAATACACAGAAATAGTTCTAAAAAGTATACTGTAGGAAAAAAATTCAGAGACTATTAAAATACTACCCAACTTATTTCTTAAAATCAAGGGTTTATTAAAAATGGAAGGTATAATTTACAGTTGCCTATAGAACAGTAGTAATTTTATGCTTTAAAACTTACCTAGAAGTGGTGACATATTCTGAAATATACGAAGCAACTCTGGTGTAATACATGGGCTGTTTTCCAAAGTCACTAACCTAGGAAGCGGGGGGAAAGAAAGATGATTAAATCACCTTCTGCAGCCTTTAAAGCTATTAACAATACAACTTAAGTATTTCAAAAACTGTCCCATTTAAAGGAAGAAAGGAAAATAGACAATACAGAAAATTATTATTATTTTTTTTAATAAAAGGGACTACTCAGTCTTTTGTGGTGAGACACCAAACCTCTCCTCCATACAAAATACAGAAATTAATTCCAGGATTTATATGAGAAAAGTAAGGTTTTACAAGAGGTCAGAAGATTTTTATGGCATTAGATTAGAAAAAGTCTAGAAAAAAGACTGATAAATATAACTACATTAAAGTTAACAACTATTATGTACCAAAAGCTGTTGCAAAAAAAGTTAAAACATAAAAGTTACATACTGGTAGATTATTTTCAATATATATGCTTGACAAGGGAATGGTATTTTTTAAAAAGTCAAGAGAAAAATGGACAGAACACATGAACAAATATTTCACACAAGATACAATGGCTGACAATAAACCCGACTATAAAATATATAAAGATATCTAACTAGTAATTAAGAAAATATAAATTATAACCAAAACAAGGTACAATTTTACCCCATCAATCAGCGAAGTATTAAGAGTGACATACCATGTACTGTCAAAGCTATAAAACAGTAACTTGCACACTGCTGACAGCAATGCAAGCTGATATAACCACTTTGGGAAACAGCTATTATCCAGTAACACTGAATATGCATACGTGCATATAGCTATGACCTGGAACTATTTCTAGGCAGAAATGTATACTAGGGCATACAGTCTTATACTCCAGGAGTCATGCACAAGAATCTTCAGAGTTGCATTATTTGAACATCAAACAAAGTGGCAAATGAGTAAGTGAATCGTTACAGTCACACCACTAGGCTCATCACTATGGATCAATCTCAAAACAGGAAGCAAAAGAACCAAGTTAGAACATACATGATACAATTCATATAAAGTTAAAATATACTGTTTAGAGATACATACATGTATGTGATTTTAAAAATATAAAAACACAAGAAAGAAAATCAAGAAATGAAAACAAAAAAATTGGTACAGTGGGTTATCCCAGCATGGAACAAACTTGCCATAACATGGGCTTCACAGATATTCTCACTGTTCTATTTCTTACCCACAGTATGGAAAATGAGTTTTCATTTAATGTAAGTTATAAATAATTATAAACAACATGCCCACATATTATTTTGTGTCTACAGAATATTTCACAAATGTTAAATGACAAAATCAGGTAATCTAGGCAGGGGATTACACAGGGAAAACCAGGTACCCCCAAATGAAGTACTTCTCAACAGCACAAGGAATGATATCTTTGGACACCTTACCTTGATCAATAGTAACGAGATTTTAAAGAGAAAAGACAAATACCATATGATATCATTTACAAAGGAATCTAAAGTATGGTACAAATAAACCTATCTACAAACAGAAATAGACTCAGACACAGAGAACAGGCTTGTGGTTCCCAAGGGGGAGGGAGAGAGGAGGGAAATGGACTGGGAATTTGGGGTTAGTAGATGCAAGCTATTACATACGGAACGGATAAACAAGGTCCTACTGTATAGCACAGGGAACTATATCCTGGGATAAACCATAATAGAAAAGAATATAAAAAAGACTGTATGTATGCGTATAACTGAGTCACTCTCTTGTATGGAAGATACTAACATTGTAAATCAACTATATGTTAATAAAAAACCAGTTTAAAAAAAACAATAAGAGGATTTCATTTCATTTTTAAAGAATAAAATTTCAAGTAAGATTAAAAAAAATCCTATTCATCTTTAAAATAACCATGAAACCAAAAGAAAAACTCTACTCCAGTCCTGAGGTTTCACTGAGAAAAACATTGGAGGGCATATTCTAAATGCTGGAAGATGTCTAAAAACACTCTTACTCAACAGATCCAAAAAAGAGTCTATCTGAAGCTTGTTCTTTCCCTTCCACTATCATTACTTTAGTAAAAACGCCACACAAGTCACTGGCACTCTCATTTCCTATGGTAGTTTCCATAGTATAAACTATGCTATTCCAAAGAGGGAAAAGATGTGAAGAATTGAAACTACTTAAAAATAAAAGTACATGATTTATAACTTCATATTAAAAAATAAAGACTTGGAAAGGAGAGGAAGTGAGAAAAAGTCAAAACACTAAATTCTTTACCATCAAGGAAAAGTTAACTACTTTGATGAATAATTAGACTAAGATGTATGTACCTGTATCTTTGCAGAGAGAAATTAAAACTTAATGTTAACCTTCCAAAAAATGTACAAAAGAGAGGGCATAAAGTAAAAAAGATATATCAATTCAACAAATAAACATAGCATCCCTGGTTAGGTTAAAACATAAAATTTAAAAATTTGCTCTGTATAGGAACGTAACTAAATTTCAAATAAAAAAGCTAAAATGTAAAAGATGAACATAGATAGTTAGGTCAAATCTAAACAAAACAGGGCTTCCCTCGTGGCTCAGTGGTAAAGAATCTGCCTGCCAGTGCAGAAGACATGGGTTTGATCCCTGATCCAGGAAGAACCCCCATGCCAAGGAACAACTAAGCCCTTGCTCCACAACTATTGAGCCTGTGCTCCAGAGCCTGGGAGCTGCAGCTACTGAAGACTGTGTGCCCCAGAGCCTGTGCTCCGCAACAAGAGCAGCCACCTTCAGTGAGAAGCCCGCCTACTCCAACTATAGGGCAGCCCCAACTCACCTCAACTAGAAAAAAACCCATGCAGCAACAAACCCATGCTTGCAACAGCAAGCCAAAAATAAAATACAAATCTTAATCTAAATGAAACAAACCATATAATATTAATATAAGATTACATTTAAATGCAAAAGAATTTAAACACTGTACACATGTATTATATCATGTTACTTCAAAAAAATTTTTAAATATATTTTATTTCTTAAATCTTATAACACTATACAAAAGTATCAAAATTTTGTGCAGTGACTATCTTGTAACAGTAACTTACGTTCAAAAATGCTAGAAATGAAAAGGGGCACTCACATGAAGAAAATTGAATGGGATATTTTAACAGATCAGTGTCAGGATAAAAAACCAAAATAATGTGAACAAACAATCTACAAGTTAAAAAGAACAGATATCATAGATATTCATGAAAGTCTGTATCTTCGATACTATCATTACTATTTATGTGAATATATTACTATAATAAGTCATTAAAATTCAAATTAAATTTAAAAAACTTGTACAAGTGGTATGTTGTATTTACAATGCAATTTATCCAGGCCTAAATCATTTACTTTAATATCAGCAAAACAAATAACAATGTTGTGTCAAAGAAGTCATGAGGGAAAAAAAAAAATCACATAATCAATCTGAAGAATTTCACTTTGCATATAACAAATAACAACTTTTATCTCCCTATCAGTTCAAATTTCTATTCACCAAGGTAACTGTTTTATACTTTTGTCCCCACAAATCTTTCTCATTAAATACTCCCATTCCAGCCCGTAACATTCAGTTGATGACTATCCTTCATATTTTGTTGAGAAAATAGAAGTTATGAGATGGAATATCCTCCCATCTTATTCTACTACAATACAGAAATCTCTGTCTCTGTCTCCAGTTAAAATAGATGAAATATCCCTGCTATCTAAAGGAGAAAAAAGAAAAAAAAAAAAAAATCAACCCCTCCATTCACACTGAATCCTATCCCTTCTTGCCTCCCTCAATTATCTCACTCTCTCAAGCCTCATCATACCTCCAGATCTTCATTCCTACACTGGCCAGCTATTGCCCAACTTCAACATCCTCTTCATAGTAGAAGCTCTCAACTTGTCAATGCTCATAGACTGCACTTAACTCCAATTTATTCTTCAGTCTACTCTCTTCCTCCTCCTGTTCTCACAACTCCACTGAAACCCCTCCTATCATCTCCCTTCACTCCTTACTATGGACTACTCTTAGCTCTGACAATCAGCAACATTTGACATAATTAACCATTCCCTCTTTTAAGAAATATCCTCTCTTGGCTTGGTTTTCCTCCTCTGATAGCTTCTCAGTTCAGTTCAGTCGCTTAGTCGTGTCCGACTCTTTGCGACCCCATGAATCGCAGTACGCCAGGCCTCCCTGTCCATCACCAACTCCCAGAGTTCACTCAGACTCACATCCATAGAGTCAGTGATGCCATCCAGCCATCTCATCCTCTGTCGTCCCCTTCTCCTCCTGCCCCCAATCCCTCCCAGCATCAGAGACTTTTCCAATGAGTCAGCTCTTTGCATGAGGTGGCCAAAGTACTGGAGTTTCAGCTTTAGCATCTCACGCGACCTCAAAATTTTTTTTCAGGATTCCGCCCAGAACACTATGTTCTCTATCTGACCTTTTCTTCCTAGGCAACCTCACCAATTCTCAGACTTTATAAATCACATACATCATGTGCTAACCACTTTACAAATAGCATCTCATGCTCACACAACCAAGTGAGGTAGAAATTATTTTTCCTCATTTCACAGATAAGAAAAGATGTAATCATCAGAACATGATTGCAAACCTAATGCTGTGGTATATACATGGGACTGCCTACCTGTGTTCCAAATAGAGGAGTTTGGAATACTGATTCCAAACAGGAGTTCTAGCCCCCTAAGAAAATTATATTAAGAAATGTGTACTTTGATTCTTTAAAGTATCTTGGCATTAGTAAATTTGATAAACTTTAAAAATGCATCCTAATGATTTAATTTTGTTTATATACAATGAAAGGCTAGGAAAAAAGGAATTACCATTAGTAGAGCAATGCATTCCTATTATCTATTTATATAATCCTTAAAAAATGTGTACACCTTTCACTAACACATTAATATACTAGATCTGTAATTACATTGATAAACATATAAGTCTACCTCTTTATTATAATATTTTTCATTTTCTGATTAGTAAGATATATATATATATATATATATATATGTTTACAGAAAAGAATCTATTTGCCAGAGATTACTGTTTTAATTAGTAATATAGAGTAGGAGTTGGCAAACTATAGCTCATGGGCCAAATCCAGTCCATACCCTATTTTTATGAATGATGTCTTATTGGAGCACAGCTGAAACCATTTGTACACATGTTGTCTATGACTGCTCTGACACTGCAACAGCAGAGCTGAATCTCTGGGACAGAAAGTCCAAAGCCTAGGAAGTCTACCATCTGTTTACAGGAAAAGTTTACAGCTTGTTTACAGGAAAAGTTCGCCAACCTCTGATCTAGAGTAACCCATGCTGCACAAATAAAAATAAACATAAAAGGCTCCAACACATGCTAGTTCACAATCAAACCATCCAGAAGTCATTTAAATTCAAACAATATAATCTAGAAAATATAAGAAACACAAATTGCAAATTAGTAAGTATCTACCTAGTTATGTTTTTCAGTTGTTCATCTAGTATTCTGATTTGTTGTTGCTGTTGTTTATAGACCATTCATTCAGCATTTGCACCAAAAACAGTTTCTAAGAATCATAAAACTGTCCACTCCTAAACATCCAAGGAAAACTGAAGACGGAAGAGAAGGAGAGGGGGAGCAGTGACAGAGGGAGACGCCGCAAATGTTTGCGCCATGTTTACTTTCTTTGACTTGCTTTTTTAAATTCCAATGCTAGGTTTTTTACATTGGAGTTTTAAAAGCTTGCCTGTATTGTTAACTACACCTTAGTAGACTTGCCCCAAAGAAAACTGCTGCCATCAGTAAGACAAAGCAAAAAGATTTCTAGTGAACTCTGAGTCTGTCTTTCAGTTTAGTTCAGTTCAGTTCAGTTGTTCAGTCGTGTCCAACTCTTTGTGACCCCATGAATTGCAGCATGCCAGGCCTCCCTGTCCATCACCAACTCCCAGAGTTCACTCAAATTCATGTCCTTTGAGTCAGTGACACCATCCAGCCATCTCATCCTCGGTCGTCCCCTTCTCGTCCTGCCCCCAATCGCTCCCAGCATCAGAGTCTTTTCCAATGAGTCAACTCTTCGCATGAGGTGGCCAAAGTACTGGAGTTTCAGCTTTAGCATCATTCCTTCCAAAGAACATCCAGGACTGATCTCCTTTAGAATGGACTGGTTGGATCTCCTTGCAGTCCAAGGGACTCTCAAGAGTTTTCTCCAACACCACAGTTCAAAAGCATCAATTCTTTGGAGCTCAGCTTTCTTCACAGTCCAACTCTCACATCCATACATGACTACTGGAAAAACCATAGCCTTGACTAGACGGACCTTAGTCAGCAAAGTAATGTCTCTGCTTTTGAATATGCTATCTAGGTTGGTCATAACTTTTCTTCCAAGGAGTAAGCGTCTTTTAACTTCATGGCTGCAGTCACCATCTGCAGTGATTTTGGAGCCCAAAAAAATAAAGTCTGACATTGTTTCCACTGTTCCCCCATCTATTTCCCATGAAGCAATGGGACTGGATGCCATGATCTTCGTTTTCTGAATGTGGAGCTTTAAGCCAACTTTTTCACTCTCCTCTTTCACTTTCATCAATTTAACTCCAATTCATTCATTACATAATTTGTGGCTCTGAGATGCCACAGAAACAGAGTTCAATTGTTTTTCACTGCTTAACGCTATATACTACTATACTCAGTAAAATAGTAAGTCAAGACTAAATAGCATTAATATTTGGGGCTGAGGTATTTTACCCCAGTATTTACTGAGTAAAGCAGTAAGAAGTTGAAAATAATTCAATAACCCCCAAAACATCCCATTTAAAAGTGTGGAGGTTTTTATATCAATTTTTAGTTTTAATCAAGGTTCCTCATTTCACATTCCAAATTCCAAAAGATGAAATGCAGCCGAGTTCTTACTGAAACTTCCTCTCTAACTTTTACTATTATAAGCCTACAATGAATGACAGATGCCAAGAAAAGTGGGAGTTACTGTGTTACCCAGTTCAGGGAAATTGACTTTATGTTTTTGTTTTTAAATGCTGAGCTTTTAAACCCTGTAACATGACCTCTGCTTTATTAGCATGAGTAGGGAAGGCCAGGAAAATAAATAAATAAGATTCACAGTATCAAGTTTTTCCTCTTACCATAATTCTAAACCATCTTCCAGAAGATAAACATGTGGAGGCTGGGAAACATCTGTACTCAGTTGAATAACTGGGAGCAGGAAAGGGTACAGGTTCTTGCTGTCTGCTCCTAATCCCTATGGGAAGTATAAATAAAACTTAACATAGATAATCTAAGGTCCCACCTCCCACCAAAAAAATCACCTATCATATTAAAAAGTCCTAAAACCAATTTATAAAAAATCAATCAATCAGATTTTAAAAGGATGATTCTAATTATAAGCATTATTAAAACAAAATTAGTTCTGATTATAATTGGAAATCGGTAGTAAAAAAATATTCAACTGCCTAATGGTAGTAAAACCATATACATCAAGGTTACAAATATATGTTCAGTTTAAGAGATTTCTCATATACATATTTATTTTCCCTTCCATGATGACTGAAGACGTGTAAACAGTGATGTGTTAAATTCTACAAATTATCCCAACTAAATAACTAAGTTAAGAAGAACCTAATCTAAATGCTCATCAGTTAAGATAACATTATAATACCTTCATATCCTAGAATACTCAGGAGCCATGAAAAAGGATTAGGCATGGAATGAAAACAATTTCAAAAATAATGACAAATTGGGATTAAAAATAAGGGTGTATAACAATTTCACAAGCCAAACAAGTTTCTTAATAGCTATATATCTGATATGAACATATACACATAAAAAAGTTTCTTGGGAGCAAACAGAAAAAACTATTGACACTAGTTAAATATGGATGTTGGAAAAGGATGTTGGGAGGGGTAAAAGGAGTTTTTTTTTATGTGTGCATTTTTTAAAGAATTTATGCCAATTTTTTAATAAGTTAAGAAAACAAAGATGGAGGAAGAAGAGGGGGATTTTAATTTAAAATTCTAGTTTGACTAATTACTGTCTTCTTGAGGGTGACTCAGTGCATCACACTAAATCTAAGCACTTTGAAAGGAACATAAGAGTATAGAGAATCAATTTCTAACTCATAATCTCTACAATCCAATAAGCAAAGAAAGGAAACCAAACAATCAAACATCTCCTCACTTAGAAAATAATTCAGATGTCAATACAATATATAATTACAAAGCAACAAAATGTATATGAATGCCTCTTTCAATGACACACACATATATATAAAGTCAAAATTTTATCAACAGGATATAGATACTTCAGTGGAAATACACTAAGTTTATCCTTAAATACACTAAATTGGGCCTTTCTACAACTATGCAAGGGTTGATAGACTTTATTAAAGATTTTTCCAAAGAAGAGATTTATAAAAATGTCACATTTAATAAAGTAGTAAACTTTGCCTTAAAATTCAGTTAAATTTCACTCTCCACAGCTCAAATCTTAACAGAACAAAAAAAGAAAAAAAAATTAAGAAAAACTAATCGTTCATTTTTTAATATCAATACTTAGTATTTCCTAGGAATGTTAGAATCTACTTAGTGCACATTTTAATGAGCACAAAATGTTAGCATTAGCAAAATTAAAGTAAGTAACTGCTAAACATAAAAGACTCTCAGCTAAAGCGTCAAGAAATTTAGCTTTGTCATCTAGTGGGTTGAAGAACGTGTCAGAATGTGTCAGATATGCAGCTTTAAGTAAATCTGAACACTTTCGATCCACAACTGTAACTATAAAACAATGCCTACAATTCTGTGAAATAACTACAATTATAATTACAGTTAAGCAGGGAGAAAAGAACAACACTCTCCAAAAAGTGGTATTTCTCAGGGTACTGTCTTTGGCTCTCTTCTCGTGTGCTTTGTACTTGCTGCTGCTGCTGCTAAGTCACTTCAGTCATGTCTGAATCTGCGACCCCACAGATGGCAGCCCACCAGGCTCCGCCGTCCCTGGGATTTTCCAGGCAAGAGTATGGAGTGGGTTGCCATTGTACTTGCTGATAATGTCCAAATCTACTATCTCCAACCCAAACCTTTGAACTCTAGACATTCCTTATGACACAGGAAATCATGAACCAGAAGGCATCTCAAACTCTCAAGTAAATCACTGAACCAACCCACTATCTTCCTAAAATATAGCTCCTGTTCCTGCATTTCCTAACTCGAGTGACATGAACCACTGTCTACAGAGCAAAAAAATTATACCACAACTACCTTCCATGCTTCTTCCTCCACACCCCAAATCTAAGCAACCCTTAATTCTATCTCAAATTTTCCCCCTTCTCTCCATGGCTTTACTTCACATCATCGTCTCTTTCACGGTTAACAGAAGAGCTTCCCAACTATTTCTTTGACCTTAGTTCTACTCCATTCCAAACCAGTGTCCCCACTGGTGCACTGATTACCTTTCTAAAATACAAATGACAACACACCTTCCTCTGAACTTCAAGACACCTTCTTTATGCTTTCCTAACCAGGCCCCAGGGTTCCCTGGTGGCTCAGTGGTGAAGAACCTTCCTGCCAGTGCAGGAGACGTGGGTTTGATCCCTGGTCAGGAAGATCCTCTGGAGAAGAAAGTGGGAATTCATTCCAGTATTCTTGCCTGGGAAATCCCAAGGAGAGAGGAGCCTGGCAGGTACAGTCCATGGGGTTGCAAGAATCAGACGTGACTTAGCAACCAAGCGACAATAAGAACTGGCCCTTACACCCAACTGTGATACTCAGTGCTGCAGCTATACAAAATGACTCTGTATTAGAAATCACTATGTTAGCATCTGGTGAATGCTGATGGATTTAACACATGCATTTACTACTGTGCTTTCCTAAGATCCACTAAAAAGATATATGTGTATGTGTTTTTAAAGACCTAGAACTCTAAGTACAAAGACAGCTTAAGAAGAGATAAAAGCAACTTATTTTTGGAAGCGGGAAAGAAAGACTGATTTAGCAGACTCAGAAAACCAAAGCTCAAAGCCAGCAGTGAAAAAGGGCAGGAAACCACCTGATTTACACTACAGAAACTCCAAAAGACTTGGGAATTGATAGCACAAGGTATTTTGGAAAGGGAAGCTGAAGGGAAATATTAAAAGTAATAGGACCTGTAGAAGGTATTTTAAAAGATACTTGATGACAAGATCTCATCCTTGTGCATAGTCAAACAACTGGCCCTCTTTAATCAGTACAGATTTGGCCATTTATTCTCATAAGGTAAAACAAAGCATCTGAAGACAAGGAGACAATCAGGTAATCAAGACTAGGGACTAGGGATACTATATAAAACAGAGATATAATATAATGGGCAAAAGACTGATGGCTCTTTCACTAAGGAAAGATCTCAGAATCATAGAACCAAAACATTTGTCCCATACAAAAAGAAAAGCTTCCAGCTAGACTATTCTAAAGAAAAAACCCACAATCAGCAAGTTTCCCATATATTTTCAATCCTTTTGATTAACTTTTTAGTGCCCACTCTAAAATATAAAATTTATACAGACAAAATATTGGTACAGCTCTTGAAGTTGGGAAATGGTTACCTAAGGATTCATTATACTGTTCTTCCTTCTTTTGTGCATGCTTCAAAGTTTCACAAGAAAAAAAAAAAGCAGGCAACCAATCACATCAACAGACATGACTGAAGGAAACAGAAACCACATATAGAGATAAAAGCCTAGAAAAATGTTAATATCCTTATTAGAATAAAACACTGCATTCATAAAAACAAAAATGAAATTATTTTCAACAACACAAATGATTGTATTTGTATACAAATGGTTGTATACAAATATAAAATGATTATTCAACAATACAAAAAAGAACTCCTCAAGTGGGGAGGGACAAAATAGGGTTATGGGATTAACAGCCACAAACTAACATGTATAAAATAACCAACAAGGATACATGACACAGCACGGAGAAATATAGCCATTATTTTGTAATAACTTCAAATGGAGTATAATCTATAAAAATATTGAATTGACTATGTTGTACACCTGAAATTAATACTATAAATCAACTATACTTCAATTAAAATAAATAAATAAAATTTTAATCTAAAAAAAAGGACTCATAGACATTAACAATATTACCACAGGAAAGAAAAACTCAATAGAACGACTGGAAGATAAAGCTCAAAAAATTCCCCAGAAAGTAGAGCAAAAGGACAAAGAGAAGGAAAAGCAGAAACGAACAGTAAGAAAAATAT
The DNA here is from genome assembly GCA_006410935.1 of Redunca redunca. NCBI lineage: Eukaryota > Metazoa > Chordata > Mammalia > Artiodactyla > Bovidae > Redunca > Redunca redunca. Next base: position 764,271 of record SJYQ01006322.1, read on the forward strand.
AGGGCTGGGTCATTCGTCTAAGTAACAAGACGTTCAGAAAGAGACAAAAGAAAAACATGAAGGTGTGGAAATAATCAACAGAATGTAATGGAGTTATCTAGAATCCAAGAACATGAGTTTCCAGTTTGCAATATACATCAAGTGTCCAGAACAGTGAATGAAAATATACCCACATCATCATGAAATTGAAAATAGAAACACAGAGGTCATATAAGTTGCCAAAGGGAAACAGAGATGACACATTCAAGAAACAAGAATTAAAATGGCTAAGGATTCTTAAGAGCAACTCCAGAAGCTAGCAGACACACGAAAAATGCCTCTCAAGGGGTAAATTTAGAATTTTACACCCAGCCAAACTACTAGTCAACATGAAAACTTTAAGCCGTTTTCACACATGCAAAATCTTGACAAAATTTACCCCCCAAGTACCTTTTGCAGAATGCCACAGACATTCGTGGGCTCCAGCAGAAAGAGGAACTCATAACAAGGAAGAAGACAGGTACAGAAAACAGGCATCCTACAGAAAGGATAGGCAAGAAGAACCCTTCTGATGACACTGAAAGGGGACCCAGTTGTAACAGCCCCGAACAAGCACAGAGTAGAAACCAACGCATACTGAAGCGCCTGTCAACTTTCCAGATTCCAGGATGATGAAAGCAACAAAGTACCTGATATGTATGAACATACTGAGGGAATGTTTAGGTAACAGGCGGACAGAATGGGTTCAGTTACATAGAAAGCTAAATGTAGTAGGCAGAATTCTGAGATGACCACCTATGATTCTTACCTTCATAACTTCAGTGCACACAGACCATTCCCCAGTTATTCAATCAAATGCTAGTTTAGATATTAATTTCCAGATATGACTAAGGTCTCAAACTGAATGATCTTATAATAAGAAAATTATATAGATTAGCCTGACCTAACCACATGAACCCTTTAGAAGAGTTTTCTTTAGCTAGTTGCATGAAAGAAAGTTAGAGATTCAAAACCTGAGGGGATTTGACAACCGAGAATTTCCCCACTGCTGACGATACTGATGGAAGGGGTCATGATCAAGGAATGTGGCTGGACTCTAGGGACTTGGAGGGCCTCCAAGCCTTCCCTGGCAGTTCAGTTGGTAAAGAATCTGCCCACACTCCAAGAGACGCTGGTTTGATTCCTGGGTCAGGAAGATCCCCTAGAGAAGAAAATGGCTACCCACTCCAGTATTCTGGCCTGGAGAATTCCAAGGTAGCCTGGCAGGCTACAGTCCATGGGGTCACAAAGAGTCAGACACGACTGAGCAACTTTCGCTTTCACTTTCAGCTGACAGCCAGCAAGTAATCTGGGATTTTAGTGTTACAGACCAAGGAACTAAATTCTGCCAACAAGCTGACTGAATGTAAAGAAAAATTTTCCTCGAAGCCTCCAGGGGAGAACTTAGTCTGGCAACATGTCAATTTCAGGCTATCAGACTGATTAAAGAGTACAAAACAGTGTGCTCGATCTCTGACCTACAGAACTATGAGGTATTTAGAATGCCGTTTTATTCCTTTACATCTGTGGTAATTTGCTGCACAGTAATGGGAAACTTATAATAAACTAAGCAAAGAAAATTATTAATATAGGAGTGGAGATTAGGCGGATGGTTATACAGGGTAGAAAATTAGCTGTATATTATGATATATGACTTCAACAATCTTTATATATGAACTCCGTGTATGTAGTCATACAAACACTAAACAGTGACCTAATTTAAATTATAATCTAACTATATTGGGAGGCTTGAAGGATAGGAGTCATACACAGGAAAATAAAAATTAAATCCTCATCTTCTATACAGGGAGGTCAAGAGATAACGACACACTATTTGGGTATCACCTCTGAAGGAAGACTTCTCTGATGACCCATGTGAGGTCTTCAAGTCTGAGCCAAGTGACCCACCAAGTGCCCCACAGCACCCTGTCCTTACTGCTAAAAGGGCACTTGGCTGTTCAGTCCTCCCCTAGACAACCACATTCACAGAAAGCTTGTCCTGTTCATTTCTGTTTCCCAGTGCCTAGGACCATGTACTGCATACTGCAGGTGTTCAAAAACATGTTTATCAAATAAATGAATGCCTGCTTCCACTGAGGCCAAATTACTGCAGGAGAGAAAGTTTATTTTCATTCATTACTATACTCCTCAGTCAGAGAGACTATCAGTCTAGGTTCCTAGAATTTTAAAAAGGAAAACAAAAATAAAAACAAAAAAATACTTACACTAATATCTTATACTAATACTTATACCAATATACTAAATTTAATAAATAAATAAATAAAAATGATAGTTGAAAGATGCAACAATTTCCTTGAAAGGAAAACTTACCAATAACCCTAATAATTATATAACTTTCTCAAAAGACTGAAAAGCTTATTTTAAGGTAGTCTCATTTTTAATGTTAAACATTGTATGTTTTCTCCAAGGGCACATGATTACTTAGCTGAAAACTTGCACCACTGGCCTATACATATCCAGGGTGTCACAATTAAAGGAAAAGGTCCTATAGACTCCAAACATTTCCCACAAGTTACTACAGCGTCCTAAGATTTCCTGAGGTAACACTGCTTGAAGAGCATACCTCCTTCACAAAAATCTCAAGTTGAGTCTAAAAACACATTTGGCAGAGATATAAGGCAAAAGACATGAGGATCACTCTCTGTTCTCATGCTTACATGAACAATCTCAGACTAATTGCTAACCTTCTATTAGCCTTTGTATCCCCTTCTAATAAAGGGATATAGTTTTTCAGGATAATCACAAGAATTAAAGGATAGACAAAAGTGCTTAAAAAAGTTTTTTTTGTATCACTATCCATGTATCTAAAACTGTCTCAGATAGAAATTTATAACTATAAAACTCAACCATAAATATTTGATGAAAGAATAAGTTTATGTTTCAAGGTGACTGAAAAAGGTTTTTTTTTAAAAAATAATAATAATATTAGCTTAACTTATTGGAACATTTTAGAGTACTAATTCTTAACTTTGAAAGAGATCTCCCCATTGGAAAAAAATCTATCAACTTTTGCAGTAAGGGCAATAAAAGTCACTTGTGCATCCCTAGAGACAGATATTCTCATTAAGTGCTTCCCTCTCCATTCTCTTATGATCAGATCATAATCTACCCTAACAGTTCAAATGAAAACTGCAGCTCTATCTCTCTCTCTCTGAAATTTTAGGGTTCTCTCCACCTGCTGCACATCCTCATACCTCAAAGTCAAGATATCAAATATCAAATTAACTCCTTCCCTCAAAGGCAACTCACCTGTTTTTCTGTCTTCCCAACATATGAAAGGAAAAATTTTACTTTAAATTAAGTGAAAATGGAGAGTAAGTTTATACAGAAGAGCCTGAATACCAAGGAAACTACATGCAAAAAAACAACTGACTGTAAAAATCACAAGTCTACATTTTCTGGGGACAACCACCTCTAATGAAAGAAATTGTCTTTTAAACGTAGAGAATATTTTTTTTAATGTCAAAAAGTGTTCATAGTAAATATAAAAAAAGGTTTTTTTGAATTGTGTAGATCACACATGAACAAGAAAAATATGAGGTCTTTTACTGCCACTAACATCAATCACATGAAAATAGCAAAAAAATTTAAAGAAGGAGAAAAAAAAAAACTAAACTAGAGATTGTGGAGAAGGAACTTACCTGAACAAGATGAATAAGCGTTGTCAGAATAGCACATCTCAACATATTGTGCTCTTCACTCTGCTTCCAAAGAAGAGGCAAATATTGTACCAAACATCCTACATACGGTCGTATCTATCACAACAGAAGCAGAGGAAGCAACAGAACCGTATTAGTAAAGAAGGCGACTTATTTCAGAAACACTGACAGACCTATTAGGTCACAGGTAGCAAATGGTTTACCGGATGTAATGTATTAAGTATATATCCTTTTAATGATAAATTCGACAGCATATAGAGACACAGAGCTCCAGGGTAAATATTTTTAAATAATTTTAAACAAGCAGCAAATTTCTTGGCTGAAATAAAATTTAGGAATATAAAACAACATACTGACACCAGTTATTTCTTTAACAGAAATAACTTAATAAAAAATGCTGTTATATCCTGGTTCTTTTTAATGAAACAACTTATATAATTGGGAATTATAATGTTTTTAAAAGAGTCAGCATTTCCTCATTCATTCAACCATTACCGAATGGCATCTTTCAAGTATCAGGCCTTGAAGACCAGGCGCCAAAAAGCAGAGGATATAAAGGTAAGCATATGAACCCTTAATCCTTTTCAAAGGATAAAACTGTTAACCCCAATATGGATTAACTTCACCAGTTTTAGAAAATATCCCCTACATCACACACACCAAGGCTTGATAGTGAGATTTTTGGAAAATAAAATGGAACCTGATTCCACACAGAACCTGGAAACTGCACTCCAGGTTTAGGCCTACAGTTACCCAGTATTTGGAACTGATCTGATGAGCGTACACAGATAAATCAAAACACTAGAGTTTCACAGTTTCAGTACTATCAATCCCAAGGATTAAAAATTAAAAATTTCTCCCATACATATGGCTGATTCACCTTGTTATACAGCAGAAACTAATACAATATTGTAAGGCATTATACTCCAATAATTAAAACAAAAAAACTGCTCCCAGAAACAGTAAGAATTTCTCTACTCTGCTTATAATACATCATACACTAAAAGTATAGCAAAAAAAAAATCCCTAAGATTTGTTCCCCAGGTTTAGGAGAGGAGATACAGAAAGATAAGAAGTTAAAATATTTGCCCAAATATTTCAGTGAGATAAAACTGAATAAATATTAAGAGACTCTTCATGTATCCAATTCTGAATATTATTTTAACATATTTATTGAGCACTTAATTTTGCTAAGTGCTCTATCTCAAAGATCCCTCCAATTAACTTATAAAGGCAGACCAGTTAATACATAAAAACAGGTTTCAGAGTATCTAATGCATTCATATTTAACTAAAAACAGCATGTTTTACTGATAAGGAAAGTTTTGGTTTTGAACAAATTAAACAGAATATCTTCCAAAGCATGGAAGAAAGGAAATATGTGCTATGAATTATAGACCGGGTGAATAATAGAACCAAGCACCCAATTACATTTGAAAGTCATGAAAGATTTATATCCCAGTCTCAGTTGCTCATTAGAGTATGCTCTAAATTAAAATTAATGTTTCAAAGACACTATTTTAAAAATCACTCATAGAATCAGTGTTGTAAAAGATTTTAAAAAGGGGCTGGCGATTAGAAAACAAAGTGAAGACATGAGAGCCAGACACATTTCCTTAGGTTAGGAGGAGGGAGGTAAAAAATAAACTACTGGGGCAACTGAGAAAACCTGAATATGGACTTGATATCAGAATACAGGACTACATCAATGTTAAGTTCTCTGAATCTAATGATGATTATGATTAAGAAGGAGAGGTCTAATATACTAAGGTCAAGTGTTGTGATGAAATGAAGTGAAGAATATATGGGTAGTGATTTACTACAACATGTCTGCATATTTAAAATTTTTCAGTGAAAACATGTAAAAGAAAAAAAAATACTATAAATATTTCTTAAAGTGATTATGTGTTTTGGGTAGACCAATGATCAGTTATTGAAATAACATTTAAAAAACACATGGAATTAAGAATGTTTTATAGATATCAGGCTAACTATCCCACAACAGAAAGTGAACCATCAGAGTAACACAACTGAGATGAGAGTACTCATCTTTTGGCATTTCTACTCCAAAAAAATAGAATGGGGTGGGGCTCTACTATGAGCATTATAGTCTTATGAGTTCATTCTACACAGGAAGATATCCACTTTCATTCATAACACATTAGAAAAACAAGTGAAACTCGAATATATGACAGACTAACAAATGTTTTAACAAAGGTTCCATTCACAAGGGAATTTAAAAAGTAAGTCTCTATTAACATCTCACTTTAGCTAACACTTTCAACAGAATATTTAACATTTCACACTGGCTCTTTAATTTTTAATTTTGTTCTTTTCCTTCAGAAATACTTAAGTCCAAAGACTGCTTACCTGACATCTTACTTGATGATTAACACATTATTTCCTGACTGTGTATTTATAGAATCCCTGAACCAGAAAATTTTACTTACAGGTTTTCAGTTACGTTTTTAGAAAAAGGAAATATAATCTTCAAAAAATTTCAAGGTATGGTATAAAGATGGTGACTTCCCTAAAACTTCAAAAACTGTTATGTGTCAGAAAGTACCTCTGTAAGATGGCTCAGAATGTCTGCAATCTAGTAGACAAAAATCATATATCTGAAGGATATTTAAGTGATGGTGTTGTTCAAATATTAACACAAGAAAATATTTTTCCTGAAAACATTTTTCATAACCCTTTCCTATTCATGTTCTAAAAACAAAAAGTACTAATGGATAATTATATCTTATTTACTAATGATATAGACATATGAGCTGCTTAGGCTATTTGTGCTGTGAAAGATAACCATGGATAGAAACCAAAGTATTTTTAAATTTACTAAGTAAGAGTAATGTTAAGCTTATGTGGGAAAAGGTTTAGCAGTTTGGGGAGATGGGGTAAGAAAATTCATTTCTACAAAAAGAAAAAAAAAACCTTCTTTAAGAAATTTCCATTAGCCAGATGGTATCTAAATAAGATTATTTTAAAAACTGCCAAATCTTGCTTCTACAATATAATCAATTTTTAAATAATTTATTGCAATTGTATAGTAATCTGCATATTGAACATTTAATATTAAATATCTGTGATAATTTTACACTCAGGGATCCTTGAGAGTAATCTTTATCTTTACCATTTTATACACGAGGACTCAAGGATCAAGACCATGTCCAAGCCCAAGAGCAGAGACAGGGACTTGAAATAAGTTTAAAACACAGTCTCAATGACCAAATCCTCTCAATGTTATTGATAAACCAATATCAAAATGAAGTAATGTAATTAATGTAATAAGAAACACAAGTGTCAAAAAGCTTTAAGATGTTACTACTTTTAGACAGCAGCACTCAAATCTGCTCAAAGTGATTAATGGTCACTCAAAACTGCAACTGGTGCCACATCAATATAACGCTGAGTTCAGTCAGTCGGTTAGTGTTAGCTGCTCAGTCATGTCCAACTCTTTGTGACCCCATGGACTACAGCCTGCCAGACTCCTCCGCTCATGGGATTCTCCAGGAAAGAATACTGGAATGGGTTGCCATTCCCTTCTCCAGGGGAGCTTCCCGACCCAGAGATTGAACCTGGGTCTCCTGCACTTCAGGCAGATTCTTTACCAGCTGAACTATCGGTCAGAAAGTTAATGATGAGTTTGAATATTATCAATGCCACTAAAATGTCTGAACTTTGGCAAATTTCTTGAAGCCTCAAATTGTTCGAGATAATTAATTCTAATTCCCATCCAAAGGCTTTTTTTAAGGATTAAATGAGAAATATATGCAAATCACCTGGCACAGGAGTTGGAAACTTATCATTACTCAATAATTGATAGCAATTCTCGTTAATTGCTTTAGAATTAATAAGCAGGTTCAAGGTGTCAGAATTCACTAATAGATTCAGGAGCAGACTCCAGGACTGTAGACTTAAATTCAGTTATCTTTTCCTAATTAATACCTCACAGATTTACTCAGCACTTTTCAAATAAAAATATGCAGTGTAAACTTGGATATAAGAAATTACAGGATAATTACTGTGTGGTTCCTGGATTATCAATTTTTCACAAACATTAAGAGTGATAAGGGAAGCTGAATACAATTAAATAATAATTTACTAACTTTACATATTATTTTTACATTAAACCAGTGATGGATATAACATGGCCTAGACTGCAAAACACACTCAGTTTTTAGGGTAAAAACAACAGATTTCTGAGAATATTTGTATTTGCTGACTGACACTTGTGAGTATGCACTCAAACATATTAAACTGTAAAAAGTATTATTCAATATAAACTGAATTTTATAAAAGATAATAATTTTGCTTTCTAACAAACAGCACTACATTGTTGATCCAATTTTTTTATTTGTTCATTTTCTTAGGTCATTTTTAAAAAATGCCAAGTATAAAAGTCAATTTTGATACAGAAGTGAAATCACAACCTAATAGAACCATTTTAATGAATGTTTTAACACTTAAACAATGTGTACAAAGCACAGATGTTAATGATTTCTACATATACTCTACACATTTCTCTAACGTTTATTTTCATGTTTACAACAAAATTACCTGCACATTGACTCTTTCAATCACACAGGAAAGGACATGTAAAACATGCATCTTTGTGTCACATTCTGTAACTTGCTGAAGTAACTGAAAGAGCAGTGTGAACATGGTTTCCAAATACTGCAGGTAAAAGAAAAAATAAAAGTTTGGTACAGAAATGTAAAAAACCTTCACATAAAGACAGAATAAGTAGTAAAATTAAGCCATAATATCAAAGACATAAAAGGCAAATAGACAAAACCTTAGCATTACCTATACATCTTCAAACTGGTTAAGTTGTCAATATTTAGGGCAGTGATCTTATTCTTTATTGCTGTTAAAGTGCCCGTTTTCAAATTTAATTCATCCACAAATGTTTTCAGAGAAAAACTGTGTCTGAAGTTTCTGTGTTTAAAGTTTATACAGCTAATTCAACTTTTAAAAGTGCTTTGTCACTTCTTTTCCACATATGCCTGTTGTTTTGCAAAGTCTACTCATTATAGCAAGAGGAACGCCATTACTAAACTCACATACCAGCTTTCTGATATAAATTTTTATAGACAAATACTTGTAATTATAGTACAACAGAATGTTTCTGATTAGGAAATAGAAAACAAAAAACCTGTGTCTGGCTTTTAACTTCTATATCGTAAAAATTATAGTAGAAATTAACAAATCACAGGATGTCAGAGACAGAAATGTTTGCTCTTTCAGATATCTGATTCACTTTTAAACAGATTGGTAAAACACCTTTCATCCAAAAGCATTTAGTGATTCTTCTATTAAAGAAAAATTTCTGCTCTCCAAGTGTACCCATTTCTGACCCCATAAGAAATAAAGGCAGATATTTTACCATAAAGTTTTCTTGTCTAGCCTTCTCAAGAAAACCAAACACTCAGGCCCCAATCATACTGACAGATTTAACAAGAGTTTACTGAGTGACAACTATGTGGAAACAAAATAGGTGCTGAGGGTTGAGTGAAGGAAAAAAAAAAGTGTAAGACTAGGTATTGTGCTTTTCAGGTAATTTGCACTCTCATGTAGGACAGACATATATACACAGACAACAGAGGGGGATGACCTAAGGATGAAAAGTAACAGACAGATATGAAATGAGTAGATGTCTTACACTAGTGAGAAGAGAAAGTGCAGCAGTCATCTCTAAAATGGATAACAAGATGATGAAACAAAACAGAATTACAGAAATTAAAGTTACCAATAAAAGCATCACTTCCCAAATAATCTAAATATACTTTTGNAAATTATGTTTTAAAAATAATTAATTTTAAAGTGTTACTAAAATGCCTTGCAGTGAAGTATTCTTAGAATATTTAAAGGATATTTAATTTCAAAGTTGTAGCTGTTTCAATACGGACCTAAAAAGAAAGTATATTGTGAAATTTGAATCATTCTGGAATTAGTAAACACCGTTAATAAGAATGAGAAAAAAAATGTATCACATATCACTTTCTCTATTCTTTTTGTTAATATTAAAGTTACCAGGTACATTAACATCTGAAAATAAAAAGACATTCTCCTTTGCAAGCAAGGGCTAAAAAGAAAAATTGTATCATTTCCCACCCTTCTCAGTTAACCATGATTTGCTAAATCCAGTCCGTACTCCAGGAAGAAAAACAGTTTGCCATCAATCTGTAGAGACTGTGAGACTGAGAGAAAAGACAGGGAAGATCTTGCCAGAGGGAAAGGGCAAGTTGAGAAGCAAAGAAGAGAAGGAGGAAAACAGGGCGGGCCTACCGAAGCTGGAGGATGTGAAGTGAAGACGGAGCAGGGAGGAGAGAAAGAAGAGAGGGGAGGAGGAACCCGAACACAAACTGCCACCTGCAACCTGAGTTACAGGAAGTTCTTGGAACAACCGAAAGATCAAGTCTGCAATTTTCTAAATCTCCACGTTCACAAGAGCTTTGCAAAAGCCCTGGACCTTGCCAAATCACATTGTGTGTGTGTATCAGCACGTTACCCGGGAAAATCATGTCACGACAGCATGTTCTACATCTCCTTTCAGGTTTTACCTGTGACTTGGCCAGCTAAACGGCACAGGCTACCGCACTCCATCTCCACACCAAGTACAAAGGCAAGCCATGATTAAATTCTATATGCTACTCTGCAAAATAATGTCTCTAAAATTTTAATCTCCTGACAAGAGCCTTTACTTTTTTAGATGCTGTTACACTTTCCACACCTGTAATAGCAATCGGTTTTTCCTTTGCAGTCATTTTCTACAAAGAAACAGTTTTGATCATTTTACAGGAACTTCTGAGGACTTGAGGGGCTTACTAGTCATGTTCATCAAATTAGTTAAGTACTCTAGATTCTAAGAACCTAGTGTGCAGGTGCTTTCTCATCTGCTTTCTCTTTTTTTCATTGTTTCTAAAGGTAACATGAACATTTCTGTATTTTTAAATGATTTAACAAATGTGCTGATTATCCAACATAAATAAAGCACTCTGCCAAGTGTTCTACTATGAAATGACCTAATGAAAAGATGACATACTCATGCAATTAAAAATATTCAACAAGGAACTATTTCTCCCAGGCATTGTGTTGGGTGTTGTAGAAAGAGTTAAGGAAGACACACTTCCTCTTCCTGGATCACAACCCTGTCATGACGAAGGGGCTTGCCTAACTCAATGCAGCTGTGAGCCATGCCACACAGGGTCACCCAAGACAGACAAGTCATAGTAAAGAGTTCTGACAAAAGATGGTTTGCTGGAGAAAGGAATGGCAAACCACTCCAGTATTCTTACCACAAGAACCCCATGAACAGTATGAAAAGGCAAAAGGATACGACACTAAAAAATGAGTCCCCCAGGTCAGAAGGTGTCCAATATGCTACTGGGGAAAAGTGGAGGGCAATTACAAACAGCTCCAGAAAAAATGAAGCAGCAGGGCCAAAGCAGAAACAATGTTCAGTTGTGGATGTGTCGGATGATGCTGTAAAAAACAATACTGCATAGGAATCTGAAATGTTAGGTCCATGAACCAAGGTAAATTCGGATGTAAGCAGGAGATGGCAAGAGTGAACACTGACATCTTAGTCCATCAATCAAGTGAAATAAATTAGGGAACTAAAATGGATGGGAATGGATGAACTTAATTCAGTTCAGTTCAGTCGCTCAGTCGTGTCCGACTCTTTGTGACCCCATGAATCGCAGCATGCCAGGCCTCCCTGTCCATCACCAACTTCAGGAGTTCACTCAGACTCACGTCCATTGAGTCCATGATGCCATCCAGCCATTTCATCCTCTGTTGTCCCCTTCTCCTCCTGCCCCCAATCCCTCCCAGCATCAGAGTCTTTTCCAATGAGTCAACTCTTCGCATGAGGTGGCCAAAGTACTGGAGTTTCAGCTTCAGCATCATTCCTTCCAAAGAAATCCCAGGGTTGATCTCCTTCAGAATGGACTGGTTGAATCTCCTTGCAGTCCAAGGGACTTTCAGATGACCATTATATCCATTACTATAGGCAAGAATCCCTTGGAAGAAATGGAGTAGTCCTCACAGTCAACAGAAGAGTCTGAAATGAAGTATTTGGGTGCAGTCTCAAAATGGACAGAATGATCTCAGTTCATCTCCAAGGCAAGCCATTCAATGTCACAGTAATCCAAGCCTATGCCCCTACCACTGATGCCGAAGAAGGTGAAGTTAACCAGTTCTACACAGACCTATGAGACTTTCTAGAACTAACACCAAAAAAAGAAAAGTCCTTTTCATCATAGGGGTTTGAAATGCAAAAGCAGGAAGTCAAGAGATAGCTGGACTACCACGCAAGTTTGGCCGAGGAGCACAAAATGAAGCAGGGCAAAGGCTAACACAATTCCACCGAGAGAATGAACTGGTCATAGCAAACACCTTTTTCCAACAACACAAGAGACAACTCTACACATGGACATCACCAAATGGTCAACACTGAAATCAGACTGATATATATTCTTCGCAGCCGAAGACAGAGAAGCTCTACACAGTCAGCAAAAACCAGATGGGGAGCTGACTGTGGCTCAGATCATGAGCTCCTTACTGAAAATTCAGGCTTCAGCTGAAGAAAGTAGGAAAAACCACTTGGCAATTCAGGTATGACCTGTATCAAATCCCTTAAGATTATTCAGTGGAGATTACAAATAGATTCAAGGGATTAGATCTGGTAGACAGAGTGCCTGCAAAACTATAGAAGGAGGTTCAAACTGTACAGGAGACAGTGACCAAAACCATCCCCTAGAAGAAGAGACCCAAGAAGGCAAAATAGTTGTCAGAGGAGCTGAGGAAAGAAGATAAGTGAAAAGCAAGGGAGAAAGGGAAAGATACACCCAACTGAATGCAGAGTTACAGAGAAAAGCAAGTAGAGACAAGAAGGCCCTCCTAAATGAACACTGCAAAGAAGTAGAGGAAAACAAGAGAATGGGGAAGACTAGAGATCTCTTCAAAAAAACTGGAGTCATCAAGGGAACATTTTATGCAAGGGTGGGCATGAAAAAGGACAGAAATGGTAAGGACCTAACAGAAACAGAAGAGATTAAGGTGGCAAGAATACACAGAACTATACAAAAAATGTCAGTGAGCCAGACAGCTACGATGGTGTGGTCACTCACCTAGAGCCAGGCATTCTGGAGGGTGAAGTCAAATAAGCCTTAGGAACCATTACTGCAAACAAAGCTAGTAGAGATGGTGGAATTCCAGCTGAGGTATTTCAAATGCTAAAAGATGTTGCTGTTAAAGTACAGCACTCAATAAGTCCACAAATTTGTAAACTCAGCAGGGGCCATAGGACTAGAAACGGTCAGTTTTCATTCCAATCCCAAAGAAGGGCAATGCCAAAGAATGCTTCCATAGAATTGTGCTCATTTCACATGCTAGAAAGGTTATGCTCAAAATCCTTCAAACTAGTCTTCAGCAGTATGTGAACCAAGAACTTCCAGATGTACAAACTGGGTTTAGAAAAGGCACAGGAACCAGAGATCAAGCTGCCAACATTCTCTGGATTACAGATGATGCAAGGGAATTCCAGAAAAACATCTACTCCTGCTTCATTGACTACCCTAAAGCCTTTGATTGTGCAGATCACAACAAACTGTGGAGCTTCTTAAAGAGATGGGAGTATCAGACCACCTTACCTGTCTCCAGGAAAACCTGTATGCAGGTCAATAAGCAACAGTTAGAACCAAATATGGAACAGACTGGTTCAAAACTGGGAAAGGACTACTAAGAAGCAGAGATATCACTCTGCTGACCAAAACACATATGCTGACCAAAACAAAGCTATCGTTTTTCAGTAGCTATGTACGGATGTGAGAGTTGGACTATAATGAAGGCTGAGTGCCAAAGAATTGATGCTTCTGAATTGTGGTGCTGCAGAAGATTTGACAGTACCCTGGACTGCAAGGCTGTATATTGCCACTCTGTTTACTTAACTTATATGCAGACTACATCAGGAGAAATGCTGGGCTAGATGAATCACAGGCTGGAATTAAGAATGCCAGGAGAAATAACAACAAATTCAGATATGCAGATGATACCATTCTAATGGCAGAAAGCAAAGAGGAACCAAAGAGCCTCTTGATGAAGGTAAAAGAGGAGAGTGAAAAAGCTGGCTTAAAACTCAACATTTCAAAAAATGAGATTTATGGCGTCTGGTCTCATCACTTCATGGAAAATTGAAGGGGTAAAAGTGGAAACAGTGACAAATTTTATTTTCTTGGACCCCAAAATCACTGCTGATGGTGACTGCAGCCATGAAATTAAAAGATCCTTGCTCCCTGGAAGGAAACCTACGACAGGCCTAGACAACATACTAGGAAGCAGAGACGTCACTCTGCCGACAAAAGCCCATGTAGTCAAAGCTATAGTTTTTCAGTAGTCATGTACAGATGTGAGAGTTGGACCATGAGGAAGGCTGAGCACCAAAGAACTGATGCTCCTGAATTGTGATGCTGCAGAGCATTTGACGCAGAAGGCGATGGCACCCCACTCCAGTACTCTTGCCTGGAAAATCCCATGGACAGAGGAGCCTGGTGGGCTGCGGTCCATGGAGTTGCGAAGAGTCGGACACAACTGAGCGACTTCCCTTTCACTTTTCACTCTCATGCACTGGAGAAGGAAATGGCAGCCCACTCCGGGGTCACACAGAGTCAGACATGACTGAAGTGACTTAGCAGCAGCAGCAGCAGCAGAGCACTTGAGAGTCCCCTGGACTGCAAAGAGATCAATCCAGTCAATCTGAAAGGAAACCAACCCTAAATATTCATTGGAAGGACTGATGCTAAAGCTTCAGTATTTTGGCCACCTGATGCGAAAGGCCAACTCACTGGAAAAGACCCTGATGCTAGGAAAGACTAAAGGCAAAAGGAAAAGAGGGCAGCAGAGGATGACATGGTTAGATAGCATCACTGACTCAATGGACATGAATTTGAGCAAACTCTGGGAGACAGTGAAAGACAGGGAAGCCTGCTGTGCTGCAGAACATGGGGCTGCAAAGAGTCAGACATGACTAAGCGACTGAACAAGAACAAGATACACTTAGTCCTTGTTATCAAAAAAGCTTACAATCCAGCAGGGGGAAAAAACACCCAGATATTAAATAATCATTAATAAAAATGGCTAATATGAAGAGCTTAAAAACAGGATAATTCCCTTGAGAACATGAATTATTTCTAGGATCTTCAAATTGTTGATATTTAGTACATGGTGAGGCATACAACTGCTGCTAAGTCACTTCAGTCGTGTCCAACTCTGTGCGACCCCAGAGACAGCAGCCCACCAGGCTCCCCCATCCCTGGGATTCTCCAGGCAAGAACACTGGAGTGGGTTGCCATTTCCTTCTCCAATGCACGAAAGTGAAAAGTCAAAGTGAAGTCGCTCAGTCATGTCCAACCCTCAGCAACCCCATGGACTGCAGCCTACCAGGCTTCTCCATCCATGGGATTTTCCAGGCAAGAGTACTGGAGTGGGGTGCCATTGCTTTCTCCGATACAACTGGCACTGTAGCAGAAATTAAATTCACAAACAACAGGACATGAAACATGCCCCCCACCCAAAGGAAATCAAACTGCCAAGCAGCAACTTATCCTTAAATCTTCATTCATCTTCCTCCACAAAAGGATCAGAGATGCACGTTACCCACAACAATGACATTTATGCACATAAGTATAGGAAAGAGACACCTGAATGAAAACTAAATGTGTTTTCCCTCCTAACAAAGGGAAGTCAGTGCAGTATTCCATACAGACAAAAGGATAAAACGAGTCATGCTGACTTGCCTGCACTTTAACTACAAGAATAGGAAGTCAGATCATAAGGGGAAGAAAAGGGCACACAACTTTAAAAAAAATAACAGAAAGAGAGCACTTAAAATAACAAACACAAAGAAAAACAAAATTAGCTATTCCTGAGCTACAGAAGAAATAGGAAGCACTTATTGCATAGGGACAATGAATTTTGCAGCAATTCACAAGTTATGGGAGGAGAAAGTCAGAACCTGAATTTCTAGATTGAAGAGTAGGGGAATCGGATAAAAGATGGGCAGAAGAGACTCTAAGATAATTTCTAACACACAACTCAATAAATAATAAATAAATGCAAGAAAATGAAACAAAACAAACAAAATTTTCCCTTGAACGGACTCTAAACACGACTTTTCACACAAAAGACATAGACCTCTTAAGGAGAGAACCAGATTCAGACTGTGAACTCAGCCTGAGTCTACCCTACACATTCATCTGAGACATCAAAAAACTTCTAAAACCATAACAAAGTAATTCCATACGGGGGCAAACAAGAGCCACCAAGCCATCAGAATCATTGGAAGGATTCCAGAGAAGTATGACAGCAACAGAGAAATGAACAAGAAGGAACCACAAGTTAACACTACTTCCAAAGAAGACTGGTTGCTACATAAAGGCAAGAGTAACTAGACGCTGCCATGACCAGCATGAGAATGAGCCTTCACGTTAACTGTCACGGTGGTTGAGCTGAGGTCCAGGCTTGGAGGAACCTAGTGCTTGACCCCTACCACCCTGCCCACAGCAGTGGAGGGAATTTCACACACTAAAGCAGTGAGCAACGTGCTGGGACCGAAAGAAATGGCAGTGTCTCAGGGACTTAAACCAACAGGAGGAACATGTAAGACAGACATGAGAGAATAATTTTGAAATAGATTCTATTTCTCTGCTGAAGAGAAACAGAGTAATAACTTTATAATCTTTTATCTTTATCTCAACTGTTTCATTAAATATTTTCTATTTTTCTGACTCGATGGTAGGCATAAGAGATACATTAATATGAACAATATTATCCTACTCACTGGCTCTTTCACTACTTGGTACTGCTATGGTACTCTTTTATTCCATTCTGCAATAAAGTCAAGATCACTGAATTACAATATTTTAATGTATTTATTCTGAACATGCATGTAAATAAGTTTCTAAAAGGATTAAAAAAAAACCAAAAACCTCCCATTTACTCATTTCCTTTTAAGAAAAAAATTCTAAAGCTCATTTTCATGCAATATGGATACCAGACATATCAATACAAAGCCAAAACAGACTACAAGAAACTGACTAGATTAAGGCTGCCTTTCCTCCTGGCTTTAGAGTGTCCTAGGGATTTATGGCTCAAACACAGATTTTTTTCTTTTTATGTTTTCTTTGGAAATTATATTTGCTGAATATAAGTGAATTCAGAATTCATTTTGTGAAAACACAGACTAACACAAAGTTTACAACAGTGCTTTGAGACACGAAGGAGGGACAAGTGGGAAAAATTCTGTAATAGTGTTTTTGAGACATGAAGGATGGACACGTGGGAAAACAAAATCAAAACTGTAAGATAGAAAGTCTGATAGAATTGGGAGACCCATAAAAGACACAAAAGTGAGAAGATAGGAGAGTTTTAATGCACATTGTTAAAAATTACCTCTGCCCAGATCCCAGCTGCAACTCCCCACGTATTCAGGATCTGCTGAGGTCATGTGCATGCCAAAGTGCCTTCTTAAACTCCATCTAGAAAATTCACTATTGCTACGCTGGCAGTCAATCTGCCCATGTGGATGGCCTTTTCTTTGCTTGACAGACAATAACCCCAAAACACCCAACCCCAAACTATAAAGCTTCCGGTTGTACTACAACATACATTATATACTGCCTCTTGTAAGAGTCAAAGTAAAAAGTGAAAGTGAAGTCGCAGAGTCATGTCAGACTCTTCGCGACCCCATGGACTGTACCTTCCAGCCTCCTCCATCCATGGGATTTTCCAGGCAAGAATACTGGAGTGGGTTGCCATTTCCTTCTCCAGATCTTCCCAATCCAGGGATTGAACCTGGGTCTCCTGCATTGTAGGCAGACACTTTACCATCTGAGCCCCCAGGCAAGTCCTTGTAAGAGTACACTAACGCTAATTTTCAAGCAACTATTGCTTATTTAATTGAACACTGCATAAACAACCTAAGTAAAAATGAGTTTTAAAATTATTTATAATTTCCAAAATTGAAAGACATTAATGGGTCAAAAACCTTACAACTAATGCAGCCCTGTACGTAAATCAAATATTCTGGTTAGAGAATCATCTAGATCCTACGAACCAAAACTTCCTCTCATCAAAAATTCAGCCATTCTATTTATACTGTGGTAATGAGATGGCTGGATGGCATCACTGACTCGATGGACGTGAGTCTGAGTGAACTCTGGAAGCTGGTGATGGACAGGGAGGCCTGGCGTGCTGCAATTCATGGGGTCGCAAAGAGTCGGACACGACTGAGCGACTGAACTGAACTGAACTGAATAACATTCTAAAATCTGAAACCTGCCATAAATAAGCAGTGCATCTACTAAGTAACATGTTCTAGAGGAATGGAAGAAAACATGCAGGAGATACTTTTTAAATGGATTTTGCAATAAACACTGGAGCACTGTTATCCTTATTAAAAAGTAATAAAAATGGAACCTTACTTGATATCCTGTTGATAAATAAATCTCAGATGGAATAAAGAAGCAAGTATGAAGAAAACCAATTTTTTTAAACAAGAAAGAAAAACAACAAAACAGAAAAAAGAAATCAATAAACCTGATTACACTAAAATTAAAAAACTCTGCTCAACAAAAAGACAACAGAATGAGCACAGAAAGACACAGGAAAGAAAGATACAGAGATTTCACTGCATTTGTAATGTTTTATTTCTTACATAGTTAAAATATTACAATGGAAATATGGAAAACCAGGTAGCTCTAATCTTAGTCACTGAATTTTTTCTCTTTACTTGACATAATTCTTAACTTTTAAAAAGTAAAAAAATTAAAAGCATCCGCTTTTTAAAGATGAGTCAGGAATAAACTCAGAAGTACAAATTTTCAAAGTGGCATTAGCATTATCTTAAACCTAATCAAAATTCCCAACATTACAAAAAAAAATTTCCAAATATTGCAGTATCATCACTGACTACTGACTATCCCTAGACCAAGTTTTAATTACAAAATGCTGATGAAAAGTTGTAATACTATTTCAAATAAACCAAATATTTTCACTCAACTTGCATTATAATCCCCTGGATCAAACAACATCGTGCGAATCACAGGGATAGACTTACTCCACACAGTAGTTTCCCATACTATAAAATTTTAAAGAATCCGGAGTTTGAGGTTTTTCAGCATAAGCTCCCTGTGCTCCTTGCTTGCAAGGCCCTCCAATAAACCTTCCTTGCTCATTAAAAAAAAAAAAATTTAATAGTCCTATTTCCTCTTCTATTTGCTATGAAGTGATAGGACAAGATGACATGATCTTCATTTTCTGAATGCTGAGTTTTAAGCCAGCTTTTTCACTCTTCTCTTCACTTTCATCAAGAGGTTCTTGAGTTCTTCTTCACTTTCTGCCATAAGGGTGGTGTCACCTGCATATCTGAGATTATTGATATTTCTACCAGCAATCTTGATTCCAGTTTGTGCTTCATCCAGCCCAGCATTTCACATGATATACTCTGCATATAAGTTAAACAAGCAGGGTGATAATATATAGCCTTGACGTACTCCTTTCCCAATTTTGAACCAGTCTGTTGTTCCATGTCCGCTTCTAACTGTTGCTTCTTGACCTGCATACAGATTTCTCAGAAGGCAGGTCAGTTGGTCTGGTATCCCATCTCTTTAAGAACTTTCCACAGTTTGTTGTGATCCACACAGTCAAAGGTTTTGACATAGTCAATAAAGCAGAAATAGATGTTTTTCTGGAACTCTCTGCTTTCTCAATGATCCAATGAATGTTGGCAATTTAATTCCTCTGCCTTTTCTAAAACCAGCTTGAACATCTGGAAGTTCAGGTTTCAAGTACTGTGAAGCCTGATTTGGAGAATTTTGAGCATTATTTTACTAGTGTGTGAGATGAGTGCAATTGTGCAGTAGTTTGAACATTCTCTGGCATTGCCTTTCTTTGGGATTAGAATGAAAACTGACCTTTTCCAGTCCTGTGCACTGCTGAGTTTTCCAAATTTGCTGGCATATTGAGTGCAGCACTTTCACAGCATCATCTTTTAGGATTTGAAATAGCTCATCCGGAATTCTGTCACCTCCACTTGCTTTGTTCATAGTGATGCTTCCTAAGGTCCACTTGACTTCCCATTTCAGGATGTCTGGCTTGCTCCTTGGAAGAAAAGCTATGACCAACCTAGACAGCATATTAAAAAGCAGAGATATTACTTTGCCAACAAAGGTCCATCTAGTCAAAGCTATGGTTTTTCCAGTACTCATGTATGGATATGAGAGTTGGACTATAAATAAAGCTGAACGTGAAAGAATTGATGCTTTTGAACTGTGGTGTTGGAGAAGACCCTTGAGAGTCTCTTGGACTGCAAGGAGATCAAACCAGTCAGTCCTAAAGGAAATCAGATTCACTGGAAGGACTGATGCTGAAGCTGAATTCTTCAGCCACCTGATGCAAAGAACTGACTCACTGGAAAAGACCGTGATGCTGGGAAAGATTGAAGGCAGGAGGAGAAGGGGACGACAGAGGATGAGATAGTTGTATGGCATCATCAACTCGACGGAGAGGAGTTTGAGTAAGCTCTGGGAGTTAGTGATGGACAGGGAAGCCTGGCGTGCTGCAGTCCATGAGGTCGCAAAGATACGGACACAACTGAGCAACTGAACTGACTGACTGAACTGATACCAACTGGAGAAGCTGGTTTTCCCAGCTGCTGTACTATTTCTATTCTGCCATAGCCAGCCTTGTAATAACATGTCTATAAGACTAGGAAGCCACTCCGACAACTACAATTATATGTATCCCATCTACGTAACAGCAGCAATCAAGCAAGAGAACATGGACTCTGAAAGCCAAAGGAGATTTCGATTCATGAGAATCTACGTGCTTTGTGTGTATGTGTGTAAATGTGTACATACACCCACAAAGTATATGGGCTTGCCTGGTGGCTCAGATGGTAAAAAATCCACCTGCAATGCAGGAGACCTGGGTTTGATCCCTCAGTAGGGAAGATCCCCTGGAGAAGGGAATGGCTACCCACTGTAGTATTCTTGCCTGGAGAATTCCATGGACAGAGGAGCCTGGCGGGACACAGTCCATGGGGCTGCAAAGTGACTGAGCAACTAGCACTTTCACTTTTTTCATATGTGTATATACATACAAATGCGGTTGTATGTATAAACATACATATATGTCTGAACACTTGTACATTATTGCATATGTCTATATGTATATGGTATCTTCCTACATTTCATTAGCCAGCATTTCTCACAAGTTGAAATTAGAACAGTATATCTTACATACTACTGATCTTAAAAGTACTTAAAAGAAAAAGGAGGGGGGTAAACTATGCAATGTTAACTTAGTGCCTTACAAAACAGTTTTCTTAAGAAGTTATAACAAACAAATGAGGCATAGCCACCAAAAGACGTACAGCAAAGGGGCAAAAGCTGTATCTCCAACAGCATTTCCTCAAAGTGCATTCCTTGGATATTAATGTAGTTGTCATCTTGGATAGTCACAACACAATCAATGTACATTTTTAATATTCTGATTGATGCTATAGGAAAGAGGATTATTTGAATATGTAGTTTCCAAACTTGTCATGAAACCCTTTTGCCCAATAATGTTTGTTAATGGGATAGAATTAATGTTCTACTTTTAAAGTGCTGACCAAAATGACTCATTTTTCTCTTCATTTCTTTCCCAAAAGATTCATTAAAGAAAGAAAAAAAAAATCCAAGAAATTTCTCTCTTCCAAAGAAAATTTACCTGAAATTTATATCTTTTGTAACACTTACACATAAAGCATTTAATGTCTTCTCTCTGACACCACTGAAAGAATAGCAAATAATATTTCC